>OY855914.1:15980398-16177898 GCA_963693305.1 Meandrina meandrites
AATTAAATCCTCGGGGGTGTAAGCGGAATCATGAATCTTCGTGTATAAAACTTGGGGAATCATGAATAGTGAGAGATGGCTAAAAGATTCATGACTAACAAATGAATGTTTCCATCGATATTGGAGGCGTGTGAATATAGAATGCAAACTACAAAACTTCTTGACAGTTATATCACAGAAATGGCCGAAAATAGCATTTCCAAGCGTCTAATTTTCAAAATTTTCTTGGGGAGCATGCCCCCAGACCCCCTACAGGAAAACACTGAAACGAGATTCAAATCTTCATCCCTTACCTATCAACTTGACTGTGATTAGATATGTTACACATAGTGAAGTTATTTTCAAAACTGAATGAAAACAATGACAAATGAATCATGAATATCGAATGAAATTTTTAAATGAATCACGAATCACTGAGGTAAAACAAGACATGAATCATGAATATCCAAAGTCCAATGATTCTGCTTCCAGCCCCGAAAATCTTTTAGATAACAATATAACTTTTATTTCTATGTATGTAAAATGTAATATAATAATATGTAAAAGATTTTTCAACTAATTTCTCAAGTATACCTCATTGTGAGAAATTTACAATTATGTTAAATTAATGCAATGCACATAATGGGGATGTTTCGTGTAGCAAGGACATTTAGGGACGTACCATTAGAAATAACCGGAGGGGGGAAGGTAAAAAGTTTTGGTGCAGGAACTCTTTTTAAAGTCCTACTTGCCTGAAGGAAGTTTTTTTCTCCGTTGCACGAATATTTTTTAGGCACAACCGCGTGCAGGATTTTTTTTATTGCTAATGGTCCTTCCGTTGTGCAAATGAAAGGCAGCATTTCCTGATGCAGGAAATTAACGCGGCGACAACAAAGACATGAACCACATCGCTCAATATACAATGTAAATTAATAAAAGACTTTTAAACGTTGAAAAAGCGAGGAGGAATTGTCCAACGTGATGTGGACTTGTTCACTTGAACTGAATTCAAAATACGCCAAGGATGTGGTGCTAAATGTAGATTTCGCATTAACAAAGTAACGGATTTTACAAGAGCATCAAGAAGTTTGTTTCCAGCTATAGTTGTTAGTATCGTTTATTAATCATTCTAATAGAAAAAAAAATAAATAGAGGATATTACATGGCCGTGCAGTGAAACGAAATTTCTCCGTGTGTTGAAAAATATTTCACAAATGAGCACAGCGAACGAGTGAAATATTTTTCAAAATAAAAAAAATCAATAAGAACATTTCCTGTGTGATATCGTCGTTATCCACGTATTTGTGATAACATTTTTAACGATTTGCTACCACTCGGTATACCAGCAACCTTCATGTAATAATGGTAATAATGTTTCATAATCTATGTATAACAGTACCATCGATGTTTTCTTATACAGCTATTTCAATTAACGTTGTCGGATTGAAGCTCAAAACTTAAAGACAAGACCGAAAGGTAGTATGGGCGAAGAAAGAGTGTTCCACGCGTGCTGAATACTAATGAGATACAGCGATATAGCAAACGAGACGTTTTTCGTTTCCTTTCTCTTCAGACATGTGTAGAAAAGATCCTTTTTTGCCTCATTTCATTTAAAAAGAATAATCCAAACTATATAACTGCGAAAGAAAAGATACAAGAAAGGTTTCACGGAAAGAAAAACAAATATTCCACGTGCAAAAATACAAACTTGTAGATTTCCTCAATGGTGATATGCAAATTGCAGTAAATACCCATGGCACCATTCGGTCTTGACTCGTAGGTTTGAAGAACGTTAATTGAAATAGCTGTATATATAACGTTATTTTGAGGACCTCGATATGTCACTTAACAATTTTTAACGTTTCGTTCCTCCGATCTAAAAACATATTGTTCTTGTCTGATTTCATTAAATATGGGATTTCTATTTTTGCTTACTTTGAGATTACTCTGAGTCCGGGAAGTTTGCTAAACGGCCAAATGAAAATGTTTGGTATGGTCTACAAAAAACTGTAGAGAGACACCTTAAACTTCATTTTCAGATCATAAACATACTTGCCGATGGTAATTCCCACGCGAAACGTTTATTTACGCGCCAAAAGTTTATTTTCACAAAACACTAAAAATTGCCTCGCATTCTAATTTGTTTTAATTCGTTCAAATTTTTACTTTCCTTCCAAAGAATTTCCCTTCAAAAGAAAAAAAAGGGGGGAAGGTAAAAAGTTTTGGTACAGGAATTCTTTTTAAAGTCCTACTTGCCTGCAGGAAGTTTTTTTCTCTGTTGCACGAATATTTTTTTAGGCACAAGCGCTTGCAGGATTTTTTTTAGACAAGTTTCCCTTTGAGGATTTTTTTTTATTGCTAATGGTCCGTCCCTTGTGCAAATGAAAGGTAGCATTTCCTGATGCAGGAAATTAACGTGGCGACAACAAACACATGAACCACATTGCTCAATATACAATGTAAATTAATAAAAGACTTTTAAACGTTGAAAAAGCGAGGAGGAATTGTCCAACATAATGTGAACTTGTTCACGAGAACTGAATTCAAAATACGCCAACGTTGTGGTGCTAAATGTAGATTTCGCATTAACAAAGTAACGGATTTTACAAGAGCATCAAGAAGTTTGTTTCCAGCTATAGTTGTTAGTATCGTTTATTAATCATTCTAATAGAAAAAAAAATAAATAGAGGATATTACATGGCCGTGCAGAGATACGAAATTTCTCCGTGTGTTGTAAAATATTTCACAAATGAGCACAGCGAACGAGTGAAATATTTTTCAAAATAAAAAAAATCAATAAGAACATTTCCTGTGTGATATCGTCGTAATACAACAACATAAATATTTGCATCATTAAATGAGTACTCGGAAAAAAACCGAGCACCAGATGGGATTTGAACCCACGACGTGATCTAGTCGGATGCTCTAACCACTGAGCTACTGGAGACTCTATGGTGAGCAAGGGTCAGATGTGGATCCATGACTAGAACCGCATCACGCGGTCACAGTCAATTAATCAGGAGAGATACACATGACTCATAGCTGCATCACGCAGTCACAGGATGCAGTCACAGGATGCAGGATGGTTGCATCTCAGATATGCCTTAATGTGACTGCGTGATGCAGTTATGAGTCATTTGTATCTGTCCTGATTAATTGACTATGTGACCGCGTGATGCGGTTCTAGTCATATATCCACATCTGACCCTTGCTCACCATAGAGTCTCCAGTAGCTCAGTGGTTAGAGCATCCGACTAGATCATGGAGGGTCGGGGTTGAAATCCCATCTGGTGCTCGGTTTTTTTCCGAGTACCCATTTAATGATGCAAATATTTATGTTGTTGTATTTCTTCTAGACTCACTTGGTGGATGGATATCGTCGTTATCCACGTATTTGTGATAACATTTTTAACGATTTGCTACCACTCGGTATACCAGCAACCTTCATGTAATTATGGTAATAATGTTTCATAATCTATGTATAACAGTATACCATCGATGTTTTCTTATATATATAACGTTATTTTGAGGACCTCAATATGTCTCTTAACAATAGTTAACGTTTCGTTCTTCCGATCTAAAAACATATTGTTCTTGTCCGATTTCATTAAATATGGGATTTCTTTTTTTTGCTTACTTTGAGATTGTTTACTCGAGAATCCTGAATCCTGTTATCGTAAAGAGGAACGAATACGTAATATATGTAAATAAACGTAAAACCTAGTAAAAATTGAAAAATAAATTTCTATCCTGATTGTTTCTGACTCTGGTAACAACAACAGTTCTGCTAGGGCCGCACCAAGTAAGATTAGTCCGTAGTCGTTTAAATTCGGATTATTTGTAATGTTCCTTTTTAGACCCACCATCTTTTTTATAAGAGGTGCCTCGGAACCTCTTTGATAAATATATTCTACAATTCTGTAACAATGTCTGTTTCCTCAGTAAGACACCAACGTATGTAAGCAAAAAACTTTACAGCCAACACTACCTGAAGGCCAAATAACATAGAATATGTTTTCACGTTAGTTTTTGACACGATAAAGATCCCTTAGCCAATTTGGTTATTGTTGAAACGATCTTTGCTTCAATTATTTGCCTCTTTGTCATAAGCGCTTTGTAGTTTCTTAGTAAAACACTACCTCTATTGTTATTCAGGGCTAGGGGCATTGTTATGACCTGAAATCTGTTGTTTTTATATTGAAGACACATGGCACGATTAACTTTCGCTACAAATTCAGTTGAGCCCGACTATTAAATTACTTTTTCTGTGACGCGTGTTTGAAAACTCAAAATCTTACAAAGAATGCATGGGCTCATTAGCGCCTTTGACACCTAGAAATTGCTACCGTTATATTTGTATTTATTGAAAAAGTATGCACGAACCGCGACTACTGAAGCCGCCGGCAAACGAAAGATTCATGAGAATATGTTTCTTACAAAATGTTCTTTGTACAAGTCTCAGCATTGTGTCCCTGGAACGTAGTGAATTATCATAATTAGGTCTTCGGAAGCGGCAAAACCTGCAATTTTGTATCCAAGTTTTCTCTGCCGATATAGAATAACAGGAGTTGATTCGCATGGAACATAAACTCGGTGTAGTTTATTGTGCCCTTGCAAAAAGGAGGATGGCATGCTTCAAAGTTGAGATTTCATTTTTTTAATCTCTTAGCCAATAACTTCCAGCAATTTTTAAATTCGAGAATTTCCTTCTTCCCAGCGACAAAAGAGGTTATGATTTATCACTAGGTTATATAGTCATTTAATTCGGTGCGCTATTTTTGGTGGAAAACTTGAAAACAAAATCACATTATCTGCAGTTTTACTTTAAGAGTTTGTAACATCAGAGTAAACAATCATCTCTCAGTAAAATTCAAAGAATTAAAGCTTCAAGAAATTTGGTTAATGAATTTATTAATGAAAAAGTCATAGAAAAAGGGTCCTGCGCGACCTTAATATGACACGCGGAGAGCTGAAGTTTTTGCCAACTATTAAGTTTCACAAGCTCTTTTATTATGTGGAGTCAATCCGTACATTGATTGGTTTTCATCAAAAATTCTAAACTCCAAACTGTTAGTCCTATTAGGCTTTTATTTTAACATATTATAGAGTGACGTACTGAATTTGAAAGTCTATGAAAATTTTGGCATCGATTCAACGCATCGTTTAGGAGATGAACGTTTTTGAAATTTGTCCTGGAGGAATTCATTTTTCAACTGTCAATAAACGGGTATCTTATTTCGCGTTTTTCAATTTTCAGACGTAATAATAATTTAGAAGTGATATCTAAAGTGACTGCAATTTTGTCAAGATTATTTTCTGAATATCAACAAAGCTACGGTTTGGACAAAGCATTTCTATCCTCCCGCTCTATAATTTGACAGTTTTCTGATGTTTTTTTTTTGACGCACACAAACAGAGCAAGATGTCTTCATATGCTAACAAGGCAAAATGTAAACAATTATATAATGACGTCAGCAAGATCGCCTTTCTTAATGTTTCAATGGATTTCTTTAAAAGGAAAATTAATCATACTATTTTGAAACCTGTATTTATTCAGCTTCGAATTTTAGGATTTTACTCCATAATACCATGAAAGGAAAGACAGTTGGTTCTTTTAGCACCCCAAAAGTATGGGCCCGAATCGAGAAACAGAAAACGAAAACCATAAAATCAAATATATTGGGATTATTTAAAAGAGGAAACTATTTACGTGACAATTCTAAGGCTACTTAAATATATATTGTATTTGTTTTGTATATTGTATCTTGTTTTCTAGCTTTCGAATGTATAGCTCGGTTTTTAATTCAAGACTTCCATCAGGAAGCAAAATAGGCGTTAGGTACTGAAACAGCTAGGTTTGCGATACTTACGAATCATATCAAATTCTACTTTTAATAGGAAAGTCTTGCCCCCTTATTCCTCCATCAAGATCACTGTAGCTTGAGATATCCCTGATAGTGCCTAATGTGAATGTCGTTTCCTCGCATTGCCTTAAGTCGCAGTCACTTTTTATTGCTTTCGTGAGCAATTTCAATTTCTGACTTAAAAGGTTCAAAGATACAATGGAATAACATTCAGCCTTTTAACCGACAAATAATGGTAATATTTGCCTTCGACTGTCAAACAATAGAAGTGAGAAAAGCTTGTATTTTATGGACACCCAAACGGCAAACTAACCGCACATAAAATGCGTACTCTTGAAAATAAACGTCGCAAAATTAAATAACGTGTTCATTTTATCTCAAGGTTATTAATTTGCATCAAATAAGAGCAAAATTTGTATCTTTCCGAGGACTAATTTGTCTTATAGAAGATTTCTCTGTTACTGAAAATATGTTTTTCCCTTTTGAGAACTTAAGAACATAAAGACGTGATACGCATATCATTTGTACACCATAACAACGTCATGAACGTGCGAAGTTTTGTGAAGTTGGCAGCTGGATCAAATGGAATCCTTTCAAATAAATGAATATAGCTCTTGAAGAATCACCGAGAACCATTACCCCTGTTAGTTCAAAAAGGAAATCATCTGCTAAATGTTGTCGAGATCACATTTGAATTGCGTTTGTTTTGTACGATGGCTGAGAATTTCACCGTTGTTTTGCAAGGCCTTTATTTGGATCCTGAAATACCCCGAGTCTTGTACATCTTTGACGTAGCAGTTAACGCCGTTTTTTCTATGACAACGATTTTTGGGAACATGCTCATTATGGTGGCGCTGCGAAAGATCCCGTTAACTCAAGTTCATACCGTTTTCAAAGCGTTCATTTTTAACCTCGCGTTGGCTGATCTAGGCGTAGGGCTTGTTGTACAGCCACTGTACATCTCGGCTGTTTTAACGGCCATGAGCGGCTACAAAAACGCCTCGCGCATTCTCGGGGCTGCGTTTTATCTTGGGAACTGGATCCTGCCAAATGTGTCGTTTTTATTTCTGACAGCAATAGCCGTCGATCGATTCCTTGTCTTGCACCTTCGTCTACGGTACCATACCCTGGTTACGTTGAAGAAGGTTGTGATAGTGTTGGTGTTGGTGTGGTGCTTAGTATTCTCAGGAACTTTATTCATAATTTATGACAGCAGAATATTCAACATCGTGTTGCTCTTGGCTTTAGCAGTGTGTTTACCGCTAACAACCTTTTGCTACCTGAAGATTTATTTAACACTTCGACGCCACGACAAAACTATAAGAGAACAGTCGCCACTTGAAAATGTGTATGCGACAAGACGAATAGAACCTGCCAGCGTGAAACGTTTTAATATGATGCGCTACAGGCGCTCCGTTTGGAACATGTTATACGTTTATGCAGCGTTCGTACTCTGTTACCTACCACTGCTTTGCAATTTGATCGTGATCCACGTACGAGGAGTGGACAGAACGGCGAAAATATTTCGATTTTTAGGCGGAACATTGATTTTTATTAACTCTTCACTCAACCCGCTTCTTTATTGTTGGAAAATTCGTGAAATAAGGCGTGCGGTGTTAAGAACACTGTCAGATTGCTTTTGTAACTGAAACACATTTTGAATACTTTTATTATATATAATTCAAGTGTTATTTGTTTCCGTTGGTTTTATATACTCCTATAAGCAAGTATGAATGTTGTTTCTTGTTTTCTGGCAGCTATTAATATTATGATATAGATCTTTGATTGTCGAATTGTGTTCTATTGCGAATATGCAAATATGACTTTCCTATCGTTGACTAAACTTAACGATTATTCACCACAGTCTCGGCCAATATAGATGACGTACTGTAGAAGAATATTTACCTTTATTTCACGAATGTGACAGCTTAGAAGGCCCAGATAATTAAAATCAGGTGATAAATTAGTAAGGCAGGTAAATTAGTTTCAACCTCTTTTTATTATCATGAACATACAGTTTACACCCATATTTTTACGCTTGATCATAGATAAAAATTTAGAGCACTGTGCTTACAGGACTTGGTTGACGTTCTGCTAACTGCTTAACCTGGCTGATCAATTGTGGTTCTTAAAAAAGGGAGGGATGCATGCATGAGTCGCTGTGTGGGCTGTCGTCCGCTAAGCCGCCAACCAATAAAGCACTATGGTGCAAACTTTGATAGCTGATTAAGTAATTTCTATTTATCTTATGGAGGTCTCAAGGAGGCTCCCAATTGTTTCCAGCACATTCCAGCGCTTAAGGTGATTCCACTGAATTGCATTGCGCATCCTTGCTGCGCATGAGTTTTCGCGTCATTTAGCGCATGCACGAGAGCGCGCGCACACACAACATTACGGCTTTTCTTTAAGGTTAAGCTCAGAAGAGAAATAAATGGTCATTTTCTTCTAAACGAGCACGGTGACCCCCATTTTTTAATGCATAAATTTAAAATACATCCGGTTGACTACAATATATCGCAATTTAAAGAAAAGTTAAATACTCTACTTTAAGATATTTTTATTTGAATGCTTTAAAAAGTACGTTTTGAGCTAGTGATGCTTACGCACGCACACAGCAAAATCCTTAATTTCTTTCATAATATTAATTCCAGTTTAATTAAAATAGTTTACTATGTAAGATTAAAGTCTATTTCGTTGAACTGCTTCGATATTTTAACGCTAGAAATGATTTTTTTCTAGAAATGATAGTTCCCTTTTCGGATTATGAGGGTTCCTAGTATGAACCTCGTAGGTCATATGTTTACTATAATAGCCATCCAGATTGCACAAAAACGAACACGGTGACCCCCATTTTTTATTGCATTTTTGTAACGCTCATAACATAGTTATGAACTGGACCAAGTCTTAGAAAATTTTAAATACTCCTTCTTTTTCAGTGGAATCACCTTAAACTTTGATGGGCCAGTACTACAAATCCTTATCAGTTGCTGCTACAATAATGATATCAAACCAATGTCCGATCATTACTAAAGAAGTTGTAGCCATTTCCATGACGTCAATTGTTACCATAGCAACAGTTTAATCTGTTAAAACACCCTTAATTTTCCATTTAAGTGCTTATAACTCAAAAACGAGCACGGTGACCCCCAATTTTTATTATTGAATAATGACCAGCATGGTAAGATGCAACTTTTTGCAAAGTTAAAAAAAATTATCTAGCGGTTTTAGAGCCACCTTAAATTCTCGGAATTTTAAGGTGGCTCTGAAAGTAGAGGTGAGAAACACAAGTGATCGCGGTCATTTCTACTTTCAATCGGATATTTTGCATTTATAATTTCCTTTTACAACTTTCACTCTTTCTGTGAGTTGGCATGTGTTTGTGCGAACCTCAGGATCTTTTTTCTAGCGCCGTACGATGCATCAAAGTAGTATCGTTACGTTGGCATAATTGTTTTTATTTCGCCGCGCCGCGTTTGTATTTGTTTGTGTAGTTGAAATTATTCAAATCAACATGCAAGCATTGAAACTTGACTCAGTTGTAATGTGAAATTGAACAGGCAGGTCATCATTCCGAATGATATTGAAGAATTAAAGTAGAGCTTATAACATTATTTGCGTTGTTGTATTCGTTTGAGCTCCAAACGAGCAGCCTGATGACACCAAGTTCGAATCGTTTACAAACTGTACGGACCTTTTACCAGGTCGAGAAACGCGATTTTGCAAACATATATAATGGTGATTTGCTGTCCAATGTTTTTGGTTAAATTCCTTCATTATTTTGGTCAACGCAGTCGATTCTTTCCGCCCGGCGCTTTCACGCTTCCTACCTCTTCTTTTCATGTTGTTTTGGAGACGCGTTCCATACTGTTTTTAACCAAATATGATAAAGTAATAGCATAGGATGACCAAAAGGACACTCAGAAACAGGTTTTCAGTAAAGGATGGAAAATCGAGTAAGACACTGGGAAGATTGAAGCGGATTTTGAGATGTACTTGAAGCGTATTTTTGATTTCGGGTTGAGGTGGACTTTTTTCAAAGTGAGAAAACTAGGGTCCAGGTCAGCGCGGCCACAAAGTTGACCATGTCCCTTTAAGCGCTGGAATGTGTTATAACTGGTTTATTATTGAAAGCAAAGCAATTGCCATCAAACTCTCCTGGAACTCGCAGTGTTCGTATTGAATATGATGATGTTTTTTGCATTCCATCGAGTGAGCAAAAGAGTGAGGGAAAAAACACAATATTGAAAACACTGTAGCAACGAACTGTATTTATCAAGATGGAATGTAAAAAACATTGATTTGAATATTTTAGCATAAATTGCGAAAGCTGAATTTGTAACGCAACTTTTTCGTCGGTTCGAACGCCTTCTTTAAGGATAACTTTGGACGTGTTCCAGTAAATCAACGTTAATAAAACTTTGGAATTAAATTCTTTGCATTATCAATTTTGTGTTGTGAAAGTTTTAAAAAAATCGTTTGAGCGGTTTTGGAGATTTTCGAAAAAGCGCTTAAAGTAGAAAATTTACCAAAAATTACATTGGTAGTGACCGTATGAAAAAATCCAATTCTCGGGATCGCGATAACGAAAATCAACAAAACTTTCACGGCGACGAAAGATAAGTTAATACACATTTTGGTGTTATTTCGAAATAATTTCAACAAAGCAGTGTCTTCAAATCGGTCCGTTTATCATTATAATGCAAAAAGCATGGTTTGAAATATATTTTCGATTTATTCGAAATCAAACATACAGATTTTCTTTATTCTTGTGTATTTGATGTGCAGTACACCATAGTTTCAGATAATGGTGTTAGTTTTTCTACGTCAAACTGATATCTAGTTTTTCTGTTTATCGTTACCATGGAAATATCGATTTTCCTAAAAAATGTGTAATGTCAAACTTCAATCCAATTCCACAATCTGGTGTAAATTTCCCATCGATTGGAGTCCGGGAAGTTTGCTAAACGGCCAAATGAAAATGTTGGTATGGTCCAGAATAAACTGTAGAGAGACACCTTAAGTCGCGTTAATTTCCAATACCTTAATTAACACTAACGTTAATTTCCTATAACAAGGTAATGTGGATGGGGCCTAAGCAGACACACTTTTCTCATTTAAACAAAAGTCGACAATAACCCAAATCCAGCAAAGGAAAAAGCTAACCGGTGGTGCTTCGATTTTTTTGAAATTTGAACGACAGAGAGTCCTGCCATTGAATTTTAGGATTACGGTTTCAAACGTGTGGGATCTAGTAGTAATTTCGTACGAACGTCGTACGAATAAATGTATTTTCCGGCTAAAGCCAACACAGTAAAATCAAGTTCAAAGTTGTTAACGTTTCAGATGTTTGGAAAATAGTATTTATCTGAAAGATTGCCTACATTATGAGATATACTCATAATTAATCGCCCTTCAACTCTCCCTGATTTGTCTGTGGCTGTGTCGGATTGTCAAAAAAAATCTCCATTCGACGAATCGAACGAATTGATCGAATCGACAAAGTTTCACTTGGGCTTTGCCACAAGAATGAGATGCAATTTTCCGATCGACAACACCACCTGTCGGATCGTCAATAACATTCTCCATTTGTAGAATCGAACGAATTGTACTATCCATTTGTCGGATGGAATCTAGTCGACAGGATTCAGAACAACCCTCCTTTCCCTCCCTGTGAGTCAGATAAGTCTAAGCGCTGAACGTAGATTCCATTTCTCTTGCTGATATGTTTGCACGCTAGAATGGTGTTTGCTGCATTGTAACATCCTGCGTTGTCTTGACGATAAAACGCATAGTTGATATCGGGGTTTTATTTCTTCAGCGTGGTTAAAACATGCTCTATCAGCATGACAACACAGGGGATGTCCTGGTTACATTGCTCGATTACATGCACAAAAGCCTGTGTCTCCGTCTCACTTTCCTTCTTTCTAATTGTAACAGTGATATGCCAAGTGAGCCCTTTCTTCGTAAACCATTCCCCTTGTGATCCGCGGTAAGAACTTCGTGGCTCAATCTTGGATAACAAGGACACTGTTGTTGTCAAGACATTCAATGACATCTGTTCGTGCAATATCTTGATCCACTAGTCGCAGCTGGCGAGACATCCAAAGCTTAATTGCTCGGACGGCTTGTTCTGTGTAAAGGGTGTAATCTTTGTCGCACTCGCTCTCAAAGTGGCCGTTTTGAATTGCCATGTTGATATCATTCGTTACATCTTTCAAGTCTTCACAGTGTTTACACAATAAGTCATGATCATGACTGCAAGGGCTCCTGAAGGATGGATCCGTTGAGTCGGTTAAGGCATATCGGCTACAATGATCTGGAACACGAGAAGAGATCGCAACGTTGACCTGTTTGGAAAGAAAAGAAGTTATTATCCAAGTGCGCTTTCAGTAAACTACCCAACGGCACGAGATTGTTTAAACACAGGGGCGTAGCCAGGATTTTTCCAGGGGGAAGGCACAATTTCCCAAATCCTCCCCTCCCCTCTTCTCTTCCTTTCCCTCAAGTCTCCAATCTTCCTTTTTTCACTTGCTTCTTTTACGTGCCTTGTTTACATTTTGTTTAAGATGTGAATGTAATAGTGATGTTAAGTTGTAAGCGTTCTTTCTTGATTTGAAATAGCAACAAAGTCGTAAATATTGAGCGGATCTCTCGTTACAAACACAAAGCTATAAATCTTCTGTACATATATTTTAGTTTATTTCCTTTTTTTAAAAAAAAAATTATATTTTCTACTTTTCCAGGTACTTTTTCAGGTACGCCATTCTCGTTCCCTGAGCCTGCGCCCCTTGACCAGCAGTCAACGGCCAACGGCTCTGCGCGATTCAAAAAACCGGAACTAGGAATTTCTGGTTCCGGTTTGATTCTACGTCGGAGATTGTGGTTGAAATGAACACGTTTCAAAAGCTTATCAGATTTGGCCGCCTTTTTGGCGGGCTTTCAGTCTAGCCGAGGGGTCTAGATTCCTGGCCCAGACCAGAAAGATCGCGGCCTCTGGGGACGAGATTGCAGATACGCACATGTGCGTCCAGGTAGCTACGCCCCTAGTAGCGGAGATCTTTGCTAACAATTTAAAATGATAAGCTTATATGTCGGTGGTGTTGAAGTGTAAAGCTTACAACGAAACTGCCTTGTTCATCTCGTATGTACTAAGCATAAGTCTTAAATTTTATTGCGAGAATCTGTTTGTACTTCATTTATGAACGAATTTGAATTTGTGTCGGTTTTCAGATCTTCCCGTAAATTTTTATATTTATAATTCAATTAATGCTGCTTTCAAATACAAACATTGTTTACTAAGCTAAATATTTCATTCAAACTAATTAATTTTGTGTTTTAGTGTTAGTGGACAGGTGGAGTTAATTGTGATGTTCTTCATTAGATTATGAAAACAACATTAGATTATTAAGCTTCACGGATTAAAATCACGATTTTCGCTTTGCAAATTAAAAACTACATGTACAGAAAATGAGTTACATTTAGTTGGTTTTAAATAAACGCCGAACCCCAGATTAACTGGGTACCTCCCACCCCTCCCCAAAATGAAGAACAAGGGAATTATAACGAAGCCCCAGCGCGCGCCAAAGCCGCGCGCGAACGGGACATTCATACATATATAGATTGTAAACCCATCAAACCGAGAAAACTGGGTTGTGACTTCATGTCCGTACACATGGATAAGTCCGAATCAAATACACACCTACGCCACCTAGTTCATCTCTCTGGCCAGTCGCATGCCAACTTTGGTCGCGCTGCCGTGTCGTGTCGTCATATGGAAACGCTCTATAACATCCGAGAAAAATAAAGTTTTATGTATCTTATGTATGTATGAGATATTTCATTTTCCTATCATAATATATTCAGTCTAACCGTGAGCGATTAAAATTTATCTTGTACCTATACATTTTATTGGCCACCCTATACGCTTAGAAATAGTGTGGCTACTAATTTGGAAACATTGTAAACTCAAGCAAAAAGTTAATGAACGGGAGCTCCGCTTTAAGGCCTGCTAAATTTATATATTAAAGCTTGCAGTCCCGAAAAAGGTCATCGTAGCAAAATCCACCAATCACAGCAGAATTGATTACAATAACCATGGCAAAAACCACTTACCCTACAAAAATGGAGTTATTTTTTATGCTTGTAATGCTAATATTTTGGATAATTTGTGTTAAAAGCCCCTTCTCAACTAAATGCTTTAGTTTTTCTCGGAAATTGTAATAGTTATGATTAGTTGGTACCAGGACTTTATGCCGTCCAATTCAGTCTGTAATCATACTCATGATTAACTCGTGATTGTAATCACTCGTATGATTACTGACCGATTTGGACTCCACTCGGTCCTATTACCATTAGAAATTTACCTGATTATAAATATAATTATCATTCTGGGTACTAGCCAAAAACGGATCTCACGTACAAGACAACCTACGCCACAAACATCATAACATGGGAGAGCTATAAAAGGTTATGGTTGAAAAATAAGTTTTAGAACTTATTTTTTAAGGGGGCATCCGAGAAATTATGGCCGAAATTAAACAAAAGAGAAGTCATATTTTAGCGTATATCATCCAAAATTGGCCAACTGATTTTTATTTGAAAACTAAGAAAATCACAGAAAACTTTGAGCCTACAACAATGGCGTTTTGCTTTTAAGTGGCACGCACAAAAAGGTAAACAACAAAAGACACGATATGTGTCCTAAACAAGTGGTATCTTTACTGATTTGTTATCTGTGTATTAATCTTCGCAATCATTTGACTATACCCAAAAAATAACGAAATAAAAACCCGCTCGCAAATTAAGGCATAAGTTCCAGAATCTCTGTTTCAGACTTTTGCTCCAAATTTATTCATTTCATTGACCCATTGAAGGATCTGAAATCCGTATTTCTCAAAAATTTATCCCTCCACAGAAAACCACAATTGATCATCCTGGTTAAGCTGTTATCAAAACGTTCACAGAGTTTAGTCTAAATTTTTATCTTTTGCTACGATCAAGCGTAAAACAAATGGCATGGTCATGTTTAAAGATGTAGAAACTAATTTATCGACCTTGCTAGGAAGAAAATATTAAACCGGCAATATAACCTTCTGATCACCTGATTTTAATTATTCTGACGTTCTCAGCTGTCACATTCGTGAAATAAAGGTAAATATTTTTTACAATACGTCATCTATATTGACTGAGACTGTGGTGAATAATTGTTAAACTTCGTCAACGATATGAAAGCCGAATTTATACATTCGAAATTGAACACAATTCAACAATAAAAGACCTATGTTAAATTTGAAAAGAAAACGTTTTTTTTTTTGTATTTATGGCTGCCAGAAAAAAAGAAACAACATTCAAACTTGGTTTCTGAAGTATATGAAACCAACAGAAACAAATAACACTTGAATCTAATAAAAATAAAAGTATTCAAAACTTGTTTCAGTTACAAAAGCAGTCTGACAGTGTCCTCAACACCGCGCGCCTTATTTCACGAATTTTCCAACAATAAAGAAGCGGGTTGAGCGAAGAGTTAATAAAAATCAAGGTGGCGCCTAAAAAACGAAATATCTTCGCCGTTCTGTCCACTCCTCGTACCTCGATCACGATCAAATTGCAAAGCAGTGGCAGGTAACAGAGCACGAACGCGGCATAAACGTATAACATGTTCCAAACGGAGCGCCTGTAGCGCATCATATTAAAACGCTTCACGCTGGCAGGTTCTATTCGTCTTGTCGCATACACATTTTCAAGTGGCGATTGTTCTCTTATAGTTTTGTCGTGGCGTCGAAGTGTTAAATAAATCTTCAGGTAGCAAAAGGTTGTTAGCGGTAAACACGCTGCTAAAGCCACGATAAGCCCGATGTTGAATATTCTGCTGTCATAAATTATAAACAAAGTTCCGAAGAATGCCAAGGCCCACAGAAACACCAACTCTATCACAATCTTCTTCAACGTAACCAGAGTATGGTACCGCAGACGAAGGTGCAAGACAAGGAATCGATCGACGGCTATTGCTGTCAGAAATGCAAATGACACATTTGGCAGGAACCAGTTCCCAAGATAAAACGCCGCCCCGAGAATGCGCGAGGCGTTTTTGTAGCCGCTCATGGCTGTTAAAACAGCCGAGATGTACAGTGGTTGTACAACAAGCCCCACACCTAGATCGGCCAACGCGAGGTTAAAAAGGAAGGCCTTGAAAATGGTATGAACTTGCGTTAACGGGATCTTTCTCAGCGCCACCATAATGAGCACGTTCCCAAAAATCGTTATGATGGAAAAGACGGCGTTAACTGCTACGTCAAAGATGTATAAAGCTCGGGGTATTTCAGGGTCCAAATAAAGGCCTTGCCAAACAACGGTGAAATTCTCAGCCATCGTACAAATCAAAGGCAATTTAACTCTGATCTCGACAACATTAAGTAGAGGATTTCACTTTTCGGCAAACTGACAGAGGTAATGGTTCTTGGTAATTCTTCAAGAGCTATATTCGTTCATTCGAAAGGGTTCGATTTGATTCAAAGATTATATTTGTCCAGCTGCCAACTTCGCAAAACTTCGCACGTTCAAAACGTCATTATGGTGTACAAATGATATGCGTATCACGTATTTTTATTCAGCAGTCATTATGTTCTTAAGTTCTCAAAAGGGAAAAAGTATTTGCAGTGACAGAGAAATCTCCTATAAAACAAATTATTCTTCAGAAAAATACAAATTGTGCTCTTATTTGATGTCAATTAATAACCTTGGAATAAAATGAACACCTTATTTGATTTTGCGGCGTTTATTCTTTGAAAAGTGTACGCGTCCTTATTATATGTGCGGTTAGTTTGCCGTTTTGGTGCCCATAAAAGGAAAACTTTTCTCATTTCGAGTTTTTGACAGTCGAAGGCAAAAATTGCCCTTATTTGTCGGTTAAAAGGCTAAGTGTTATTCCATTGTGCATTTGAATCTTTAAAGTCAGAAATTGAAATTGCTCACCTAGGCAATTAGTGACTGTGACTAGGCAATAGAAGGAAACAACATTAAAATTAGGCAATATCAGGGATAATCATTTTGGAAGTGTGATAAAGATATCTCTAGCTAAAGTGATCTTGATGGAGAAATAAGGGGGCAAGACGTTCCTGTTAAAAGTAGAATTTTATATGATTCAGAAGTATCGCAAACCCGGCAAATGGAAGTCTTGAATTAAAAAGCGAGCTATACATTCGAAAGCTAGAACCAGTCAGTAGAATATGTCCTTTACTTGCTTAACTTCGGTAAACGAAACTGAGTCGTAAAAATACTATTGGTTAAAACCAAACTTGTATGACCATTACCCTTTAGAAAACAAATAAAATATATTCAAGTAGCCTTAGAAATGTCATGTAAATGGTTTCCTCTTTTAAATAATCCCAATATCTTTGATTTTATGCTTTTCTTTTTCTGTTTCTCGATTCGGATCCAGACTTTTGTGCTAAAAGTACTAACTGTTCATTTCTGTTTTCGTAATTTTTTCATTGTATTATGGAAATAAAATCTGAAACATCGAAGCTGAATAAATACAGGTTTCTAAAGAGTATGATTAATTTTCCTTTTAAGTAATCCATTGAAACATGAGCAAAGGCGATCTTTGCTGATGTCATTTATTGTTTACATTTTGCCTTATTAGCATACGAAGAAATCTTGCTATTGACGGTTTTGATCGGTGTTTCAAAAACTGTCTGTTTGCCTCAAAAGAAAAAAAAACATCAGAAAACTGTCAAATTATAGAGCGGGATGATAGAAATGCTTTGCCCAAATTGTAGCTTTGTAGGTTTGTTTAGAACCCGAGTTTATATTCAGAAAATAATCTTGACAAAATTACACTCACTTTAGATATCACTTCTAAATTATTGTCACGTCTGAAAATTGAAAAACGCGACAAAGATACCTGTTTTTTGACAGTTGAAACGAAACGAGGCAAAAGGCAACTCGGAAATCGCCTATTGACTAAGGGATCTTTATCGTGTCAAAAACTAACATGAAAACATCCTCTATGTTATTTGGCCTTCAGGTAGTGTTGGCTGTAAATTTTTTGCTTACAGAAACAGACATTGTTACAGAATTGTAGAATATATTTATCAAAGAGGTTCCGAGTCAACTCTTATGAAAAGGATAGTGGTTCTAAAAAGTAACATTGCAAATGATCCCAAATGATCCGAATTCAAACGACTACGGACTAATTTTACTTGGTGCGGCCCTAGCAGTACTGTTGTTGTTACCAGAGTCAGAAACAATCAGGATATAAATTTATTTTTCAATTTTACTAGGTTTTACATTGATTTACATATATTATGTATATTCGTTCCTCTTTACGATAACATTTCTTTCAGCGATTCTCGAGTAAATAATCTCAACGTAAGCAAAAAAAGAAATCCCATATTTAATGAAAACGGACAGAAACATGTTTTGGATGGGAAGAACGAAACGTTAAATATTGTTAAGAGGCATATTATGTACGTTATGTATATAAGAAAAATATCGATGATATACTGTTATACATAGATCATGAAACATTATTACATGAACGTTGCTGGTATATCGAATGGTAGCAAATCGATAAAAATGTTATCACACATATATGTGGATAACGACGATATCACACAGAGCTTATGTTCTTATTGATTTTTTTGTTTGTTTGTTTTGAAAAACATTTCACTCGTTCGCTGTGCTTATTTGTGAAATATTTTTCAACACACGGAGAGAAATTTCGTATCTCTGCTTTGCCATGTAATATCCTCTATATATTTTCTCTGTTAGACTGATACGATACTAATAACTATAGCTGGAAACAAACTTCTTGATGCTCCTGTAAAATTCGTTCATTTGTTAATGCGAAATCTACATTAAGTTCACATCATGTTGGACAATTCCTCCTCGCTTTTTCAACGTTTAAAAGTCATTTTTTATCTACAGTGTATAATGAGCGATCTGGTTCACCTGTTTGTTGTTGTCGCGTTAATTTCTTGCATCAGGAAATGCTTCCTTTCATTTGCATAAATATCTTTAAATCTACACGAAACATCCCCACAAAGTGTATTGAGTCAATTTAACATAAATCTACACGAAACGTAAATTTCCCATGTGCATTACATAAATTTAACATAATTATAAATTTCTCACAATGAAGTACACTTGAAAAATTACATATTAAAAGTAATACATAATATACTGGATAGCATTCCTAGCACCACACGTCTAATTTCACGAATTTTCCAACAATAAAGTAGCGGATTAAGGGAACAATTGATGAAAATCAAAGTCGCTCCACAAAATTGGAATATTTTCGTTGTTCTTTCCACTCCTCGTACGTGAATTACGATCAAAATGCAAAATAACGGCAGAGAACACAACAGAAATGCACCATAAACGTATAACATGTTCCAAACGGAGCGCTTATACCGCATAAGATTAGAACGTTGCTTGGAGGAAAATTCTCTTTGGCATGAAGCTGGTTGGTTTGGAATCCGCACGCAGTTATTATGGCGCCTTAGCCCTAAATAAATATTAAGGTAACAAAAAGTTGTCAATGACAAGCATACAGCCAGAGTAAAATTGGCGGCAATGTTGTATATTTTGCTGTTGTAAATAATGAGTAATGTTCCAGCGAATGTGAAAATCCACAGTGCTACCAATACTGTCATAACTTTCTTCAAGGTGACCACACTACGATAGCGTAGACGGAGATACAAAGCGAGAAAACGGTCTACCGCTATCGCTGTGAGAAAAACAATGGACACATTTGGCAAGCACCAGTTTCCGAGGTAAAACACCGCCCCAAGAATACGTGAGGCGTTATTGTAGCCGCTGGTTGCAGTCAAAACGGACGAGATGTATAATGGTTGCACTACAAGTCCAACACCCAGGTCTGCCAATGCGAGGTTGAAAAGAAATGCCTTTAAAACTGTATGTAGCTGCATGAAAGGGATCTTCCGCAGCGCCGCTATGATAAGTGAGTTGCCGATAATAGTTATGATTGAAAAAACGACGTTTACTGCGACGTCGAACATGTATAAGGCGAACGGGATGTCTGGGTCGAGGTAGAGACCTTTCAAAACAACACTGAAGTTCTCAGCCATTCCGGGGTCGTTACGACGTTTTGCCAAAGGTTCAGGTTAATGTTCTTTTTTTTTAAGGTTAAGTCGTAATGGACATAACTGATCTTCAAAAGCAATTATCTTAAGCCCTTTGTTAAGGTGTGGAAATGATTCCGCTCCAAAACTTTTATGTGTACAGCTGTCTTTGCAGCTGCGGAAATTGGAAAACCAATCGTGCTCGCCGTATAAATGATATGCCATTCACGTCATATTCATTACGATATTGTGTTCCAAGAAAAGAGAAGTTGTTATTTATATTAAAATAAATGAAATACATTCGTAGCTTTCAGAAAGTGTTTTCTTCTCTAACTCTACCATTCCATGACTATTATTGCGCGCATTGCATGCATTTTAGAGAATGAAATGACTGAAGGACACACCGCACTTCAATAGTTTACGTTCGGCGATGGTGAACATTATAAGCCTATAATTAGAGTATATTACTGGGGGCGGATATATTGACACCGAGTATTCGGTTAAATATTTATCATAAACTAGAGAACCCTGACACCATACCGAAAGCTTGGCTCAATTTCTGGTCGATGATCATCTACTAGAATTTTGACCTCTTGCCTGGTTGCGGCTGGAATCTTAAGAGGTTGTCTATGTAAAAACCACCCACTCGAAAATTTGCGTAAAAATAATTTAAAGCTAGAACAAAAATAGATTTGGTTTGATTCAAAATGATTTTCTGGCCGCGTTAGGAGCCATAAAAGATTTTGCCCCTTCCGAGTCCGCCGCAATATCAGAAAAATAAAAAAATCAGGCATTTTTCGAGTCCCTGTAAAATATTTTACTCGCGTCGAATATCGACAAATTTTATCAATTTGCGGATAAACATCTTTAGTTTAGCACAAAAGTAACAAGGTTTCCCTCGATTTATCTGGAAAAATTCAGTTTATTATGACCACTACAAATCGTTGTTGATCGAAAGCTGAAAATGCCCATGACTTAGAAGCTATTGTTTAAAAATTGAGATGTAGTTGCTAACTCTATGCTACACAGCCGTATAGAGTAGTCCTTTATTGGCCCAAATTTGAAAAGTCTCATGTACATTATTAGTGTTTCAAAAATTATGTTCGTTTGTATCAGCACATGTACGAGTTCGCCTATATCGAAATCAACCCATTTCAGCATTTGCTGGAGTTGTAGTGGAACTCAGCTATCTTGAAGATTGGAAAACGGCTAAAGGTGTATTAATTCCCATCTGCGAAGCAGGTAAGCTGTTTTTATGACAAAATCTGCTCAAATGGGTCGATTTCGACATAGCCGGAAATGTCGTAAATACTCGTACATGTACTGATACAAAAGGTCATAACTTTTAATATACTGAAAACGTACATGGGATTTTGCATATTTTGGCCGATGAAGGATTACATTTTCCGGCTGTGTAGGGTAGATTTAGCAACTAGGTCCCAATTTTCAAAAATTATCCTCTAAATCAAGGTCATTTTCAGCTTTCGATCGAAGCCGAATTGTAGTGCTCATAATAAACTTAATTTCGCTTTTCCAGATAAATTTAGCGAAAATTTGCTACTTTCGTAGTAAACTAGAAATGTATATATACGTGGATTTATGAAAATGGGGTCAAAGAAAAGTCTCCCCGCTCTCTTTGTCAATGTACATTTGGGGCTTTAGTAGGCTTAAAAGAGGGCCGAGAAACGAAAAAAAAAATGTTAAACAGCGCGAAAGGGTTAATAAGTCAAAGGAGAAGAGTAGAAAAAAAAATACATTTCCTTTAGTTTTTATATCGTCTACTTTGGAGATAGTTTCTGGCGAGAAAAAACCTTTTCGGCGAATTTCGCACAGAGCGCTGAAAATAACGCTGACCCCGTTTTCATAAAATCAGGCATATAATGGCATAGATCACGGCGAATATGACCGGAAAAGCCCAAAGTGTGCCTCTCGTGTTACTGTCAATCACTTTGAAAGCTTCTGGGTTGAAAACTAGGCTTTCTCTAGGAGTATGTAACATACTATGCTATGATATACGTGGATTTATGAAAATGGGGTCAAAGAAAAGTCTCCCCGGTCTCTTTGTCAATGTACATTTGGGGCTTTAGTAGGCTTAAAAGAGGGTCGAGAAACGAAAAAAAAAAGTTAAACAGCGCGAAATGGTTAATAAGTCAAAGGAGAAGAGTAGAAAAAAAAAACATTTCCTTTAGTTTTTATATCCTCTACTTTGGAGATAGTTTCTGGCGAGAAAAAACGTTTTCGGCGAATTTCGCACAGAGCGCTGAAAATAACGCTGGCCCCGTTTTCATAAAATCAGGCATATATATATGAGCAAATTGATACAAAATTTCTTGGTAGACGTTGTGGCGTGCCTGGAAGAGGTAAAATATTTTATCGATCCTAACGCGACCAAAAAAATCATTTTCGATTCAAACCAAAATGTGTTTTAGATCTAGCCGTGGTAAAGTCTTTCAGTTGCCAAAGTTTCAAGCAAAATTATTCTTTATGCGAATCTGCAAGTGGGTGGTTCTCACAGAGACAGCCTCTTAAGACAAAAAGAAATCTATAAGTGTTGAATATCCAATAGTAGTATATACCAAACCAGTGAATAGTGCTTTTCGCGGGCGCTGATTGGCTAGCTCGGAGGTCAATAGCAAGTACTATTCACCTCCGAGCAAAGTAAGATGACTTCTACGAGTAACTTCGGTTAAAAAAGCGGGTTTTGATCCATAAAAGAAGCCACTGTACTTTAATGTGTTCTCAACTGTACCAGGTCAGAACAATACTAGAATTTGGGGTTCGTAGCGATGTTTATTTAAAATGTTTTAAGCGTTTCCTTCAACAAAATGATTGATAAAATGTGGACAAAATATTTTGTTTACCTTCGCCGCGTACACGTACGCAAAATTAAAACGTTTAAGTCTGAATTTTTTCCAAATATACACCGTCCAACTAAGAAAATTAAGTACATTTCTCACCCGTATCTCTGTTTTAAAGCCAGTAAATCCTTGCAGTTGTTTTGGTCGTGCTATAAACGATTTTGGCAAGTTGTTTTCAGCTCGGCCATATAAAGTCACGCTGGAGACTAAAATATTTAGGTTTGCACCGAAGATCAACTTCAATTGTGAATTGCTGTGGTTTTTCAATCCTCTTCCGCTGACTCTCCTCCAGTCAACTAGCTTAGCAGCCGTATTAAACTTCGGTCAAATCCAGTTCGCGTATTCTTGACATTCGCGGTCGTTCGCAGCATCTTGTCAAGATACTTCAATGAACAGTTTTTGCAGCACGTTTCATGACTTCACGGACGTTTCCCAGGCTATACTGACCGGCACAGGTTGTATTCACGAGTAAATTAAAGACTTGTGTTCTTCAGTAGTGAAAATAAAGTAAAGAATTCCGCTTGAAATCGTCCAAACCCATTCAACAAACGAAGCACGTTGTAAATTTATTTCGGTCGATCGCCTGTGTAGTGTTGTCATGTGACTTTTCCCGCGCTGTCGTCTTTTCATATGCGCAGTGTTCAGTCCTTTGAATTGCTTTCTTTCACGGTAAATTTTAGGCCGGCTATTCAACTGGTTTGGTATATACTAAAACAATTATTCACCTCAGTGTCAGTGAAAAGCGGCGGATATTTATCCACCGCTATTCACCTCCACTTCGGTGAATAATTGTTAACTATTGCAAGCTGGAGTAGGCTCAGAAGGTTCCTGTTTCCGCGGTTCGACTTAAGAATTGGCTCAGACTCGATGGATTGCAAACAACTTTAATCACGAGAAAACATCAACATTGCCGCCATCTTGTGAAGGCGTGCTCGTGAAACTCACAATCCCATAATGCATTGCGATCTTAAAGCGTGACACAATGTCACGACATCCGTAACAATAAGTGATAGGTAATATTACATGGGCGGCCAATCCGCATGGTATTTACTGGTGGCGATCGGCTAGCCGATGGCTAGCCACTGCATGTAATAACCCTCTCAACTTCGGATGATTATACAATTCTAGCTTTCTCATTTGTTCACGTGATCTCAGTTAATTTTTCAACGTCCATTTTACATGACAGTCAAAGAAGCCGTTGTGACACTTCACGATCAACTTGAATTTTGAACAGTTGAATACTTCAGAAAGGTTTTTCTTGAAGACTTCAAATTCAGATTTGGATTACTGTAATTTCGGGAAGTTACGCCCGGAGTTCAATTGCTCACATCCCGATCGATTTATAAAAAGAAATAAAATTGGTCAAAGCGATGGTTGAGAATTTGTTATGGATATTTACCACCTTGTATCCTGCGCGGGCTAGCGCTCATGGACGAATGATTGTTAAATATACTGCAGAGGAGATACAAATATTGCAAGAAACTTTTAAAATATATATTAAGTTATTTTTTTATCGTTTTAAGCTCAATCGAGTATTTACGGTAAAACAACGTGTTTACAAGGGTAAAAGTCTGGGCAAATAATACTCCTGCATGCCCAGTTCTCAGTGATCGTTTAGTTATATTCAGCATTCAGTGATATCTTGGAGAGAATTAAGTTAAAATATATTTATTTAAAACACTACTAGCCCATTACGACACTTATTGCTTTTCTACAGTGAACATTTATTCCTACTTTCATTATAGATAATTTCAAAATAACTCTTCTTTAATTCGAATGACAATTAATATTGTGAACATAATTTTTCGTGTTCTCCCATTACTGCACAGTGAAGTGACTACAATCTCTTATTCACACGCTCAAAATGAAAATTGCTTCCTATATTTGATCATTTGTTTATTAAACGTTTTCTAAAAGCTACATTCAGTACGGCTGGTATCTAAGTAAGTTACGACTGTACGATAGTCTCGCGGGCTCAGATGGTCTCCTCTTGAACTGGTCCGGGTGGAACATGGGTACCATAAACGATGACCTCATTCTAAATTGGTTTGACTTGAATGATGAGTAATGGTAGTCGGCTTTGATTGGTTGGCTGCGCGGCTTCTCTTCTAACTTGTTTTCCAACGCTGGGAAGGACATGCGTTCAGCTCGCTTCCAGTGATCTGAGACAGACTGGATCAGAAACTGTGTTCTCTCACAGGGCATTACTCTGCTGGAAGGTCTCCCAAACTGGTTTGACGGGCTGGGCTGGTAGGTGGGTGTCAATTTCCTTCCTTCTTTTCTTGCCTTGGCCCGTCGGTTCTGGAACCAATACTGGAATAAGCCAAGAAATAAGCAAATAGTTATTACATGTATATTTAATATTAAAATTTGATTATAAATAAAGGCCTCCAACTTCCAACTAATGACGCCGTCCCTATTAACCATGCAAACAGTGTTACAACTGGGAAGTGATTAACCATGCAAACAGTGTTACAACTGGGAAAAAGAGTTTCTATTTAAATTTATGGTTACAATTTACATGGTGTCATAAAACAGAAGCAACATGATTATTATCATGGAAAATGAATTATTCAAACGAAGTTCAAGCACGTTATCACAACTTACTAATTTGATCAGTCAGGAAATAATCTATAAATATTGCAAAAGCCGATGATAAACAGATTTTCTTCCGCTTTTTATCATAATACGTTTCTTTTAGCCTTTAGTTTTGTTAATATATAGCATTGTAATCCGCAAGGGGACTGAATGAATTATCATTGCGGATTTGAGCCATGCTGATTTGAACTCAAACATTTATTTGATCATGAAAAAAGTCTAAATCTTCAGTGACAAAGGAGTTTTGCAGAAAGACTATTAAATCTAACTCACCTTTATACTTCTCAACGGGATCCCAAGTCTCTGCACCAGTCCCTCTTCATCTTCACTCATCAAATATGGCCGCCGCTTGTACGCTCGTTCCAGCTCCCACACCTCAATCGGCGAGAAGGTTGTTCGCTGTCGTTTCTCCCTCGGTAGCTGCTCGGAATGTGTCGATACTTGATCGGGTTTGCTGTCACAATCGCTGGTAGAACTTGTGTTGTCGGAATAAGGAGATGATCGTGGACTGGTATCACTGTAGCTGTGTTGAGGACTTGGAATGCGGACACACATGTACAGCTCAGACATCGGCGTGTTTCGAACTTGAAAATAATATTGAACAAGGTTATTTTTTTCAAAAAGTGGGTAAACTCAAATTCAAATAACTGGGAATCGAATCACTAACACTGTATCTTCACTGAACTAGCCTTTCCTATCGTTAACTTTTGCAAAACTAAGTTTTTAGACAGATGTTAATGGAACACTTCGAAAACTTTGACCTTCTAGTACTCCCTCAGTTTAATTTGTTTTCAGCAGGAAAAGTAAAGGATTTGCCTCAATGATGGGCAAATACCGGCGATGCCATGACCAGTTCACATGTGAAATGGTGGATACTTATATCACTGAGTGTGTGTATGTTACATTGTAAAATGTCAACAAAGTACTAGCAATAGTAACTTACCTATGGTTGGCGAATCTTGGCTTTTGTCTTCATCTTCCAGACCCAGGATCGCGCTGATCGAGAAGGACAGTGACTTACTGGAGACTGGTTCCAATGGTGTTCTGCTCGAAATGGGAGAAACCACACGTAATCGTCTATTTGTCTCCATTACCTAAATACTGGGTTTCTATGTTGCTGTCTCTTAAACTGAATGAAGGCAGTATCATCGTGAGACTTATTTATACCTCGCCAGCTGTCAATAGTTTACATCTCGAAAGCGGTCCGACAAAGATGTTGTTTTGCTGTTAACTTTGCCGATAATCATAACTAGCGCATAATGGAGGCATTGAAAAGAGCGGGCGCTAAGATAAACAGCTTTAAGCATCACTAATAAGCCGCACTCGGCAATGTAACACAAAGGCCGGGCATTTCTGTTCAACCGGTCAATTAGCAGGCGGTTTTTATGAAATTCTGTTTAGCGCGCTTTTGATTGCCTCGCACTCCCTAAATGGCGGACCAAAACAAAAGGTTACTGCTCTTTCTCGTTTTGCGTGCGCGCGGTTTCTATTACAATTTTCAAAAGTTGCCGATAAGACTTATTAGCTTCACTTATAAATACCAGAAAAAACTCTAAAACAGGTTCATTCCTAGTTCAATTAATCTCTTCTTCTAGGCTGAAAGTTTCGGTAGAAGCAATGTTTTACACTCTGATTTGTGGGGCCCTTAAACCAATGCCTTTTTTTTCAGATTTCCCATATCTTCGAAAGAGGTATCCGGCGCACAAAATACGTTTCCGTATCTTAAATAATTAATCCTGCCTTATATTTACAATCAAATGTTATACAACCTGCCACTTTTACGTCGTGAGAAATATCGCTTCGTTGGTTTATCGTTATCTTTATTCTCATTACCTGGAAAACCATTGATGCATCGGTATTATAAGAAGAATTTTAATATTGATAGTATTTCTCCTGTGGCTTTGAGATTAAATTTTGCGGTAGCTGGAAGCAAAGTTTTTTAAAGTAGTACTTGATGGGTAGAAAGTCCCTAGCATAAGGAGCAATGTAATATATAACTTATGGAAAAAATCACAAAAATCCAAACGACATCGAATCAAAGCGGTCTTCGAGTTGTTTCTTTCAAGGTCATAATTTGCGTCCTCGAGTAACAGCTTTGTGTACGCAAGTCAGCTACATCTTTTTACCTCCGATGATGTTTTTCTTTTTATAAAAATAATCGTCTAACTCAAAGAGCACAATTTAGGCCTCATTTATTGTGACGCAGTTCCTTGAAAGATTCAAATTTTCATGACGAAGCTATTTTCTCATCATTTCAGCTACTCACCCCTTTAAAATAGACCTTCAAAGTAGTTTCAGAGTTATTTTACTTATTCCCAGTGACAAGAGACCTACTGTTTCTTGTGATACTGTATCCCGTTCCTACCGTTTCTTGTGAAACTGTATCCCGTTCCTACTGTTTTTTGTGATACTGTATCCCGTTTATACTGTTTTTTGTTATACTGTATCCCGTTCATACTGTTTCCTCTTGTCCCAGTTCTCGCTCTGACCCTGTCATGGTATAATAACAACACAAAACTTGAAATAATCCGAGTTCCCAAAATGTTCTTCAACATAACAAAGTAACGATTGGCTTAGAGTCCAATCGCTAACATAATAACAACACAAAAGTTGAAATAATACGAGTTTCCAAAATGTTCTTCAACGTTACAAACTAACGATTGGTTAAAGTCCAATCGCTAATATAATAACAGCACACAAGTTGAAATAATCCGAGTTTCCGAAATGTATGAAGCGCAAACAGTCCGAGTCCGCCATGTTTTTTGACGAGTTAGTTCCTCTCATACAAGCCAACACATTTGGACCCAGGTTGTGTTATAGGTGCAGTCTCTCTCACAATCCCACCGGACGGGCGCTTGATTCTCGTAGACAAATAAATATCGCGGGTAATGGCTTAGTGCGGATAACACTTTGTGTAAAAAATGGTGGACAGTAATTTTACTAACATCATACAACTAAAGCTAATACTTTTACTGGATGACTGCATCATTCATTGCTAAGTAGTTTTACTGAATTCAAATTTGAAATCAGGTAATTTTCCCTATTATACGGTTAAACAATGGAATGAACGAAAAACGGTAAATCCTCTCCTGACATTATTCAACTTCGCATAATAGTAACTGAGGTTGTTTAAAATGATGAAAAAAAAAACAAAAACAAAAATGTTGTCCAAAAAACGTCGATGTTTTTAATAAATTGGTCTGGTCTAGAATAAACCATCTTCACATTTAATAATGATGCAATGATTATACGCTGTTATAAGGCGTTAGCTGCCTTCCCGTGAGTCAAGAGAAAGGCATATCTATAAAAAAAACTACCTGTGAGCGTAAAAGGGGGCCGGAGACGTGTACAGTATTTTTTTTCTGTCGCTGTCTTTTACACTTGTTTCACATGCTCCAATCTCAGTGCCTGCCTGAGTCACTGCTCGGTTATTAATAGAGAGGTTAAGCATGACGTTTACGGCAAGCGGCAAACGGCAAAAATAATTCTGATTTTGCTCACTTTTTCTTTAGCACTTAAATAAAGCCAGTCGAAAAATAGGAAAAAAAATCTCTTAATCACAGTAAATGCAAACAATTTCCCTAAATTGTACAAACGGCTAAAATCAGACACCAAAAGATCGATTTTTGCCGTTTGCCGTTTTCCGTAAACGTCATGCTTAACCGCTTTAATAGCTGATGCCTCAAACCCTTCTTGCAGATGTTAAGCTCAATACTGCAGGAAGTCGTAAGACAGGAAGAGTTAAGCGCACGTGGGTACAAATATTATGAGTTTATATATTGACTGAGTGGGAGGGCTGTATAAGAAAATATCTTACTCGACGTTCAGACCCAACTAAATTTGATTCGCTGTTGAAAACTTGTCCATTTCAACCACAATCCCCGACGCACAATTAAACCGGAACCAGAAATTCCTAGTTCCGGTTTTTTGTTTCGTTTCCTCAGAAACGAAACGGTACTATTTTGGATTCGATGTGAACTATTTACATAGTGGGGGCTACTAACCAATGAGAAGAGAGCTCGTAACCACAATGTCAACACGTTTTACTCTTGGCAAATTGAGGCCAAACAATGCCGTAAAAACATGTTCTTCAAAATATCGGAAAGATAAACTTCAGTAAGCCCAAAAATAATCGAGATTCATTACAAATAGAAATACCTAACGACTGCAATCCTTTTTACTTCGATTAAAGTGATGTATTGGCGAAAAATGTAAAGTGAGCACTTTCCGTGTTTAATTGTTAAGTAAACATTCTAGCTGTATTTTGAGAAGGAAGAAAATTCCTGCCAATCAGAGCGCTTGCATGCGCAAACAAAGACAAGATCCCTTTACGCGTGTCGCAGCTAGTGGCACGGAATTGCGGAAGCGTTCAATTCAATTTTCAATTCTTTTCGAGGGAGAGAAGTTCAAGAGAAGTTCTTTGCAGGTTGGTTACAAAGTTAATTTTGCTACATTTAATAGAGCAATCTATAATCTATAATTCTTCTTTGCTATGTTCACTTGTTCGTAACTTCACCAAAATCAACAGACACTTATTGTTTGCTTGCTCTTTCAATGTGATTTCATTCTCATCCCTCCACAAACATACGCAATCTGGAAACGAAACACTTTTTCTTTTTGAAAAAGCTCCTTGTTAATCGTCCAGAGAAGCTGCGTTTCCCGACCGCTGGTCAAAGGGGACGCTGAAATGTATTGAAAGTTGTTGAGTTACGCGCTAAATGCTTGCTTAATAAAATTAATTATCCTTGATATTTCATAAACAAGGATAAAACACAGATGTAAAACTGACATCTTAAACCATTGGTTCCCAAGACTAATTCCACGTCTTATACTGACACATTAGTTAAATGGAACATATTTAATGACAATGTATTGACGTATAGAGTTAATTAAAAATTATCTCATATCTAAAACGTCCATAATTATTTTTACGCCACTTATTTACTTCCCCTAATTGCAAACAGCGGCAGTGCGTTAAGTGTGTCTGTGAATGTGGATGAGTTCTTGTAAGATCCGGTAAGCTACCAAAAACACTACACAAGACAAGCTAAGGATTAATACAGTCTTTCAGGTATTCTTAATTTGTATCCTTTATATAGATATTTTTCGAAATTTAAAACTAAGACATAGATTCAGCCCATGTCTGCGAGTGGACGAAGATCTAGTTTACCATCTTGTTATAGCGGTGATTTGTGTGAAGCATAACTTTTCTTAATGGAAGCCATCAATAAAAACAATCTCTATGCAGTTGCAAAGGTGGTATCTGGAAAAATCTGGGCCAAACAGAATCAGTCGACGGCGCTCGTTTGAAGCACATTATTTTCTAGCAAGAGACGAAAAAGCTCTTTTCAGATACTGTTTGTTCAGGTTCATCTAAACACTCAAAATGTGTTGACATTGCATTTTCCTCGAAGATCTAATGTATATGGATCCTGTGTAGATATCACGGTGTTTTAATGGCAGTGCAAGCAACATTTTATCTTGAGCCTGTGTGTGAAAATTTGTGAGACCCTGATAACTCATAAGAAAGGAAATATATCCTGTAAGACAGGACTCACTGTCAGAAACTAACAAACAAAATTTCAAAATATACCTTCCTAGAAGCAGTCTACTGATCATGCAATAAAAAGGCAAACTCCACAGCTTTAAAGAAAGCTCTGGGGGAATGGTACTCGTCTGAAAGCCATAAAGGGAGATACGGCGATGCAAACCCTTCGTGAAAAAGGGAAACAAAAAAGGATTAAAAAACAGTTCTAGAAAACAGAGATTCTGAAACGCACGGAACACTTTTTAAAATTCGAATAATCGCGAATTGAATCAATCTGACAAACACTGCCACCTGTAAACATAATGTTATTTGTTCAACTGCAATTCCTTTGTGATGGAAACACTTCCTCTTTCAGGTATTTGTGCGAGCACGAAGTGCACTTTTTTGTTTTGCTAAGAAACGAAAAATCCTTGTATAAAAGGACACATATCAACGAAAACTGAAATCGAGGTCATCATGGTATCTTGCCATTAAAATATATAAAGTTAGCGATAAAAGTTGCGTGTAAAATTAATAAATGCGCCAATTGCAAGTCCAAATATGGGAATTTATTTGTTTAACACCGAACACAAAGGTTTGGGTTTGGACGTATTTTTTTCTTTTTAAATTTTACTCCAAGATGGAAACTTTGTCATGTCGCTTATCGATGGTCATTCTTAAGACGATTTTTAAAGGCAGGGAATAGGTGTTCACAATAAACGTTTTCGACTTTTAAGCCATCAGCGCAGAATTTGCAAAGGACTTCCTTTTCATCGCTGTTTCGTCTATCCGTTATTTTATCTTTACTTGATAGTGGTGCCATGATGTGAATTTCTGCCTGCGTTACGTTTCGATAAGGTAAGGTTGATTAAAATACGCAATAAGTAGAACGCAAATGTTAAAATGGAAAGCGAGAAATTTTCTGGCAAGGGAATTCGGCCGCCATTGCAGCTGCCATTGAAGCGAAATGCAATAAAAGAGAAATTTTTTGCGGATGCTGATAAAAATTAAGTGTTCAATTCCCTTGTGCTCAAAGGATTATCAGAAAGCGCTTCCGTTTCGTAACGGAAAGTTATCACGATTTTCTTCGCGGTTGGCAGATAAAACTTAAAACCTCATGATTTGTACCTAATGGTAACTCATGTGCTAAACAGCAAATTTTATTTCTGAGTTGCCTTTACGATGTTGTTTGTTTAAAAACAGCCCAAATATCACATGTGATGAATAATTTATTGAGAGGATCGACTTGCTGTAATATTATACTTGTTCGATGTGCCTATATGGCAGACAAAGCAATTCAATCACTTGGAACTGTTCTTGATTTAGATTTACATGGCTAGATCTGGCATGTAATTTGCCACAAGTGCAACGTAAACGTAAATGCCAGTGGACGGCCGGTTACAAGTTTTTACTGATGAGTGAACTCGAACGTTCTTAAAACAGTTAAGACTTTTCTTTATTTTTCCTTTTCCTTTTTCGGATTTTCCAAAAAAAAGGCAAAATGACAAATCCATGAAATCCACCTCCAAGAAGGATTTCGGTAACTAACAATTAATTTTAAGATTTTGTGTTTTATTGGGAAATCCGAAATCCGGATATCAAAATCCAAATCCAGATTCACCGTAACTGTTGTCTGACATTTTATTCGAATACTGGAATCTACATTTCCGCAAGTCAAAGCTCTCTTCCCAACAGCTTACAGTAAAGAAAGTATGATGCTTGTTGCTTGAGAAACAGAAAGTCACATTATCTCTGTTATATTCACAGCAGTCAAATGAAGAACAAATATTGGACGAGGTTGAGCAAAGTATCATTATTTGTCTGTGGCGAGCAGATTAATAATTTCAATTATATTATTTGGCGAAGCGAAAGGCTGAGACAAATAATTGATCTGCGAGAGCTTGTTTTTGTACAATTTCCAAATAGTTCTCCAACAAAACGAGCTGCCATTTTTTTTTCTCGGAGGTCGACAGAACTATGCATGAGCAGAATATTATTTGCAGCAAAATCATGCACTTTCTGACGCATAAGGTGAACACTTTTTTTGTAGGCATTCATTTGAAGGACAAGTGGTTGGCTCACGGCTGATGAAAAGAAAGCATCTGTTGATATATACCAGCACTTGTGTTTTGAAAACCTGTCCTCAAAAAAGTAATCCATTAGGATGAAGACTGGTATTTCACACTAACTCTTTCCTAATTATTTCAATTATTTCTCTTTCCTAATTATCAGGAATCTAGATCACCCGCTCGACGAAGCCATGTTCATAATATAACGAGCCCTGGACTTTTCAATGAGGACTTTGACAACGACATCAAGGAACATTTTAAAACTCGTCACAACTTGTTAAAAAACAGCCATAATCAAGAAGGAAATGGCGAATTTATCTGAAGATGGAAACCACACGACAGTCCAACAGTTATTTTGCCCGACAGGTCGTTATGGAGTACCCTTAAAGATATTCATTTCTGCACTAAATATTCTTCTATCCATTATTGCATTTCTAGGGAATGTTCTGATTATTGTTTCTCTCAAGAAGGTCTCGTCTCTTCGCCCACCATCCAAACTACTGTTTCAATGCCTTGCAAGTACCGATCTCTGTGTCGGTCTTTTCACACAGCCTCTCTTTGTTACGTATTTAATGTCCACAGAACACTCCAAGCGTTGTTACTATGCTATTGCACTTTTTATTTTCATAGGTCTAATTTTTTGTGGAGTATCTTTGTTGACCCTGACTGCAATAAGCGTGGACAGACTTCTCGTCCTTTTGTTGGGCCTAAGATACCAACAGGTAGTAACTTTGAGAAGAGTATGGGCTCTTGTTGTCACTTTTTGGCTTCTTTGCGTATTTATTCCATGGGTTCCTCGTATACCAATTGGCATCGCCCTCATGGTTCTTATATTATGCGTAGTAACCTCGACTTTCTGCTATTCCAAAATCTATTCCACACTCCGCCATCACCAATCTCAAGTACAGGACCATGTTCACCATGGACAACCGAACGCAGGAGGAATTCCACTCAATATAGCTCGATACAGAAAGACAGTGTCCAGTGCATTGTGGCTGCAAATGATATTACTAACTTGCTACCTTCCACTTGGTGTAGGAACAGTTTTAGGATTGTTTGGTGGATCCCATCTACGCACGCGATCTTATGAATTCACTCAAGTTATAATGGTAACTCTTTTCTTGTCAAACTCATCTCTAAACCCTTTTGTGTACTGTTGGAAGATGAGGGAAGTAAGACAAGCAGTAAAAGACACGTTCAGACATGTTTGGTGCTTCTCAAGTTAACTGTTTCAAAACCGTACCACATATGCATATTGTACGCATGTTAATCATTTATCGATCAAAAACTTATTCTACAACACAGGATTTATGTCCTTAAAATAAAACTACATTTTAATGATAGGGGAGAAGTGAGGTGGCTTACGCGTGGTGGTACGCCAGAGCCATATCTAGCAACAGGCAAGCGAGGGACTTATCTTGTCTAGATTTTAACCCAAAATTAAAAACAAAATACGTTTAGTTGGGAAAACAATCCTCAGTTGAACGAGATTGCTTTTTCAGAAGAAATTCCGTTTGAAAAATACTGAAAATAGTCTTTCAGAGTTTCTAGATTTCAAAAGTTTCTAGCGGCATGCCCCCAGAACCCTCTGGTGACTTACGCGTTCGGCGATCGCAGATTTTGCCTCGTCTTTATGTCAAAAGTTTGGTTACGGCTCTGTAACGCTGGACACCAGGTTAAGCAGTCTGTGTCTTAGGCATGGTCAACAGGTTATGTTCTTGGGCAAGAGATTTGGTAACTGGGAGGGAATGGAGAACCAAGTGTAAAGATTCCTCCCTTTGAAGTTCCGTCTACTTTTTTCGAGTAATTAGATCAATAACATGTAGCTTCCGTAAGCTGGTCTTTTAATAAACAAAAAAACCGTGCAAGGCACGTTAAAGAACTGTTTGCTACAATAAACTGAAAAAACTCAAACTCGCGCTGTCTTCCCAAACGTTCCATGTGCGAATACTCAGGGGAATCGTCACCTGACTACAACCGGAAGTAAAAAACCGGATGTGACAACGGTAGCCACATAACACTAAGTATCAATACATCCAGTACCCTATATATACCCCTATAAACATGCGTACGTACTAGTTATTCAACTTTTTTGAGTGATATACTTAACAATTATTCCATGAGTCCGCGTTGGATACGAGGTGGTAAATATCCAGCAAGGGTGAATGATAACTGTTTAATTTATTAAATTCTCCGTTAAGTATAAATCGACTGGACATTTCATTTTAATGTAAACGAGGTGATAGTATGAGGAGGCGGGAAAATTTCTGGCGCGGTGTTCACTTCTTGAGTTGAATGAAGCACGCGAGTTTACTACTCAGCACGATAACGGGTTTAAATTGTTTAGTTATACTATCATTAGTATTAGTATTGATCACATCGGAACAAAATTAAAATGTATAAAACTTGTAATCTATATCAGCCGATTGTACCAGCATTTACACATGTAAATTTGCATGAATTAAGGGCAAAGGAACAAATTTATGCTATTTTATAAAGCACACTAAACCCGAAAAAAAGAAGCAAAAATTCAATTTTCTCTTCTCGTGTAACTCAGCAGATATTAGTTATGGTGCTTGTTTATTTACCCAATCAGACAATGATATTTTAAAAGAAACATTCATTTATTATTCCACTATTGCGCCATTTTACCATAATCGCTGAATATGCCACGTTATTACACTGCAGAACGGGGCAAAACTGTGGACTGAAAGCGGAGCGACAAAATGGCTGAGCCAAACTTTAGTTTTTAGTGGAGTAAGAGATTTCTTATTCCATGGTTTAACATGTGATACGAGCGGACATTTGCTCATTGACCGCGCGTTTTATATGTTAAACCATCGAGTAAGTATATATTGAATTGCAATAATAACGCAAATCGCGGCCGCGCAGGACCCTTATGCTCATTCATAAATTCATGAGGAGGTGTTATCTTGTAAAGCTTTAATTCTCTCAATTTTGAAAATCGATTCCTCAAACATTTTTCAGGGATATTGGGGGATGATGGAATTACGCCATGATTGTCGTTTTACTGGCAGATCACCATTCACTGTCATGGTTAAAGTGAAACTGCAGATAATGCGGTTTTGGGTCCAAGTTTTCAGCTACAATTAAATGATTAGTAACCTAGTGATAAATAATAACCTCTTCTGTGCCATGCAGAAGGAAATTCTCGAATTCAAAAAAATACTAGAAGTTTTTGGCTTCTAAGAGAGTAAAAAATTGAAATCTTAACTTTGAAATGTGCTATCTTCTTTTTGACAGGGAGTTTTGAATTTGCTTCTGTCATGGCATAACAGAGTACTCCAAGTTTATGTTCCTCGTGAGTCAACTCCTGAAATTCTGGAAATTCCAGGAATTTTTTTAAAAAATAGGCTAAAAGTGAAGGACATTAGGTAGAATGTATCTAGTATCACACAATTTGGTCCGTGGGGGGTGTAGACGCACCCATCGCACCTTCCCCCTCCCTACGGGCCTGCGAAAGGTGTGTTGTGGTGATTTCAGATTCTTCCTAAATTGAGCACATTTCCTTCGAGTTTCCCAGCTTTTTAAGAAATATTTTTATCCCTGGCCAAAATTTCCGCGTTTTCGCAACAATGTTTTATCGTTTGAATTGACGTCATGTATTCATGGTTCAATTTGTTGTTCATTTGGCTTCAAAAATCACCTCACTTGTCTGAACCACTAAACGTTCAGGTACAGCGGTATCTTCAAAATGTATGTGGGAATTATCATCCTAATTGGTACTAAAAGACACATTTTATCACCTTTAAAATTGGTATTGCGAGCATCCTCTGGCCTTTCACTAGTTGTTTCTCACTTTTGAATATTATCTGTTTAAATTATTTTGTTACGCTGTATCGTTCAGACTCAAACTTATTTTTGTCCCTGGGTTCAACCTTGTTTTGCAGCTGGGCTCGAAATTCCTTTTAATTTTTTGCTGGGTTTAAACTTATGTTACTGCTGCGTTTAATTTTTTTTTGATAGTGGGCTGTTTCAAGTCGTCTTCAAGCTGGTTTCCCTTTTTGCTGATGTTGCTAGATGCACTTTTCATGTCAAAGAAATTCGAACATGAGGAGACGATGAAATATGGAATATTATTGGTCCAAACACAAACAAAAAGAAATTGCGCCACCTATTAAACCAATCACATGCTCAACCAAAACCTCACACACTTTTTCCCGCGCTTGGCTTCGGTTGCCGGTTCGTGATATCATTGAACTTCCTTTACTGTGATTGGTCACTCAGGCTCTTTTGTTTCTAACAAGTGACGTGCTTGGTTGAAAAGTCTTATGAGTCCCTGATTGAAGTCGCTGCAGTGTAAAATATGTTTCCCAGTTGAAATGTTCTCTTAAGAATTATTTCTACTAGATATACTGTGAAAATATAACTTCCAAACTCACTTTCAATGCAAATGAAATGAAATATCACTTCGGCTTCGTCGAGTGTAAATTTATTATTTATATACAATGGAGTTCAATCATTGTGTAAAAATATATTTATCAATGATGAAATTTCAACCCAACTGGTTATATTAGTAAGTTAATATTGAAAGCACAATTTTCTCATAGTTCCTTAGTTCGTAAACATGATTTCACTTTAGATGTGATTTATTTTTATTTTTATGATCAACTCGAAAAAGCGTTTCTCCTGCCGCATATTGTGTGCTCCGAGGCGAATGTTTAGGTTCCGTTTACTCTAAACTTTATACTAATACCTAAATTATGTAAGATAGGATTTATAACAGACGACAAATGTTCCTTTGTAAGTTCAATCCAGAAACCTTCTTTTCGACTTTGTATTCACAAAGCTTTTTAGAAAGACTTTGAATTTTACTTCTACGTGCTATCAAACAAATACGTTCGCCTTACTTAAAAGGATGTATTACTAGTTATTTTAGATTTAGAAAGCCCCCTACTTAATTATCTCTTGTTGATAGCCAAATTATACCATTGGGATTGCAGAAGATCGCAAATTCACCCTTCCATGCCTCGCTGGCTTTAAGATAAAGATCAAAATCAAATTTGAAACAGAAAAATATTTGCACTAAGAATAATAGTTTAAATCAATTTAATAAAGAATGGCCGTTTTTGTCCTGGGTAGCTCTTAATATTTGCTGTTATGTATTACACCTAAAAGTGCTGTTAACTAGGTGAGTTGTTGTGTTTTTAATTCCTTAATTCGGTAAGTTCTCGAGGCTAGTTATTAGTTAGTATCGAAACGCTGAATGGCTTATATCCGGGAGGGCGTATTCCTGAATTTGTTTAGCAGACGGATGGGCCTATAACCGGATTGCGCTATGCGGGAGACTTATAACACGTATTTCAAGGTATAAAAACCCCATGAAGTCAAAGGAATTGGAGGAGGAGAAGTTTCCGTCAAATCGTCAATCACCTTGTGCAGATAAAACTACAATACATTCGTCAAATAAAAAAAAAATGAAACAGCACTTAAACTTTTGCTACTAAAACTATACATGTGCGTTAGCCTAGTACCCAGGCGTTCCCTTCCCGCTTATCGATATGGCGCGAAATTTCGTGACGTCATCGAATGACATTGCCAACCCGTTCCAAGGCCCTTACCTGGACCTCGCGCTCGCCCGAGAGAAGAGGAGAACACCTAGGGATTAGGCTGCATGTGCATATGAAACACATTTTGGACTTCCCATAATTCGCAAGGATTTAAATTAATAAACCGTTGCGTGAGAAATTAGGAAAACAGGTTCTTTCTAATTGTTTAAATGACAAAGAAACTGTTTTCATCTGAAAGGCTCTAATAAACGTTGCCACTAATAAGCTGAAAGTTCAAACGCGCCCATTCATTTTCTAAACCCTCTTGTTAGACGATATACGACCGATTTTATTTTCAATGAATTCACACTTTATGACAGGAAGCTAGAGAAGAAGCATAGTACTCTATATTTAAATTAGTAAGCGAGGTAATATTCCCAAGAAATTTCGATCATATCTATCACATTTCAACACCAACATGGCTTCATAAGTTTGAGAAAAGGACAAATATTGATTTATTCAAATCAAACTGATTTTCATATGACACAGGGCGAAATTTCAAGAATCCATTAACGGAAACGCTGCAACATATGAAAACGTTGCGGAAACACGACGGACTACACACGTTTCCGTTAGCGGTGTTTCCGTTGCTCCGTAAATCTCCATTTTCGCGCTGAGATGGCACAACAACTGTTTGTGAATTAAATAACATGCACAAACCGTTTCAGTTTGTTCGGTCTACAAAAGAAAGTCGAACGTTAATTCAGTGCATGTTGTGTGCCTTAATATATTGTTTGACCTTGTTTGTATGTTTGCAGGACCAACCAGCGTCGCTTTCGAAAAAATGGCATACGTTCATATACAGAATCACTCATGATGTCACCAGAATCGCCACTCGGAAAAATCCATGATATTTTCCATTTTAACTGATATGATAAGTGCTCATGAAACTTGCCTTAGAAATACAGAGAAAATTTCAATTTCGTAAAAAAATGAATTGATTTATAAAACCATCTCCAGTTTGTTGTTTTTGTAAAAATTCAATAAGGAAATTAAAAATCAAATTCACGTCTCGCTGGTCAAGTTTAACTCACAAAATTAAACAGGCAACAGCGGAAATCTGCTGACATAATTGTGACGGAAACATAACTTGACAATTCCGTTCAGGAAACATGACGGAACGTGGTAACTTGGATTTGCACGTTTCCACAGCACGTATATGTAATGGAAACATAGAGTTCTATGTTTACGTCCTGTTTAAGAACTACCAAAACATACGATTTCGTCCTGTGTGAATGGTTCAGTTCCAACCGAAACTCGTTTTCACTGATTATAAAGAGGAACAAACGAAACTCAGAAATACAAAGACGGAAATAGTCTATCCACAAAAAAAGGCAAAGTTTTTTCCAAGTCTATTGTGAACGAGCAATTGCCATATAACTACACAGTTGTTGTTTAATTTTTATCACTATTTTTATTCCCTATGCAGGTGGCTCCATCTGAATAATTCTTCGCACAAGACTAGTGAAAGTCTAGGGGAGCACTAACCACTTGAAACTGAAAAACCAGGAAACGATTTTGTCAATGTGTAAAGACATATACATTTTGTGTTCTTGAGCCCCAACAACGTACAAATGATCATTTTTACATAGTGCTCAGCACCGTCAACAGCAGTTAATTTTTTTTAATACTATCTGCTATATGCGCGATTAGAAAGATAAGTTTTATTTTAATTTCAAGAGGGTAACCTGTTTACAGCTGTTATGTCTATCGATAAACTCGAAAAGACTGTTCACCTAAATAACAGCAGAACTGGAAATTTTTGCGACCATTCTTTTCACAGATTTCGATATAAATATATGTTAACGATAGTATTCTTTCGGCCTTTCTTGCACTCCGTTAATGCTTAGAAAAATACGTGCATTTTCAATTTGTTTAACCGGAAAACGTTGCAATATGTAAGCAAATGGCAGATCTATCAATTTAAACTCGAACGTTCAAGAAAATGGAGAAATTGCGAAATATCAAAGTCTAATGAGAAACACAGGGCTGTTAGAGATTGATAGAAATCTCTGTGATGAAAGATGATTCTGAAGATGAATGACATCCGCTTCACCTGCTCTGGGTATAGAAACGCCAGTCACGGTCAACAGCAGTTCTTTTAAGGACTTCCCTCACCCGTTTGACTATTACAACAATACGTACTATATCATTTGCGGGGACCTCATATATTTCTGGTTCATTCTGCAGTCCATTTGGCTTTTAAAAACGCCTTACTTGAGCCACTAAACGCTAATTAAGGTACCGCGGTATCTACAAATGCACAAGTGGGCTTGCTATTGACGGCGTATAAAAATATCATCTCACTAGTAACGAAGGTGGAAGCGTTTTTTCGCATAGCAGCTAACTTCTATAGCTTCAGGCACTCATGAAGGCGAGCTTAATCTTCTGGCCACCCAAATACAATGGCGAACTTTACTGGAGAAGGAAACTACACAAACAAACTGGAACAAGCACTCAGCGCACTACCAGCAGGCATAGCTGAATTTTTGTCAGCCTTGCACATTTTTCTTTCCATCACCGCATCTTTGGGCAATACTCTGATCTTAGTTGCTCTGAAGAAAGTCTCTTCTATTCACCCTCCGACAAAACTTTTCTTTCGATGTCTGGCGTTCACTGATCTTTGCGTTGGTCTTATTATACACCCTCTCTATGCAACCCGCATTATGTCTCTTATAATGAAGATCAACGTGAATGTGCTGCACTACGTTCACAATGTTTATGGACCTTTGGGGATGATACTGTGTACCGTATCTTTCGTGACCTCGACCGCAATAAGTGTAGACAGACTTCTCGCACTGTTGCTGGGACTGAGATACAGGCATGTCGTAACATTAAAGCGAGTTCGTGTAGTTATAACTTGTTTTTGGCTAATTGGTACTTCATTTGGATGGCTCTGGGTGTGGAGAAGAGATATGTCTGATAAAGGAGCTTCGGTTGGCGCAATACTTTGTCTGGTAACTTCCATCTTCTGTTACACGAAGATCCATCTCAAACTACGACATCAACAAGCCCTAGTACGAAGCCATGCCCCCCATCCACAACAGAACGGAGAAAGGATTCCACTGAACATAGCAAGATATCAAAAGACAGTTTCCAGCATTATGTGGGTGCAGCTGGCATTAGTTGCCTGCTATACTCCGTGGGGCTTTGTGGCCATGCTAAATGCGAATGGAATAGAACACACCATGGCCTGGATGACTGCAATAACTCTAGTATGCTTAAACTCAACTCTTAACCCGATTTTGTACTTTTGGAAAATCAGGGAAGTAAAACAAGAAGTAAAAGGAATAATCAGGCAACTTAACTGTTTATAAAAGGCTAGCCGTGAGTCTAGATCGACATAAAGTTGCAAATTACACTTCGAATGACTGTCCAAATAGCGTCAAAAAGTAGTTTATACTTATTTCTTGTTTTGTGCAAATTACCTTCAAATCGCAGTGGAAAACATCGAGATTGCGGTAAATTACAAATTAACGATAAACTGCATAACTGTAGCCAGAGATGCGCTTCCATAACACATCCATTTAGCCCAAAAAGTGAAACAGAAACTTTGTCTTAACTTTAATATTATATAGCTATCATGCTAAGCCACCGAGGTTAGGTGAAAATAAACGGTGAACAGAAAGTTCGTTGTGATACGTGACGTGACGTCTGTGATTAAACAAGTGGTGGGATTGATATTGTTGAATAAGTTTCAAATAAAAGTGTCAAAAATGTTTCATGTAATGTGTCATGACAGCTAACAGTTGATGCTGATTCCTCTTTGGATGCGTGCAAATTTATAATATTATTGCTTATACCAGAATTACAAAAACGTTAATGCAAAGCGTTTTCTCTTGGTTACTGCGAAGCTCCCAGATAAATTTTAATGGCCTTTATTTAACTCTGGAATCTTCGAGATGATGTCACTAAAAGTTCGGTTAATCAGAAAGATTTCGACAAACGTGACGTTGTCGTGTCTATTTCTATTTTTTTTTTCCTGTTTAGTGGTTAAGAATTTAACAACCGGAAACTGCCCATGAAAAGCCTCTGGTCCACATGCAGGGAAGTAATATTTAAACTCAATATAACGCTGTCAATTACAAATTCTTAACCAATAAACAGAAAAAAAAAATTGGACACGGCAACGTCACGTTTGTCGATCTCATTAACCAAAACTTTTAATGGCATCATCGCGGAGATTCCAGAATTAAATTTTTGTCGTAATCGAGCGGTTGAGGGAAGTCATGAAAAGAACTACTTTTGTTTGGCAACTGACCTTTCTATATCCAGAGCAGCTGAAGCGGAAGTCATTGTATCGATCATCTCCAAAATCAAAGGCCCCTAAGACTTCCTCTCCCTCACCCCAGTCCTTTCAACGACCACCCACTCCCGGGCGATCGATCTTACTAGTCGACAAACTACTGATACTCCTAGGTTCGAATCATTTATTATTTAACACAATCGCCTTTCCTCTCAGTTGTTAAGACTCTATTTTATCCACAAATTCTGAATCAAAATGTTGGAAAACCATCCCGCCCTTTTTGGGGAAGTCGAAGATTATCCTACAAGTATTAACCTGTGTCATTGTGTGAAAGTGATAAACCCAGCGAAAAAAAAAATGCACGCGGGAAGTTTGGAAAGCACGAAAGAAGCGTAAGAGTTTGTCGAGGCGATAGCCGTAAGTAACTTTAGCTCCACGAGTGCTCTCTAAACTTCCCAAGTGCACCATAACTTAATAGTGCACAGCTAAAAGCATGAACCAATTGTGCTAAAGCTCGCGCGAGAAAAAAAATTCTGGCGAAGTGATTTGCTCACGCTATCAGGGTGCACCATTGGATCATGGTCATGCTTGCGTATACTGAATTTGATTGTGCTGCTTTGTAGCTATGTTATAATTAATACGTGGTGGTTAAGAGTTTTGTGTGGGCTTGTCCAGTATAAAAAGAACCGTTTGAAAACAAATCCTGTTCGATTTCTACTGCAGTAATGAAGTTTATTTCGGATTCGTCTGAATCAAAACTTACCTCTGGCTCCGTTGACATAGACGACATGATTATTTTGGTAACAAAACTTGGACTGAGGCTTTAGTCTCAAAAGATATAGAAATGATTGCTCTTCTGTTCTGTCATCCCAGACAAATTCCGAAAACTGTCCAGACCACTATTGATTTGGTTGCTGGATTGACATTATCTCTCTCTTCGTCCCAGACTCCCTAAACACGCTCGCGCAACATTTTGGGCAGGACTCTGTCAGGCCATAAAAAATCAACAATTCAATCAAATACAATTTTTTTTTCACTTACTTCAAAGAGAACGAGCATTTATTTTACTGAAAAAAAAATAAAATAAAAATTGTTAACATTTCATATGAAGCCTCAGAGATGACAAATCAATAGTGCTATAACGTATCATTTTGGTCAGTGAAATGTAGACTTCGTTACGCCAACTTTCTTTAGTTTTCGTACAATTGCATCTTGTTCACAGGTATTACCCATACGAAATAAAACCCCTCAACATCTGCCATAATTTGAACGAGATAGCCCCTATGAAACATCAATAAGATGGTAGAACGAAGCTTTTATTACTGTCCGACTTAGGAGTCGAGTTTTGAATATGAATTGCCTGTCATTCCAGTGTGCGATATTATGCTAATGCAAAACATCTGTAAATAGCTTCGCACCGATTGGATCGGATTGCACATTAAGCAACGGCTTGAGGTCTTTTATAAACAAACATTTCGTAGATAAAATAAATATAAACAACTATTTTTTTTTTCTGACACTTAAAAGTGTCAGAACATTTTGCACCGTTGTGCTTATAGTGGACACTGTAAATAGGTTAACACAAGGATACATTGAATCTCAGTTTGTATATGAATTGAATTCTATTTTTAAACACTCAAAGAAAAGCTATGATAGGAAATTAATTACACTCTCAAGACCAAAGGCAACGGTGTGGATATCGATGTCTGGTGAAATAGCTGGCAAGAAAAAAACCGCAACATTTCTGAAGTCGATACTTCGTTCCAGTGGCCCGTTTCTTTTAAGTCCCCGAAGGGACCTCTGTTCATATTTAAAATATCATGGAATTAACAGCTCTGTAATTTTCAGGATTTAATGATTTTGCTTTGCCTTTCTGGGTGCAAAACCTTTTTGGGACCCGCACGGCCTTTTTCACTTTCTCTGTTTCGAAAGAAATTACGTATTCTCTGTTTAACATCAATGAAAAGCTATTAAATTTTTCGCGAAAAAAGAAACGAAAAGACAGAGAAGGAAGCTTCAAGCTAATTTCAATAACCGCGGGTTACTCATTTCAACATTTAAATTCTAAAGAAAATGAACTAATTAAGAGTTGAACGGAAGCTTTTCAATGTGTATTTAGATTGAGCAATTTAATCCTTCATCCATTGAACGTGGTTCTAAAAAATATATCGCAAACCCGAAAAATGATCCGCTGTCGCATTTCACATCACTGGTCTGAAGTATTTCAGATATTACTTGGGCCGGGACAATACAATGCTTGTGAGTACCTTATTTCTTACTTGAAATGTTGGACTTGTTTTGAAGTCCATACATACGCGGTCGTGGAACGTATCGTGCACGATTTTGGCTGGGCATAGAAAATCGACGATTTAATCACTAAGCAAGTTTTAATCACTAAGGATGACTGACTGTGTTTAGTTAGGTCATTATGACTATTTCGGGCAGCCATCTACTCAATTTAATTTGATTATGAGTACAGAAAAGGGTTGTTGTTGTTGAATATGAAGACCAAGTGCATTTATTTTAGCGCAAAAAATTGGGTTAGGTTAAAACTGCACGAGTATTGTTTGTTTTGATGTGCTTTTAATTAAGTATCTAAATTCTAATAGGGGGCTATGCCCTATAAAGCCAAGAAGGGTTTGTTTTAACGAACCCTTACAAGACAAGTAATATAACATCTTTGTAAACATAACTGGGACTAATAAACACTGACTGACTGAATTTCTTGTTTTTTTACGGAAATACATTTCAAAGAGTGTTGTCCGCGACAGGCCTCGAACGTTTTGAACAGAGAAATCTGATGTTACTTATGGTACAATACTGCTAAGGAAACAGCATTTATCAAGAAGAAAATGATGACCTTAACTGATTGCTTGCCAGATCTTAGCCAAAGTCATCAAAATATCATTCTATCATCATTGGATATTCCTCTTTCCATCACTGCATTTCTGGGGAACGTTCTGATCATTGTTGCTCTTCAAAAGCTGTCTTCTCTTCATCCGCCATCAAGACTTCTGTTAGGTTGCCTTGCAAGTACCGATCTCTGCGTGGGTCTCATCACACAGCCTCTCTTCGTTGCCTATTTGATGTCTCCATCGAAACATTGTTATTTTCAAATCTTGTTAATTATCACAGGCGTGACATTGAATGGATTATCTCTGTTAACACTGACTGCGGTAGGTGTGGATAGGTTTCTCGCCCTGACTTTGGGGCTGAGATACAGAAATGTGGTAACTTTGAGAAGAATGCAGGTCCTTGTTGTTACATTTTGTGTTTTTAGTGCTGCAATTGGCGTATTACAGCTTTCGAGCCTTTGCAATAGTCGCTTGTGTAGTGGCGATATTTTGTCTGGTAACTTCAATAGTCTGTTATACGAAAATATATCTCAAGCTTCACCATCACCAAGCTGAAGTGCAAGACCATGTTCACCATGGACAACCAAACGGAGGAGGAATTCCACTGAATATAGCACGATACCAAAAGACAGTGTCCAGTGCACTCTGGGTGCAAATGACATCAGTGTCTTGCTATCTTCCATGTTATAGGTGCAGCTGTACGGACCACCAATGGTTTACACGTACAATCTCTTGACCTCACTTGGGCTGTAACGAGTTCTCTCATCCTCTTCAATTCGTCTCTGAACCCATTTCTGTACCGTTGGAAGATGAGGGAAGTACGACAAGCAGTGAAAAACACGATCACACAATTTTGGTGTTCCTCGAGCTAAATTTATCCTAAACCGTACCGTTCACTGAAAGCAAGTCCTTTATCAAACGAAACAAATGTCTCGCATGTTGCAAAAATGTTCTCGGCTGATTAACATATCTCTACATTGCGCTTCCACTGTCACCAGGGTTTTCTATAATAGCCTCTCATTGGCTTTCGCATATGGCCGTTCTCTCGTGCACCGTGATTGGTCGAGTAGCTCTCGTAAAACCAGTTACAATTTCGATGAATACCAGATGCAAAATAATCACAGTAGCGATGACGGCAGATCGGTGGAAAGTAGCCCTGGAAGCGGCAAAAAAGCAGCTCGAACTATCTGCCATCCTCCCCGAGCAACGGGAGCTACCGGTTTCCAAAAACCTTTAATCCTTGAATCTTTGAATGCCCTCCGGTTGTCGCGGCAACGGGCAACGGAAATCTAAGTTTACATGACCGGTTCCTGACATCTTGTGATATGCACAACAGAAGAGAAAATAAACATACCATTGCGTTAAACAGTGGACCTCGTCGATGACAAAAGTGTAGAACAAACACTCGGGAGCTCAAGAGTCGAACACGATGTCGTTAAAATTGCCATTCAAAACCTGCTCTATTGTTTCTGGGTCTGATCGTAAAGACGAGCTGACAAGAACAACAAACCACGACAATCCGAAGGCAATGAAGGATTAAGGATTTTTCGAAACCGGTAGGGAGATAAAGAAAAACACCTTAGCCCTCAGAAAAAGTTGATAGATTTCCGTTGCTCGGGAAGGATGTAGAACTGAAGTTATCAAAAGCAGGTCAATGAAAAGTGACCTCAGTCTCTTTGAGCATGTACCTTGGGGTCTGATTTGGCTGAAAACAGGGCCGAGAAACGAAAAAGAAAAAGATAAACAGCGCGAGAGGGTAAACAAGTGATAGAAGAGAGAAAAAAAGACTGACATTCCTTTTAGTTTTTATATCGCAAAAAGCGTTTCCAGCGATTTTGGCTCAAAACAGTGAAAATAGGGTTAACCACGTTTTCAAAAATTCAGACATTATACGCAATAACTTTTTGTCAGAAATTTCTTACACAATTAAAATCCAGAATTCTTTTGCATAAGAACCTATTTTCCTTGGCAGGCTGAACAGGTTCTTAAATTTTTGGATATTTTTAAAAAATGCCAAATTTGAGCATGTATGTTCTTAAATCCCTAGGTTCTTATATTCGGGTGTTTACTGTACTGATAATGGATATGGAAAAACACAGATATAACGCTGCATTCAGAAAAGTTTGGAAAGCACTTAGCAAAGCAAATGTCTTAGCCGTGTCTATTAATACAAACTGCGACCATTTATTTCTACAGTAGATCGTCAATTGAGCCACTTAGATCTAACTCATCTGCCGCCCTTGTCTTTTTGGCTAATTCTGTTCTTCACTATTGTTTCCCTCGGTTTTTATTTTTCATTCTTTGCACTTTTTCTTTGAGCAAGAATAAACTTTTGACCAACAGATGAAAGATAGGAGAGTTTCGTAATCTGCTTATTTGGCAATTTTTGAGCAACCAGTCAACAATTTGATGCTGATATGGCTTGTAGGGCCTTCAAACAACTGAAAGCCTGTCAAGCTAAACACGCAAATCATCTCATTTTACACCCATTTATTACGATTTCTAAAGACCAGTCTCATAAACACTGGCGTTCTAATGCGGTACCCTTACGAAGGAACACGCTAGAGCGCGGAGAGAGTAAATGACCAAATAAGTGAACGTCTAAATACCGGTAGATTTAACCCGTGGAACGACTGTCGGGGAAATATTTGGGGTAACTAATCTATTTGACTGCTTGAAAATACAATGTGCAGAAATTATCTAGTACACGTATTATTTATATGTATAAAAATTCCCTCTCCCCTAAAATAGAAGTTGTATCACACTGTCAATAAATAATTATGATTACACAATTGTGATTTATTCTCAGTGACGTCATGTTTGACTGCTGTCGACAAATAAGGACTGAGTGATTGTGAGGAGAATTGCATCATTTGCACCGCTCCTCGAGATTGATAAAATCAAAATGTAATAAATTTTAAAATGTTACATTCTAGTCATTCTAGTCATCGTTGGCCTTCCCAGTTTCCAGATGAATTTCTGTTATTCACTGGGTACTGATCAGTCAAAATTAAACCATCACCGGCCTATGGGTCTCCGGTATTGCAGGGGTAATTTGGGCCTTCTCAAAATCATGATAAAAATAGACAGCAGTTCGATCTGTTTGTTGAAGATGACTTTAAAAACCGAAGTTCGCGTTGTGCTGTGATCTGCACTCCTTTCGTGCTCTTTGACATGCCTTGTGTGTTACATAACCTTCACATTCATTCTCCAGCAATTCAAAAAACTGCAGTATCGCTATCATCATCCGAATCATCGTCTTCTCCGGAAATCGTGATTTCTATGTCATCGTCATCATCATCATCGTCATCATCGTTGTCGTCGTCATCATCATCGACGTCGTCTTCTTCTTCGTCGCCGCCTTCGTCGGATTCCTACGAGATACGAAAAGATCAACCATAAGGGAATTGCGTGACAATTAAGGGATATCACATCAACAAGCGCGATGAAGAATTCCTTGTATTTTTGTTTGTTTGTTCTTTGCTCTGACGGTGTCAGATGTTCCCCATATTGCAAAGTGACGACTTGGCGATCACGTTGAGCTTGCACTACAGGGACGCTACTTGAATTTGAGCTTGTCTGCTAACTTGATTCGACCTTAGAAGATTAGTAACTTAACATGTCACAAGCGTGTGAGGCCGTTATGATTGTGTTCTTATAAGCCGGGATTGATAGCCGACCATCGCAGGAATGTGGTAAACGTTGTTTCCCCTGTTTATCCCTGCTATCCTACAGAATCGGAAACATCTACGTTTTCATGTTTTTATAAGTCGGGAGCGGATGGGACGCCCGGAGAAAAACAAATTTTTCGATCGTCGGGGATTTTCCTGACATGTGAAAATCACGCAACAACAACAACAACAACAACAACAACTTTATTTACCCTAATAAATTACAAGAAAGAAAATATATATAGTATAAATAATAAGTAATTAGGGGTCTGGCTGCCTGAAATAACTGTAGAGTTAAAAAGGGCAGGCAGCCAGTGTTACAATTATGTGATACAAATTTAGGTCGGTAAAGCACACAACAACACAGAACATTTCAGAACATTACAGAACATTACAGTGAGCAAAATGAAAAAAAGACAAAAACATATTAGAAAAAAGAGGAAAATAATCGAGGAAAAAAATAGAGCAAAACAGCCTTAGAGTTGATCAATACAGGCGCTAGCTAGTATCTTTCGAGATACTCAACTTGCATTTTTTTCTTAAACATTGATGCAGATGATAACTTTATATGATCATCAATGGAGTTCCAAATAGAGGGGCCTTGAAACCTAATGTTAAACTTGCCATACGCAAAAACTGGAGCGTTAAGCACCTCTCATTTCGACACATTTAACTTGCGTAAGTAATTGAGCAGGCAAACCCGGTTAGTAAAGAAAAGGTGCAACAAAACCACAAGTTCAAAAACACTTTGCAAGCTATGTTCCAGGCCCCTATACCTCTCTTACCTGCTCGTCCTCATCCTCAGCCCTTCGCATCCTTCCAACTTCATACACTCGACAAACGCTTTCGTCCGTGCTGGCCTGGTTCTGAAATAACGATGTCCATTTTCAAGTATTAAAGTTGGTTCAACCAATCAAAGTAGAGATCCTGTCCTCTTGGCCAATTAAATCAAATGTTATAACGTTTACAGTGCGACGTGCCGGCCTTACCGTAACCAACCAACAAAATTTGTAGAAAGACATAATTGGCCAATCACAGCATGAGATTTAGATTGCTGGTTAGGCCTAGTTGAATAGTTTTGAACGTGTTGTAATACTACATTTTGTGATTTGTTTGGGGTTTCTATTTTGAAAGAAGTATTTCGCAAAAATCAAATATAACTTGAATGAAGAAATTTTCGAAATGTGGTCCTCCATTACAGAGAGACAAAATCAAAAGAGTAAGAGCCGGAATTTGCCCTAATGGCAACAATTATTGATCACAGCAGGATCGTCAAAATAACCTGGAAAAAAGATTAACAGCGAAAAACACGGCAATCCAAGCTTGAGTTAAAATTGATTTTATGTAACTCTAAAACCATCCTGTGGCATTTCAACGTGCTCAGGCAGATTTTAGAGCTAAGAGAATTCAAGAGAACTTGAGAACTTGACAAGCATTTTGGTTACGTCAAGTAAATACTAAAAATCTGTAAACATGTGGGAAAAAAACCACTTCGGCTGCACCTACAAAGGACATGAATTTACACACAGCTTTTGCGTGACAAGAGGCGGATCCGTCAAACAAATTCATTCGCGCTTTCTAATTTGCTAACCTGTAAAAAAGTTTGTTGGGTGGCTACGGCAAGCTGTGTCGCACTGTAACATTCTTTATTACATATAGTTCTTTAATATATATAACCACATTCTACTCTATATTTGGGTAAATTTTTGGAGCGACAACTCTAATTCAAATACACATACATATTGCTGGAGTTCTTTTTTCTGTAAGATGGACCAAACCGTCGCGATATTTATAGACTTGCAATATAAGAACGAGACTAATATTTTCCCAATACAGGCCGAATAAGCTGGTAGTTGATTTAGGTTTTTAACATATTCAATTGGTTATTTAACAACTGCTGACCAAACAGGAATACACTGGAATTCCGATTTGTCGAACCTTCAAGGAACAAGATTAAACTCAACAGGTTTGAGAAATCGGGATAAAATTGCAGAGTTTGACTAGCACATCTAAGGGATAAGACTTTTAATTCAAATTATCGGAAGGTTTGGAAAATCGAGGGACTAGAAATCGGGATTCCATTGTACAATCTTCACAAACGCGCATGGTAACGCGAGGCGGTTAAGCCGTTTGATGCAACCTCTTCCAGCCATTGAGGATAATCAGTACAGTGCAATGGGCACACCGTACAACACAATAAAAGTAAAATGGGGTTATAATGATCTGAGCTAAGCTTACCTCAATAACAGCCACGAAACTATCAGTTACATCAGTGCACAAGTCAAATATCGTTTTCTTGACGTCGATTGTCGCTGATTGAACAAAAAAGTTACAGACAGTTAACTTTGCAACACTCTTTTCGTGTTATCCAAAAGTACAAAAACAACAGTTTTGAATCCCCGAAATATACGAGCAACCACTGTTCTCTTCTCCCTCGGGCTGTAACACTTCAACTGTCCTTTAACTGATTGATTAAATGAATGGCAACGTCATTTTAAAGCCGTGAAATAAATTCTACAATAACACAACCTATACTATTTTTTTTCTTTTGTTTGTGTCTAAGAAGCACTTCACGCGTTAAGTATATTTAACTCAATCTTATCACATGCGGCCAATCGTACCAAAATAATAAAAAAAACTAATGTTTCATTAGAACTAAAAGCCAAAACAAAAACATGGAGTAAAACGCGGGAAACACGCCTAAACCAAGACACCTGCTATACTCTGATTGGTCAGAGCACCTTACGCGGGATTTTTTAACCAATTAAAAAAACACCCACCTGGAGAAAACCCAAGGCCAAAACATAACTACTTTCGATAATTAATCGAAAACCACTCAAAAAAATTAATTGAAAAGGAGTCTGCATGCACAAATGCCCCTAATTCCGTTGGGATCCCACTTGTTCATTTCCCCTCTTTCGTTTATCCTCAAGGGAGTCTGTTATGCATACGTTCACGCGAGTTAAGTGTAAAAAGTCCTGCTTTATCCTGTTTATTCCTCTCTTCGTTAAAACGGACGCCAGACATCAGATTGTCGCCCCACCCTCCTCCCCGCAGCGATGGCTCGCCTTTGCGCCTTAGCTCCCGCTCCTTTCCGCCTCCGGGCTCGCCTTTTCCCATATCTTATCTTAACCTGGGGAGTTTAGGGGGCTCCCGGTGTGAATTTATTACAATCTTTCGCCTCACCAATCGGTTGGTAGTCTGTTGCATCGAAGGTTCTAAAGGATGACTCAAACGGCCCCAGCAATCTGGAGGCCAGCGGTATCTCCAGTGGATCTGATTGGTGCTTCACTGCAAGGGAAAGTTAAAAGATACTATTCAGAGAACGGTTTGTTTTGCATCATAGCCTCAACCACAGGTGGAACAGTTTTAGCCAATCAAAATTCAACGACTTTTCGAGGACAAGATTTCATTTCAGGCACTAGATCTCAATGTTGAAGTCAGTCGTTAGTCGCCTATTTTTAGATACAATAGTCACAGGTAATATCTACTTAGCTTAAACTTAGCTCAGCACCAAATCCATATTTAAGTACTTTCAAGACGTTGAAGTTTCAATTTCAAATTCTAGAACTTTTTAGGTGCACAGAAATGATTTTTTTTTTGTGGCTGATTAGGTGTTCAAAACTTTATTATTTTCTCCCTTACCTCCGTACATGACGCCACCACTGTTGTTGAAAATCACGTGGCACTGATCCAGTGACGGACAGGTGTCAAGCAAATGAAATGAGCGGAGATCCCACTGTTTGTCGAGTCAAGGGTTGAAACGATAAACTTATAAATTGTTCGCCAGTTTCCCAAGAGGAGTATCAAAAAGCAATACGGTAAATGCGACTTTTTTTAGCATCTTCAGGGGAATATCTCGATTGCAATATTTTTGTTATTATTTCCACAGCTCGGAGATCAACGAGGAATAAAGGTGCACTCCTCACAGTCTTTTGGACATTTCCCAAAGCTCTCACTTCTGAAAGCCGACATATTTTCATTTCCGTGAAAAAAAAAAAAAAAAATGATCAAAAGAAAAAAATGCATAGTTAAATCCTCATTCAAAAATTCAATTCCTTTTAAAAAACGTTGGTAGATTCAAGGACTTTTCAAGATACAGCAAAACTTCAAGGGCTTCCATAGGACGGTTAGAAGTTTGACAAGCCAAAAATGTCAGCTTATGTAAAAAACGTATTTCTTACAGTAACAGTTTTGCCTCACCAAAATACAAAAACTGCGGAGGAGTGAGGGCGCGAGCTAGGCCATTTACAAGGTTCATATGTTACACGTGCACGTCATGCACACTACTGGGATCGGCAATGTCGATCATATTTTTAGCCCCCTCGGTAAATGAAATGAATATTACACAAGGGCATAGGTTTCCAGAAATAACCATAAAAGGTTATTCACTGCCCCTCGCAGGCAGCATGCTTCTTTGAAGGATTTTTGACAGGGATCGTCAATGGATTGTGCCGAATCGTATGCCGTGTGCCACATTCGAACGAATTTCAATGAGAGAGTCGTAAAAAAATACCAAAGTAATCACTGACCAATCACAGGCACAAAGGACAAGATAATCCAGTGAACCAATCAAAACTCGAACCAAATACATGTAGCCGGCATAAAGCGCGGGAAAACGTGCGTGAGCGAGTCACGATTGGTTTTGGTATAGCTTCTGATTGGCTGAGAAGTGGCACGAGGTTTAAGACCACTCGCTAAGCGTAGTAAATCAAAACCAAACCAACGCGTATAACTGTTTTTTTTTTTTATCTTATCTTATCCGCCGTTCACAAAATGATCTGGCTTTTGTTGTTGCGCATGTGTTGCCGTGTTTCGCTGTGGACAACGTCTGTTTTAAGACCGTATATGTACTTGTTAATCTTTTCCCAAAGATTTTAACAAAACCACCTGTCGTTAAGTCGAAGCTGTCACATATGAACCAAGTAAAAATGGTCCATCGATTCTCCCTGTAGCTCAGTAGTAAGAGCTTCCAACTGCTGTTGAGGAAGGTCATGGGTTAGACTTTGTACCACGTCCGTAGCAACTGTATTGTCATCTTATATTCTCATGACGTACCTGCTTAGTTTTGTATTAGAAAGAAAAGAGAAGTTATGAATTGATCACTGATCAAGGATACAATTTCCGAGTTGATGATGATCTCCAACCCCGACGGATGAAACACGCCGCTGACAAAGTTGTTAAACTTGTCAAACTTGTGTATAACCCGTTTTCCTCTGACATCCCATAATACACCGTCATTGAGTACCAGGTCGTCGGTGGGATTGAACGAGGCGAGGTTCTTGGAGTAGTTGTTGGTGTTGTTGGAGTCGTGTAGAGTTAGAATTTTGTGGCTTGTAGCCGTGTCGTATATCTGCGATTTGAAAACATAGGCACTCTAAGCGTGCAGGAGTTATTTTTTCAATTGATTGGGTTGCTTGGGGTAAGACTGGGTGTTAGTCCTGTTGGAATGGTTGAGCTATTTGTGCATGGTGCATCACTACGACTAAGAGGCATGTTTTGAAAAATAAAAAATGTTGCAGACAAAATAATTTTTACGTGCAATTTAATTGTTACGTCAAAACTGTTTCGTTCAATAGTAATTTTTTATCATTTAGAAAAAACAAGAACTAATTTAATTGTTAAAATGTCACGAAATGGCTTATTCTGTTAGCGCTTATTTTGCTGCTCGCTTTTTTACAACCGTAACGCCATACTTTTGTTTGTTACAGGATACTTTTGTGTTTTTGTCAAACACTGTAAAACGATACCTTTGTTTTTTTTAAAACGCATGTAACATGACACTTTTGTTTATCTCACTTTTGTAACATGACACTTTTGTTTTTCTTGAAAACACCATGTCTCCATTGAGTAATCGAAAAGTAATAAACGAATTAATAAACGAATCAAATCAAAAACTATATTTTTAGGAAAGCTTTTAAAGTGTAGTACACCTGGAGTATTTGTTTCTTGTCGTAAATGTAAAGTTTCATTCAACAAACAGGAACAAGAACTAATTAATTTTAGTTATCAAACTGTCACGGAATGACATTCTCTTATTCTAGCCATTTTAAAGTCAATACCCATACCGGTTAATTAAATGTCTAAACGTGGTGTGTTTAAGGTATAAACATAAACGCTACTTGCCCGAGAGTCAGCTAATCGCCGGAGCAAGACGCTAAAGAGACTAATTAAATTAATTGCGGTTTTCAGTTGGCGACACGGAGTCTCAAGCAGTATTAAATTTAAGAAGTTTCCTTGTCACAAACTCTTAAAACAAGAGGCCAAGTCACACTCTGAAGAAGATTCCTTGCCATTTTTATGACACAGTATTAACATCACAATGAGAACATTATTCTTCAAATCTGCTTTGTGCAAATGCTTTATGCAATTTCTACTACGGTCAGCGAAACTAGCCCGTCCTAAAGGAACGCTTGAATAACAATTTAGTGTTGGGTCTTTTGCTGGCGGCGTGTGCGTTGTAAGCAGGCGAGCGTTTCAAATCCGGGGTTAATTCACAACTCACCGATTCCGCCTCCTACAAATCGAAAATCTTCGAATGAAATCGCTCGCTTATAAATGTGTCAGATTACTTTCCATTTATAAACTGCAGTTTCATTGGTTCTGATAGTACCTCAAACCTGATTGGTGTGAGATACACACATACTCCACTGACTGACTACACGGTCCATCGCGCCGACTAAGAGTTATTTTTTTGAAAAAATAACTCAAAAAAGAAGAAGAAAATGAAAATAGTTTTAGGGCTTTAATATTTCGGTACTTCTGCTTCAATAAATTTACCGAAACTTGGTAAGGATATATACATCAATGTTCTCACCGAGTGCGAGAGACAACGAGCACCCCACTCCCTTTCACATGGGAGTCCCCCGCGGGGCGAGGGTCGGTTGGTTAAGCGGATGAGCTGTCGCAGCCTTGACCCTTGAGGCTCGGGCCAAACGAGTATGAGAGTTGATGAGTTGTCTCTCATGAGAGTTTGCGTCAACTTTCATCGACTATCATCAACTGGGGCCAAACAAGAACGAGAGTCGTCGGGAGTCCGTCAAGAGTGACTACAAACGAGAAAAAACTCTCATCGACTCTCATGAAACATTTGAGCACGTTCAAAGCCGATGATGGCGCATGAGAGTCGATGAGAGTGCATGAGGATGAGAAATAAAAACCAGTATCAATCCGTGCAAGTCTACTTACATGAGCAGTCGCATCGTGCGTTCCAATGATTCTGTCTTCTGATAAGTTACTGAACTTCACCCACGTGTCTTCACTAAATGAATGTCTAAAGAGTGAAAGGAAAACAAGCATCAGCGACTGATTACTAAGATTATCAGTTGAGTAAGGCATGAAGGAAGTTTGGGGACAAAGTTTTGACGTAAAACGACGTTGTTACCATGGGCAACTGGCTCGGTTTCCAATAGTAACTTGTCGAACGCGGCCGTTACATGATTTGGCAGGCTTTTATGGAATGTGACGCCATACGTTACCAATGGATACTAAGCCGGTTACTCATGGCAACGACGTAGTTTTAACGCTAAAACTTTGTCACCAAACTTTTCCCGTGCCTTACTCAACTGAAAATCGTAGTATCAATTAAACATTTTAAGGCGGTTATCTCAACCTTAAACATAAGTATTCACAGAGCCAAAGCCGGCAGTAGAGCGCGACAAAACATGAAACCGGTTTGCCATCGCAAGAAATAAAGCTGTAACCGGCTGCAAGGGAGGGAAAACGTGCAGTCGGCTTCAAGCTAGCTCGATAAAACATGTAACTGGTTAGAAGCGCAGAAAAAGTTGTAGCCGGCAACCGGCGGGAAAACATGCTATCGGCTTCAAGCTACAGTAGCTCGGGAAAATATGTAACTGGTTGCAAGCGCGGGAAAACATGCAATCAGTTTCAAGCTACAGCTCTGGAAAAAATGTAACTGGTTGTAAGCGCGGGAAAACATGCTATCGGCTTCAAGCTAGCTCGGAAAAAGTTGTAACCGATTGCAAGCGCAGCCGTTTAACAATGGAGAACTTAAAATAAATAAAAAAAACACTTACTTCATTTCGAAGACGTCTCCGAACGACCAAAGAGCGCATGGAGGCAAGGCAGATGATGAGGAGGTTAACAAGAGTTCGCGGTCCTGAAAATCAATAAAAAGGTTACTAAACAAAACACGTAAACAAAAACAAACAAACACCAACAACAAAAGCATCAACAGCAAAACGTTGAATATCTTGAACCTTTGAGCACTGGCACATAGAAATCGCCCTGTCTGCAGTACAGAGGTAAGTGGCTTCTTCCTACAAGAGAGAAAACAGAGGGAAAAAAACAGAGGTTATGAAAGAACAATAAAAACTGTTTCTCGAAGACTTTCAGTGGCAATCAGTAGAACATGTAGTCGTTGGATAGTACCTGCCCGGTGATTAAGTTGTACTCCTTGAGCTCGCCTATTTGCGTGCCTAGTAGAACGGACTTCCCATCGGGCTGGGGAGAAAAACAAAACAGTAAATAAGTAAAGACTAAATGTATAGCACCTCCCCACCTAAAGAAGAAACTCCAAATAACAATAAGATCGCCTAAGGTCGCTTGGTCACTTTGTTAAGAACTGATGGTTTATTCATGCACCCTGGCGTGGTGGCCTAATGGTTAGTGCGCTGGATCAAGCGGTCCAAGTTTTAGCCCAGGCTGGGGTCACAGTGTTGTGTTCTTGGGCAAGACAATTTACTCTCATAGTGCCTGTCTCCACTCAGATCTGTGAGTTTATTTTTGGGGGTAACGCTACGATGGACTAGCATCCCATCGGGGACGGGGGGACGCTTCATGCCACGGACACCGAGATAAGCTCAGGCCTGGTGGGCCACTTATTTTACATTTATGTACTATCGTAAAGTACCCAAAGAGTTTTAGATTGGATATGCTACATTGCTAGTTAAGTCAGAAAATAGGGATTCTAGTGGAAAAATCTGTATACTGAATGCTCGTCTTGATTTAGTCTTCATCACTAATAGCACTAAGTACTTACCGCAAACGAGGCACAAGTAAAAAGGCTATTTTCCTCGGTGTCTCGAATCGCTCTAAGAGGTTTAAACCTGATAGAGTAAACAAAAGAGAAAGAATTGTATGAAGCTGCACATCTGATGAAAACGCGGAAGAAATCCTAACAAGCCGAAAAAGAGCCACGGATAGTACAAAATGGAACAATTTTCAATCAATTTCAATTGAGCTAAACGTGATGTCTTCCACAGGTGTAAAACTCCCACTTAGCACTAAAATAACTATGTAATTATTACGTTATCAATGTATCATTGTTCGTCAGTTTCAGAATGCCACTTTTCCATATGCCTCCTACCCCCCCCTACCCCCTACCCCCCCCCCCCCACCACTCCCTCCCCCACGCTACTTATTCGCCACTGCCTTAGGTCGATTTGTATGAAATTGTCTTTCATCTTCCTTCAATATGCAGACGGAATTTTGTCAGGAATTGAAAATTTTCTCATTTTTAAAATTTGCGATCAAAAAAGAGGAAGATAGGCATAAGGGGCATTAAAAATGACACAACTTAACTGAAATCCACGACCTACCTGCCGTACACAAACCGTCGGTTTAGTCTCGCGCCATAAAAGCCACCGTGGCGAGGAATAACCTGCGAGTCCAAACAAATCAAATGGAGTGCTTTTGAACTGAGTGTAGTGTAAAACCACAGTCACAACAAAACACAAAGGACAATTCAAACAGCAAGAAAAAAAGAAAAAAGACTCGTCATGGACACAAAGCGCGCGAAAACGAGCGTGAACACGTCATGATTGTTTTGTTTTTTACATCTGATTGGTTGAGAAAGTTGCGCGAGGTTTTTTGGACCAATCACAGAGCGAAGGGAAGCGAAAAGTTATTCTGGACTTCGACAATCGATTGACTACGGCTGTGACTAAAATGGATACTCAGAAATCAGAAATCCGCTGGGAGACTGGAACCCAAGCACTCCAGTGTCCTTGTGGTCAGTTCCAGGCCGGTTTGCTTACGGTTAGCATTTCTTAGTAAGGGTAGTGGATTTCTGGCCGCTCTGACAGGAATGAAAAACAGCGATTACAAAGACCAGGCCTTACGAGTAAAACATGTTGTTCTGAGATGATCAGACGTTTCATTTTAATACATGACCTACCCACTGAAAATTATTATCAAAAAATGTGAGGATCCGTGTTGAGAATCATCGCAGCGCAAACTACAGTTACTTGTGGTCATAGGCAATATTGACAGATACTCTCCCTACCTCCCTTCGTTTTAACCGTGTTGTCATGTTAGAGGGAGCGTAATATCTATACTTTGGCTCAGGACATTTGTGAGGCCTGAAAGAGATTAAAGGCAAAACGATTAGAAAGTTTGTAAATACTACGCGTTGTTCAAAATCAAACGTCTACGCCAAAAGTGCTTTTTAATGACTGGCGTGAAACGCAATCGGTCGAAATGCAAAGTTTCACAGATGCAATGACTATAAGGCAGAAAAGAGCAAAGAGAAACACGTAACCCGCGGAAAGCGCTCGAATCCGCGTAACCCGAGTGTTTAACCCGTGGTTGTACTGCATGCTACCCTTTAATTTTTGATCTTAAAAGGGCTATTAGAAGATTAAGCCAGTGGTTTAGGAAAACAAACTCTTACATAAGCGGGAAATTTCTACCCTTGGGTTTTTCGTGAGCAAAATAAGTAAAACCGCAAGCACCTGAGTCGATATAAACACTGTCAAACGTTGCGCAAAGTATCAACAAGTTTGTTCCTTGTGTTGATGCTTGTGTTAGTAGTAAAATTCAGGCATGACAAGGACATTGACAACTCACCGCAGAAGGGAGAAAGGTGGACCAGCGGACACTGGATTGTTACACTGAGCATGCTGCTCCCGAAGATACCGCGTAACGATCAAGTCCAATGTAGGTGGTGATGGCGGGCGCGTGGCTCGAGGGAGATCGGGAAGCAGCCGCTGAAAATGAATTAAAGCCAAATGCCCCATTCACACCGGCAAACATGTTTAGCTAAGCCAGGTTCAACAAAACGAAAATCAGTAACAGGATACCGAACGACTGACATGCACAGGGTTCAAGTAAGTTCTAATTTGTGCTTCAGCAGTTTTGCGTTAAATGTAACATCGACAAACAACAGTTGGAGACTTCACCAAAGAGAACAATTTTAAACCGCGAGCTTTGGTGTACATGGGTTTGAGTCTAGATATGCATATATCTCCAGAAACAGGTTCGAATAAGTCGAATAATACTGCCTTAGATATATAATAATAATAATAATAATAATAATAATAATAATAATTATAATAATAATAATAATAATAATAATAATAATAATAATAATAATAAACGAATATTTTAACAGGATTAACCCATCAGTACTTGAAAGTACTGTTATCTTAGGGGTCCTGTAAAATTTAAAAAAAATAAAAAGGTAAAAATACAAAAAGTTTAAAAGTTTAAAAATGTTAAAACTACAATGGACAAAAGCATATAAAAGCTTATGAATAAAAATTACAAATAAAAATGTTCTTTAACTAGTTACATCCATGGTGAGTAATACTAGTTGACAAAAACGTTCTTGAATTGTTTTGGCTAAACTTTTGGCGTAGAAACTTGTTTTGTAACAATATTCACCTTTTCAACGGGTGTTCCAGGGTCGTTAAATCTGTAGCGTGACAAAGATGGGGTCCCGGGCGTGCTCACAGCCGCGGACACTGTAGACATGTTTGAGACGTGATTGAAACGAACCTGTGATCAATAACAAAGGAGATGGCAGTCAAAGGACACTTCAAAGATTTCCAAGGATTTATGCAAATCCTATTTGAAACACGCGGCCGCAAAACAACGGCAACAACACTGAACACCAAAATACACATTAGAGCCGATTTACACGGTACGACTTTCTCGCATGCGACAAGCTTACGGCAGGCTACGACATGACGTAGGACCATTTACGCGCGCACGCGTCTGTCGTAAGGAAGTGGTAGGTTAATTTACACGGCGCGATTTGTAAGCATGTCGCATGCGAGAATCGTAGGCAAAATCATACCGTCTAATTCGTCCGTTAGATACCTTTCTATTTGTGGGTGTGGACATTAGATTTGCTTCAGGTCTGGGATCCGGTAAATTGGCTTCCCTTCGTAAAACGTCCGCTGTCTCGTGAAGGCCTGTATAAAACATCACGCAATAAACGGTGAATTCCCGGGACTAGAAGAGACTTGTACTCCATTCAAAAGGTTGTACATATCGCACAATACAAACCTTGGGCTTTAAGGTGACTGTGGACAAGTTGTAGCAGCTCCTTTGCAGGGTATGAAATGTGGGTCTGAGCAACAACATCGGCCTGTAAATAGATATGAAATAATAAAGATTAAATGTTCAGTTGTCAAGACTTTTTTCCATACTTTTTCCAAACTATTTCGTTCTCTTTTTAGACTCGCGGTTGGGCCAAATCTCACTCCTACAACCTAGGAAACGACATGTAACCATGATGTACAGCCACTGCACAGTACACTGGGTAGCCATCAGTGTCAAAAGCTTGGTACATTTACTGTTTTTTCCTCACTTGACACATCAAAATATTTAGTAACTCCCCCTCTCCCCCTTTTCAATGTTGCGTAGCATGCAAAAATTACCATTGCTGCCTATTTTTGCTTACAAACTGAAACGGAATTCACAAGGAGTTCGGCCACATTGCGCTATCCAACATTGGAAGGGGGAACGAGGGTCTGTGTACCAACGACTTTTGTCAAAGATTGAGGGTTCTCGAGATTCTGTGATTTAACATTTTGGTTAAGCCGAAATTTACATGAAAATCGACTACCTGACAAAGATTTCACTTGGCACCACTTGTTGCAGCTTGGAAAAAAAATCCACTTTTTTCCACTTTTTCGGACACTACCTACATATTTAACTATTGAACTTCTGCGTTGGCACCATTCACAGGTAAATGGTTATTTAAATAATTCAGAAAAGAAAGATCATATTAAACCCATACCTTAGTTATTCTGGAAAGTGACGGTACAGCAGTTGAAGTCGCAAGTGATTTACCAGTAACTCTCTCCAACAGTTCAGCCGCATATTTACAGAACAGAGCGTGATCGGCGGCATTATCTTCAATGACTGGTTCCCGCATAAGAACTACACACAATGTGCAATAAATCAAGAAACGGCAAGGTTACAAAATCTCTAAGTCTGAAAGCATTTTCTGACAGAGCTAGAAACATTGAAATCCACCAGGCAACCGTAATCAAAGCAGGCACATGCATCTGTTAGCAGTAAGCCCCAATTAATACTGAATTTATTTAGTAATTTGTAAATTTGCAGCACACCCATTGTACGTTCATATTAACTCAAACATGAATATGTTGTTCATTTTGCTGAATCATCATACTTTCTTTTGTAGTCAGCTCATAATAACTCTTCCACGGCCCTGGCTCGAGATTTCTTGGTTTAACACTCGCTGAGGTAATTATGGTGTGTTCTTTGGCAAGACACCTCTTTCACAGTACCTCTAAACTGGGTGCAAAGGTTGATCGCTTGACATATATAGGCAGTATCCATGTATTACATCACTTACTTTGTAGCTGCCCACTGTTGAAAAGCTGCAGCTTTCCAATAACTTGTCTGATCTTGTCGCTCCTTGACAGACCACATAACGCTTTACAAGCCAAGGCCCGGATGCAATCTGCATCGACCAGCGGAGTTTTCACCATCAGCAGGGACAGTAGTACCTTGATACCATTACTGGCCCGAACACAGCCCCACATCTTGGATAGAATGTCGTCACTGCTCTTGTATGCCGGACGGGATTTTGCCTGGAATTTCGCTACAGCTCCGCTGACCTGCAACACGTTCAGTGTATGGGAACTGACTTGAATAGCCTTTACTTGAACACGCTAATAAGCTATAAGCTTGTGAGGTGGTGTGAAAATGAAAAAAATAGATTTAAATATGAAAAAAAAGTAATTTAAGTCAAATGATAAAACAACTGAGGAATGTTCTGCTATGTACGATAATAAGAGTTAAATATCTGCTATATGTAAGGAAATGCCATTTACAGTGCAATTCAGTAAGAGAAGATAAGTCCTGGTAAAATTTCTCACTGTGGATGCCGATGCAGTATGGTTTGCACATTTGAAATTAAATGTGTTTACCAATTGACGGAGCAGGTGAGACCGGTTGGAAAGACCGTTGAATAATGGTAAGTGTCAGTTTTGTTTACAAAAGTAGCAAACCGACCGAAAGAGATTGTGCTTAATTATCATTATAATTAGTTTCTGGTTATTGTTTTCCCTTGATGGGAGACAGGAAACGACACAAATAAACCAATGGTACAGAAGGACCAGCTCAAAACGTAGTCTACAATTTACGAACGGATTTTCCAGAAATTTACTGTTCCATATGCTTTTCAACTGACATTTCCGGGGATTCTGGTTGAATGGTATGCACTCTAGAACGTTCGAAAATTTGCGAAAGTTCAACAAGCAAACAATTGTTAACTTTTAACTTTTACTCTCTGCCCAGAAGTGGGACAAAAAGGGAAAGTGCATGATATTTGAACTATTCCGCTAGTAGATCAGTTGTGACTTACTCTCACTCGTGGTCCACATACACAGTTACAAATGACATGAAGAGCAGCTTTCTGTACTTCAGAGTCGCTGAGAAGACCTCCTTCAGCACAACGCAGTAGCAGCCTGCAAGAATAGTGCGTCAGTAATGTCTTTTGCCCGGAGATGGAAATACTAATTCTCCTTACTGGTTATCATATATTTCTTTTAACGCTTGTCTGGAGAATTTGGTGGTACATCAACACAATACCCGCTAACAAGTTGATGATTATCTTGAAATTGGCAAACAGTCTTGTTATCGTAAGCGTCAAACTGACACACACATTTTTAGCATCTTTAAACGTGTAAAAACCGAGCTTGTTTTCGCTGGGTATTATTATTATATGCACAAGAACAAGCGTAAGCCAAAACACCAGAGAAAACATGTATGATGTATGTGAAACGTGAATCAACATTTAGTTTGAAGTGACATGTGATTCTCTGTTCTGTGACCGTTGACAATCACAAACCAGATAGACAAGAAGTGATCGTTCTATTTGCCTTAGAATGCCCCAGCACCCCCCCCCCCCCCCCCCCCCCCCACAATTACTTCATCCCATCACCTATGTAACTTAATCGATGTTGTAAGGTAAATACCTCATTCCCTTCTGTTGCTCGCCTGTTGGAAGCTGAACTTCCTCACACAGCGCCAGCTGAGCTTTGGGGACCACTGTCAGTACAAACAACATTTCTAACGCCAGGCGAATCACGTCTGCAGCCAGGCGCATGGCGTCTGCTCTTTAGTGAGAAAAAAAAAAAAACAAACAAGTAAAAAATGGAGAGAATTAACACAAACAATATCTTGACGAAGGGCGTGCAATGTGAGCAATTCCCTGTAGCCTGCAAGAAATGATGGTCCAAGACTTGGCAGTGCTGAACACAAACACACTGATTCCCTGCAGGCGTTCCCATGTAGGGAACTGGACTTAGACTTCTGAGATACAGTAATCGGGCTACCAGGTGAAATTACTTTTTTTGGACGAAGGAAGGAAGGAACGGACGGACGGACGGACGGACGGACGGGCGCGAGCGAGCGCGCGAGCGAGCGAGCGAGCGAGCGAGCGAGCGAGCGAGCGAGCGAACGAACGAACGAACGAACGAACGAACGAACGAACGAACGAACGAACGAACGAACGAACGAACGAACGAACGAACGAACGAACGAACGAACGAACGAACGAACGAACGAACGAACGAACGAACGAACGAACGAACGAACGAACGAACGAACGAACGAACGAACGAACGAACGAACGAACGAACGAACGAACGAACGAACGAGCGAGCGAGCGAGCGAGCGAGCGAGCGAGCGAGCGAGCGAGCGAGCGAACCTACCAACCAGCCAACCAACCCAACAACCAACCAACCAACTAGCCAACGAACAGAGGGACGGAAGAATAAACGCGGTTTGAACATTTTTTTGCTTTGGACGGATGCGTGGAAGGGCAGATGGACGAAGAACCAATATAGCAGAATTCACAACAAAAGATTCTTGATTAGCGCTTGCCAATCAATGTTAAAGATAAGATATAAAGGCCTGGTTTAAACGGCGTATTTCACATGTGCCGAATACAATTGCCGAATTAAAACATATAAACATATGTTTAAAACAGTTATATTCGGCAGATTTGAATTAACTGCGAGTTCAGTCGAATATCGAATAGTGTCCCAGTCGAATATTCGACAGTTGTTTTAAACGCCGCATTTTGCATGTGCCGAATTTAATTCATAAATTATGCTAAATTGTATTTTACCCATAACTCCACAGTTTTGTACTACCTGACATGCGTACAGAAAACTGGCAGGAAGCATTCTCAACTCCAGAGCTCTTTTACGCATGTCCTGTGCGGACAAAAAACCGAAGGTTCTGGGATCAAGAATGGGCACTAAGTTGAAAAAACAATACGGCACCTGTTGATACTAGATACTAGTACGTGTTGTTCGTGCTTCGCTATGAGATGCTGTGTTTTTACGGAAGCCGTTCATTGCCGTTCGTAGCCGTTCTTTGCGGAACAACAACGTGAAATGACCAAATTTAGCGTATTGCAGACAACCTGGACCACGACGGATAATTTTTGGTTTTTATATTTAGAATTGAACGCTTTCTTTGCATATTCAGCTGGAGCTTGTTCTAAAACCGAAGGATACACTGAATACATCTGAATAATTGCAAAATTCTTAAGTAAAATAGAAATTCTTTTTTTTTTTCAGTAGGTGTTGTCCTCGTCGCTGCAACGTCGCTGTCGTCATTGCTTGAGCTCCCTAATATTGGCGGGAAACTGAGCAGTGAGCGGAGTCTGGAAATTAAATGCGACACAATTAAATGCGACGATTAAAACCAAATGCCCGAGTTTTTAATTCGAGTCGACTAAAATTAGTAATTGTATTCGGCACATGTGAAATGCGACGTTTAAACCAGGCCTAAGATAAGAACTTTATAAACGTGTCGAGAAATCGCTAACAAACGATGTATGCTAATAGGGGACACCTAACTACATAAATACTTCTACAATAATAATAAATAACTACAATTATACAATAACAAGTACTAAAATATGGAATTTAAAAGATAAATAAAACAGAACAATCAATTGAACAATAGAGTCGGTAATTAGCTGCTATATAGAAAACAGTCTTTACAAGTATTGCACATTAGATTTGAGAGACCAACTGATTTGATGCGCCTCTTAAAAATGTCAACGGATTCAGAAGCTGAAAGAAAACGCTGAAAAAAAAAAATAACGCAGTACCTGTTGCTTGCCACTCCCCAGTCAGAAGACAGAGAAATTAACTGAAGCAGCAACGTAAATCCTTGGAGTTTGTTCATCATCTAGACAGAGAAAAAAATATCATAAAGTTACAAATAACGACCAAAAGGAAGAATTATGCCACTCTATACAACACTTTAACCCAAGGACTGAAACATTTTGGTTAATGCAAAATAATAAAGACAATAAAATGGTGATATTTAAAGTTGGAAAATCATTTCAAATGTTGGTGGTCAAAAACTATATTTAGACGAGGAAATAAAAATAATCCAACAAAACGCGAGTGAAATTACCGTTAACAATTATCCTGCAAAATCGCGCGGAATATTGCCTGATACTTAACCGACGAGGAATTGTAGCAACCTACATATATCGCAGAATATCTGTTATATACGGACAAAAGAATAACAAGGACGTCCAGACTTATATACTAACGGGCAACACGCGAACTTGTTGAATTTATAAGGGTTAATATCGGGCGATTGTTACAAAACGAATTATACAACACGACGTTCAAATACTAAATAATCGTATATGTTAACTGAAGTTAGCAGCCGTGACTTGTATGACCACAGCCAGTACCTCAACAGGCTCCCAGCGAAATGTTGTTGGGGCATTCTCCAACATCAGCCGGCAGTTATCCATCACACTACTGTGAGAGAGCGATGCAGCCTGAAAGAAATAAGTTTATTATTATTATTTACATTCAATGAAATATATAATCTTAACACACTGTTAACAAGTTAACAAAATCCAAAACCCGAACAAATCTCGCTACTTCGAGCGTTCTTTTTAGCGCCAATGATGCTCATGGATCTGCACTCTGATAAAACAATACTAAAAAAAATCCAAATTAACGCTCCATTTAATTAATGGCGCGGAAATTGACGCTCCACTAAATTAAGGGCGCGGAAATAAACGCTCACAAAAATTAACGCGACTTAAATTAACGCGAATTTTCCAAATTCGCGTTAACTCCATGAAGCGTTAATTTCCTACAATAAGGTATATGAATGGCGGTTCTCTTCTTTTCCATTCAAATTGCAGCACTGAATTTCAAAACTAAAGCCCTGGCGTGCGTTTCTCAAAAGACCCGAAAACTTCTCGGGCCCGAAAACTTTTCGGGGCTGTTTTCGGGCGCGTTTTTCGGGTTCCGGAAAGCGTTTCTCAAAGCGCCCGAGTTTCCTCCGAAATTTTCGGGGATGTTTTCGGGAAATGTAACGCAAGGAATAGCGCGCGCTTCAATTTCCCAGCCTGTGATTGGTTCAAAAATTGCAATTGACATCGCTGCACTGAGCTGGGTTTGTCACGTACGCATCAAATTCAAGACTTTTTCGTTGAATCGCCCGCAGTCGCCCACAAAGTTTTATCTTAAACGATTTGTACAGTTCCAGCAACGTTTAGTTTTTAACACTGATTCACCTATATGGGCTACTGATCCTAAAGGCAGCCTAATGTAAGTGTTTAAAGCGCTTTTTGTTTTATTCCCAGCTTGTAATTTACGAAGCACGAGCTAATAAACTTTCGTAATCTTGTTTTTGAGCCCTGAAATTTGGTCAAGTATTGTCGCTCAGAACTTTGGCGAACTTGTTGTTCATATGCTGAATGAATTTTGAAAGTTTCTGTCAACAATTTCAGGCGGAAAAAGTTGACCATCAAGTACCTTTGTAAATCGCGCTGCGTTCTCTTCGCGAAGTGAAAATTCTTGGCGCGCCCGAGTTTGTTTTGAAATTTGTCAATTAAACCACCGAATTATGCCAGATCTCTTTCTCCCTCACATCCTTTACTGACGTCCTTTTCATTTAAGGCGTTTGCCGACTTTATTTCCAAAAAAGGTACTTAGGGGATGTAATTTTATGGCGATAAAATCAGTCCCGAGAAAGGTTTTCGGGTGCTCAAGAGCTCCCGTAAAGTTTTCGGGAAAAAATGACGTGATTTTCTCGGGCTCGAACTTCTCGTGCGCTTTGAGAAACATCCGAAAGCTGTTTCGGGGGCTTTACGGGACCGTTTTTGTTTGTAAGGGCGAGTGTTAAAGAAATTAAACGAGAAATCTTTGAGATTCTAACCGCGCGGTGTTTAAACTGTTTTCTCTCGGTTAAAAGTATAGCATTAGTAGTTTTCCTATTAGTAGGAGGTTTGGCTAAGTAATAACACGAGCGACCACAAATCTCTCAAGATTTTCCTCCCAAATTAAGAACGTAATTGTAATAGATCGAGGCATGTGCGTTTATTTGGGTTTGAGAGTTGCCAAATAATTGGTATTTTCGTGAGGTTGGAATGTGGCCGGAGACGGTTCGACGTTTCCTGCTTAGGAATAGTAGGACTTCACATGGGCGGTCATGAGTTATTTATTGTACGATCGTTTGAAAAGCTCATGACGTGATGATGTTACAAGGGCACGTTTTGTCGTTTTGACAACGTGGTTGGATGGAACAGCAAGAGAAAATCATCATTTGTGCCGCGAGTGAGGGCCGTAGGAAGGTATAGTAGTCGTTGTGCGAGTCTCGCGTTTCAAGCTTCGCATTGTTGATGGCTATCTTTAGTAGTATGGCGGTGCAATGCGGTTATTTCCGTACCAATGACGTAATGCTTGCAAGTGTTTACGTCGGCCAAATTTATTTTCTTCAGATCTCTGAACTCGCCTCGATGAAACAGCCAAAAGATTCACTTCAATTGGCTAAACCGACAAGAAATAGTCGCAAAATTGCAAACAAATTAGCGACCGTCGCTTCTGGCGAAATAAACATGCAAAGTAAACATAATCTTGTTTGTCACGTACAGAAAGTGAAAGCTGCAACGTCAGCGCATTCCATGGCTGACGCAATACCTTTTTAGTGTATTTAATATTCCCAACGCAAAGCGGTTGCAGTTACGTTTACTCATAGGCAAAAGAAAAAACAGACAGCCAGCTTTTTGTAGCCGTTGTTTGGGCTCGTCACGCAAAAAACAACGGCTAAAAAGAAGAGTAGCTTTTGGGGTGTGCAGTCAAGCGTGTCGCACAACTTCAGGGAAAGCTATTTTTAGCACGGCCGTGGGAATATCACGTTTCTGCTTCCAGTCCAAGTAAAATCGTCACGTGGTTTGGCCGAAATATGCACTGGTGACTAGAGTTGTTTGTTTCTCGCGTTCGTCGAAAGAAACACGTACTTGCTTGCAGAAAGGTTTCTGTGATGAAAATAACGGAGCCATTTCAGAAACCCGAGAATACTTTGTTCTTGTTCCATCTGGCTATTCGTTTGCAATTTCTGGGTCAATTTGGCTTTCTTAGAGAGCGTGCTTGCGATTTTGTGATCATGTTTACGGTAAATGTTGAAAACAGTTTTCAATCCATGTTCTGATGTACTTAGCGGTTTTCTTTCGGCTTGGAATGAAAGGGGATGGATAGTTAAACATCAAGGTAACCTTAAAAGTGACTACCAGATATTTTTTTCTGTTTACTTTTGAAGAAATTACTGACGTATTTATTGTCTTCAAAGGTATGGTTCGATCGATCGGTTGCACACCATAGTCATATTTACAAGGGAAAACAGCCTAATTTTAGAACATTTGCACAATTTCTTTTTAAATTGTTTTTGAGTTATTTTTCCAAAAGTAGCTCTTAGTCGGCACGATAGACCGTGCAGATGAACCATGCACAAATAGCTCAACCCATGAAATAGACCATCCCAACAGGACTAACACCCAGTTCTACCTTAAGCCACCCAATCAATTGAAAAAATAACTCCTGCACGCCTAGCGTGCCTATGTTTTCTGATTGGCTGAGAAAGTGGTGCGAGTTTCTTAAACCAATCACAAAGCGTAGAAATGCAAAACGAAAGCCAACACGAATTACTTTGAACACTCAAGTGAAAATCGTTCTGCTGGTCGCGCAGCAGTTCAGACCATAAGGCGTTTTCAAGTGCTTCCTGTAAAGCAGTGTGACATGATTTCCGAAAGCAGCCTCACTTTATGAAGAAAATGACTTTCTAGAGAGACTCACCTTATAAGCAGGGACAGGTATTGGTGGGGTTCCACCCTGGTTTCTTGCAATGGATCTCCTTAGTGCGTCTGCTTTGATGTGAAGATGAGCATCAAAGTATCGCCGTAGCGCCATACAAGTGTGTTTTGCCGTCTGCCGGCTGCCAAACACTTCATCGTCACTGAGGAGTTCAGCTTCATCAGGACGAAGGATCGAAAGTGTGCTAAGCTGGGCACGCAAAAACAAACAACAACAAAACAGGAATTAAAACCGATAAAAAGCAATAATAGCTCAATATTATTATATGTTTATATTACATACATATACATGTGCTAACTATGAGTACCCCCGTACTGTATATGTACCTTGTCCTACACATTCATCCAAATTGTAAAGTGTACTTAATCTTTCAATTTTAATCTTACCAATTAAATTAGGAAAATTTTTGTGAAATACAATCTAATGTTTGCAGTTATTTCGGCGTCCAATGCACTTTATGAAATTATTTCGTTCTACGGTATAATTACGAGTAACGATAAAACAGTAGCTTGTAGCTCAGTTGGTTAGAGCGCCCAACCGGTATCTGGGAGGCCATCGATTCCCGTCAGGGACTCAGAATTTTTCTTTGTCCCATGCTCGTGTCATTGTTGAAAAAGATCATCTTCATTATTTATCACCGAGCTTAAAAATTTACCATCTTTATTATTTACTACAAACAGTAATCCATTTACATTTGGCAGTTTACCACATTGGTAATATTTTGTTCCAAAGTAGCAAAACAATGATGAATATTATAAAGCAGTTCACATGTGCGACGCAAACGCAAGGAAAAACTTGGGTGAACTAGTGCAACACAATACCAAGCGCAAGAAATGGAGAAATGTCCATTTTTGTCCATTTTCTTGCACCTGGCTTGCGTTTATTTGGGCCTCCTTCACGTGTGAGTATTGCTAACGCAAATGCAAAAGCAAACGCAAGCAAGCGAAGAGGGACTTGTCCGCCATTTGGAAAAAGACTTCATCTGCGTTTTGCGTGTTACGTTCCTTGAATTTGCGTTCTGCGTGGGAACGTCGCTCACATTTGCGTCGTATAATTATGTGAACCAGACTTTTTGTTGTTTGATGTAAATCGTAGATCACCTGGTTCACCAGTTTTCGCAGGCCATCATTGCTGTCAAAAAGTTCCAGTACTGCTCGAAACGAACATGTGAGTGAGAAAAAAAGAGTTGCGTGACATCTTCCAGAGTCATGGGAGCATTCTAGCAGCCACAATGCATATTTCACCATGTCACTTAACACTGGATGGGGCAGGAGAGATACCTGGAAAAATAGTCGATTCAAAATAAAATAATAAAAGCACTTTTTCGATATTAGTCAAATACCAAATCCCAGGAGCAAAAAAACTGCATTGATTTCATTAATAGTGTAAAGATGAGAAAATATGCCCTGGGCTTATTTGCTCAATTTATCTTCTAGATGGGGTAATTTTCTGCATGCAGGAGGGAGATGGGGCCTATTTTCGGATAGAATATTGCATTACAAAAAAGTCTGTGTTTACGTTTGAAATGGATAATGCCTCTGAAAACTGTCAAATGCATGCAAGAATACCACATGTTATTATATGACTAGCTCCGTGAGCGGTCAAGATGAAGCGAATCTCGTGCTCTGATTGGCTACCCGAGCGGTCAAGATGGAGCCATCTTGACCGCTCGGGATCACCCGCTGTGTTCCTGCAAGCGAAAATACTTTTACCGACGCTACGAAAAAGCTTTTCGTCGTAAATTTTCGCTATGAAACTTTTTTCCAAAACAACACAAAGATTTCCTGTCTATTTCTAGCAAAAGGAAGTCCGACAACAAAGAAATAGGCCTTGAAGTGAATGAGAGCAAACAAATTAAACTACAAATGTTAAGCTTTATTAGCGAGTTTCGTGAATTTTATTTGCCGCAAAAACCGGCTGGTACAAAAATTAAAACGCAAAGCGACTTGAAGACATGATATCAGCTTTGTTTGGCGGAAAAGGGAGAGACTGAAGTCTGTAACATACCTGAAGAATAAAGTGCTCTGCAAACTTGTAGTTTGTGTAACATCTTCAAAAATGGAAGAAAGCGGACGGCACGGCGAACCTAACATCTTTTCACCGAAGCCTCTAACGCTCAAGTCGAGTAAGGGTGAGTCGAGCATTTACATTAATGATGTAGAAAAGCTCAAGCTTTTCCTGTAAAGTGGTATTAAAATATCAAACGCTTTCAACAATCACAATTTCAATATTCAGCTCGTGTATGTCGCCGCAGGTTTGCACCACTAAAGCGCCAGAAGCGAGCAAATGCTCTGCAAAACCTCCAATAATCAAAAGTTGGCGCCAGATGGAATGGACATTCTTCTTTTAAGCCTTCAAACCCAACGTTGTTTCGCAAATTTAAGCCATTCCAATATCCTTTTGAGGGTTAAAATGAGATGAATTTCGCTGTTGTCGCATCGTTTTACTTCGTCTCGATTCATTCAAGAATTTGACAGTCACTCATTAAACTTTTAAACCAGTCAGAAGATTGTTGATGCATGCACGCATTTAACATAATTATGCATTTTTAGTCAAGCAAACAAAAGGGACTATTACCCTCTCCATGGCATCCTCATTGTAAGCCAGGTAATATAAACACATGGAACATCCTGTTGCGGCAACTGATGGGCGTGGCACTTCTAGTAATCGCTGAACACCATTGTGGGTGACAAATTCTGTGGCAAATTTCTTGTGACAAAGAAGGGATGCCAAATACTAAAAGTAAGAAAAGAAAACAGGCTGTGGTGTTTTTAGGAGAAATTTACAATGACACTGTTGGAAGCTGGACATGTATGTATAGATCTGTTCAGGCTGCCATTAGGAGGAGAAAGTGATCTTTGGGGGTGGATAGAAGTACGATAATAGTAACGTCTCTTACCCAAGACCACAACACAATTAATTATGACCACAGCCAGGGCTCAAATCCAGACCACTTGATCTGGAGCTCATGCAGCAAATCATTAGGCCACCATGCTTCCCACCAGGACTTGTAGTTGTGCTATATTATTTAATGCTTGGATGTTTTAGGGTTTCTTGCTTTGCTACTCTGACTATAAGATACATTGTTGGAAACACAGCTACAACAATAGTCACTCTCAATTGATATTGTTGTAAACTTGTTTAGTGGTCACAGTAAAATCACAGTTAACCCACTTGCACTCAAGTAACAAGGGTCATGTCCTCACAATTGTGCCAAGCGAAGAGTACCCCTCTAGAGTACATTAATGAATTCAATTCAAAATTTGAATCCACTAGCAATTTCGAGAGTGCAATAATCTTATTATTAATGGAAGTGCCGATCAATGTTCCAATCAGAATTGAATTTGGTATCTGATCACAGCCACCCGATTTGAATTAAAGAGAAGGCGAGAAGTTGAATCATCTAAAGAAAAACATCTTCAAATTGGGTTTCAAACGTTGCATGATTTGGCACGAGCGATCATGAATCTGAACTGGTGAAAAAATCTTCTGTCAAGATCTGTAAACCGTCCAGTTTCATGCAATTTACAAGTGCAGAACACTAAAAATTGAAGTTTAAGATCCACGAAAATCTTAAAAAATGACTTTGCCTTTTACAAAGTTAAATTTGACCAAATTTCTGGAGGCATAAAATTTGTTTATTGGCAGTTCACTTTTGTTATCAGTCTTGCAAAACTTTGTCTGAAATCCCTTCAAACTTGAACATGTCTTCTCAGGACGTACGTATTCAAGCTTATTAGATGAACAGATGGTAAGACAAATTCAATTTCTTGCCTTCCCTTTAATTCAAATCAGGCGGCTGTGATCTGAAACCAAATTCTGATTGGAACATTGATCGGCGCTTCCATTAATAATAAGATGAATGCATTATTGAAATTGATAGTGGATTCAAATTTCGAATAATCAATTCATTAATGTACTCTCGGGGGGGCGGTACGCTTCGCTTGGCATGACTGTAATATTTCCGATGACATGAATGATTCATATTTTGACTTACACACCTTCAGAGATTCAAAGACGAGTTGTACATCAACTTGACCCTTGAATGTGATGTAGTGCATTACAAGATCCAGAGCTTTGGTTTCAAACACCGTCGGCAGCAACTGAATGTATCGACAAAAAACAAAACAAAACTTACAGCAGTCAGCCATTTTCATTTTTCCTTAGCAAGATTCTAAAATCCACAGAAAAATTAACCTTGACGTTGTCATGTACAACTGAGCCATGCACATGACCTAAAAACTGAACACCTTTTAAAAACCAAGACTCCCCACTGTTTGAGAATAATTCTCGCATACATTTTCCACTTCTTTCATTCGTCATTATATTCACATTATTTGTCTGACCTGATGAAAATTATCAGAGTTTCATTTTTGCAAATTAATTTTGAACCAGTTTCTATTAGATCACTAGACATTATGTGCATAAATGTACTACATAATGCCATGTAAATAAAGATTAAAAGACTGACTGACTGACTGACTGACTGACTGACTGACTGACTGACTGACTGAATGAATGAATGAATGAATGAATGAATGAATGAATGAATGAATGAATGAATGAATGAATGAATGAATGAATGAATGAATGAATGAATGAATGAATGAATGAATGAATGAATGTAAAAATGACCTTTGATTTGAGTTATACAGTCATGTACACACCAACACAATTAACCACTGATATTTTGCTGCCAATACACATTTTTTTACTGCAAACTAACAATAATATTATATTTATTAAATTTTTTTCACAACTTGCTGAGATAGCTTTCATTTGAATTGCCAATTATAGTGCAATATTTACTGTAAGTAGTGGCATTATATTGTTAAGTTTTGTATTCACTCTTCAACAACTGCAAGCTCTGCTTTCCTCACTTGTTGGCCATTTGAATTGGAATCCATCAGAAAGTTGTCAAAAAGATGTCAAAATCTTGTGAAAAATTAGTTAAAAAAATTGTGAAAACTGTAGAGCATGAAGAACGTTTATTAGCAAGAATGACTAACATATGTTGGAACTAGTTTCCAAGCTGTTCTTGTTTACACTGTATCCAAACCCCTTATAACTTACAGCAAAAGTACATACAACATTTTTTATTGTATAGTAAAAGTGGTAATACGGTACTTTATTATATAAACTGCAGTGCTTTAGAGAGTGGTAGCAAATCGAGAAAAATGGTATCCCACACGTGTGGATAAAAATGATATCCACACATGTGTGATATCATTTTTGACCAATCAGCTTGCAGAGTTTGCCATGTTCCAATGCTGAATGAGCCAAATTAAATCGATATTAAGTCGAAAAATCTTCGGATCTTCCTCGGCAATCTTCGGCAATCTTCGGAAAACTTCGGAAATTCTCGGAAAATGTTCGGAAACATTCGTACAACCTTCGGACAACATTTTGAAAATATTCGGAAATCTTCGGAAATGGTCGGAAATCTTCGGAAAATCGTCAAAAACATCGTAATTAGTAGGTTTATATAATAAAAAGAATAATACATGGTTTCTTGGAGATATGAAATTTATCTTCTCGTGTTCAAATCCGATATCTCACTCGTTCGCTGCGCTCACTCGTGAGCTATCGATTTGAACACTCGAAGATAAATTTCATATCTCCGCGAAACCATGTATTATCCTCTATGTACCTCCTGATATTCTCCCAGCGGGGTCAGATATTGTAAGATCAGCCTCTGCTGCATACCAAGTGTCAGGGGGGAGAGGGAGAAGGACATTGGAATCACATGGTACCCTCCCTTAGGAGCACACATTGCATTCCCTGGAAAACGGGCAGTCTTGCTTGGCTTTACCAGCGGCAGACTTTTTGTTGGTAGCAAACTCTTACCTAGAAAACAGAATACTGGTAGCTAGAACAAAAATAGCAAACAAACTAGATGCCCATTTGGTACATACAATGCAATTAATGACAAAAGGGTAAGATGATATGCAAATAAGGATTTCTTATTGGGGAAAGGGGGAGGAATAAGTAATTTGGTTAACAGATTTTTGGAGATATAAATAAGCACTGCTCTAGTATAGACAGATATTTTGACTAAAAGTGTACTTGAAAAACATATTTTATGATACCAGTATGTAATATAAAGTTTTTCTGGAGCTACATGTACTAACAATGGGTGACAAAAGTAGCTGAGACAGTTGATTTTATGTGCACCAATTTCAATATTTCCACTATTCCACTTCAAATCCCATGTAGATGGTAAACCACCCCCCTCTCCCCCTTTTTGCAGATGGCAAATCCAACATTGTTTTGGAGGAGGGGGTAATATTGAAGAGATGAGGGGTGAAATGTGTCCAAGGTACCAAAGAAGAGCAGAGTATCTCAATGCTTTTGTTGCCCATTGTATACGTAGGTGGGGGGGGGGGGGGGGGGGGGAGGGGGTCTGGCCTAGCTATGCTAGGTAACAACTCAGGGCTCAACAAAGTCCCATTTGGTCGTCTGGTCTGGGACAAGTTGACATTCCTGTTAGACAACTGTTTATGCTCACTGATAAGGGCAACAGCACACAAAAGTCATCTACCGACTTACATGTACATATATTCATGATTTTACAATATTAAAGGTGACAAACATGCAACTGCCCAGGAAGGGTAAACTCTGAGCCTGCTTGTTTGAAGGGCCAGCTGGAACTATTCTTAGGCCTGCAGAACTTGTCACAAAGCCATGAAAATAATGTCAGTGTTATGCGTTTCGAAAGAAAATGCTGGTGTTACCTTGTTCAATATTCATGCATAACAGGCTGTTACAGTCATTATCATATCAATTTAACATATGTCTGCATTTTCCAAACTTTGTTTAACAAAATTAATATCACACATGCACAGGAACTGACCCTTTCCATTGTAGCTGCTTGGATCATCTGACACTTCACCATTGCACAGACTGGACATTTCACTGCTCTGTTGTTGTGAGCTAGTGGATGGTCCAGGCTCAGCCAAGCCAGTTTTCTTGACCTTGTTATTCACACTGCTACCACTGTCTGTCCTGTTCTTGCTAGACTTGGCCTTAAGGATGACCCTGTTAGAAAGGTCTGTTACCGCAGGCTGTGTCAGATCTGTTAAATCTTTTAATATGTGCAACCGTCGCAGCATACAAGGTACCTGAGGGAATCCAATTCAAATTGGATTTCAGAGAAACATCACAATTTTAGTAACGTTAACTTTGTCTGGCTTAAATTTGCTCTTGGTTTACTTATTTTTTAACCTATTTAATTTTTCTTTTTCTTTGTGGTTTATATACAATTGGATAGGTAAAGTTTACATAGGCCTATCAGGCAAGAGCTTATCCTGGTTTCTGCAGCATGAAGTGACTAGGAGTATTTCTACTCCCCCCTGGATGGGATGCTAATCCATCACAGAGCTACCCCCAGCAGTAAATTTGCCAGCAGAGAAACACTGTGAGAATAAACTGTGTCTTGCTCAAGAACACAATGCAGGGCCCCTGCCTGGGCTCAAACCCGAGCCCTTGATCTGGAGTACAGTGCGCTAACCATCAGGCCAATGTGCCAGCCATTATGTACGTCTGGATGCTCAAAGGAAAATAAAATCAAACCTGCAGGATAAAAGTTGCATTGGATGGGGGTGCATGGTGGTGGAAATGAGAAGTGGAGTTTACAGCTGCAGGAATTTCAAAATGTGCAAACTACAACATACGTGATGATTGTACTATCATCTGTAAATTTGAAGATTAAAGTCAAACTAGGGATCATGTAAAGAGGATTTTATAGCAACAATGGTATTCACAAATGTTGTGTTTTGATCTATAAACAAAACAAAGGTCATAAATGGCCCCATTCAGAGCACATGCAAACAGCATGTTCCCTTTCTTATCTCTCAATGTCATGCTGGATGCTGGGACACGGAATGGATTTAGTTCACTGATAATTTATGCACAGAGCTCATACTTTCTTGAGCTTTTGAAATTCCATGACTTTTTGTGAACTTTTCAATGACTTCTCCCCAAGTTTTTGATGACCTTGACCAAATTCCTAGATGTCATGTTCACTTGCTTATTTGGGTACGTACGTTTTTACCATTTTCTTTGCAAAAGAAAACCTAATTTATTTTGTATTTTTAATCAACATCATTTTCCACAACTTTCCAAGGTCCACACATAATTCCATGACTTTCCAGGCTTGGAAATGAAATTCTAAAATTCCACAACTGTCCAGGTTTTCCATGACCCATATGAACCCTGGGGAAGTCAAGATTATTAATCATAATGTACACTCAAATGCCTCTATCTGATAAAATTAAATTGTTGAAGAAAGAGAGTGGCTAAGTAGTTATTATATCACCAATGAAACATTAGTTATCAACTTTTGTACTTTGGCTTTCTATATTATTAAAACAATTATGTCAAGCTGAGGGAATCACAAAATTCACAATACTCATCAAGTTGCCACTGGGCAGTCAGCTTACCAACGTAGAATTCTCTTCTCGGAATACTGCAGCAATATCCTGGCTTTCCATTGCAAATGCCAAAAGACCTGATGATCAAATCATTAAATATTAGTAAGGGGTGGCTGATGGTAAAATCTGACACTTGCCTAGATAATACAACAAGACCCTTTATTGAAAATCATCTGAGTCAGATAATGAAACTTTAGCAATGTCAGACTCCAAGACAAGTGAAACAAACAAAAACAATGCTTCATGGCTCATATCAAATGCTTCCAATATAATTATAAGATCGGTTAAAACGTTTGTGTGACCAATATAATTATTTTCAATCCATTTGACTCCTTTAATTAGTGCACAACTGTTCTATCAGTCAGTTCTTAAAAGAGCTTTTACTAAAAACTAACTGTAAAAATTCACTCTGACAGTAATTGTTTTGCTGTAGTAAAAATATTTATTTAATAATTAAATTTAATAATAAATTACTATATTTGTTACTACAGCAAAATAACTGTATGTGAGAACTTTCCTCCATCAATTTTTGGCAAACAAATTTCCGTGCACTTAGTAATGCTGCATAATACATTTTTCATCACAGCCAGAGTCAAGATTTGGCTTAGATGTGTCCACTGAAGTTAAGCATGATTTTCTTGTTTGCCTTTGACAAACAATTTCAACCAAACATTTGTGCTCTTATACGATTTCAATTGATTTTAAGAGTTGCTTATACGTCGGGGGGGGGGGGGGGGGGGGGGGGACAGACAGTAACTATGGGAGGCACAGTGTAAGTTATGCTAGCTGATGCTAGACTCTGATCAGGCAAGTGTTCCCTCTGGCTGGGCTCATGTAAATAGTGTCCCCAATTAGTGTGCAAAAGCTAAATACTACTGACACTATAATAAAGTATTTTATTCATTCATTCAAGACATGCATGTTGTGTTTTGAGCAAGACACTCTTGACTACTCTTGTAGTGCTTCTCTCCACCCAGGTGTTTTTAAAAAGGGGATTTTGCTGCGTAGCACTCAAATATATTAAGTAACGTTAACTAGTAAATAGTGTTTCTGTAGTGCTTGAAATACTGTTAAAACAGACGTTTCAGGAATAACCCCTTCATCAGTGTTAAGTTTCAAGATGTTAAAACGTTAACGCTGGAGCTTGTGCTAAGTGTCTTGTGTGCGTGTAGTTCAAAATTAAAGAACACGCAATTGCGCGCGCGATTGTATGCGCACTTAGTGCTGGCCAACAGGCAGGAATTGAGAAAAAAACGTTAGAACATTTTTCGACTTAGAATTAAAAATTAATGGCATGAACATTGACTTGAAATTCTACATAAATTCTACATTCTACAATCACGTGTTCTTTAATTTTGAACTACACGCACGCAAGACACTTAGCGCAAGCTCCAGCGTTAACGTTTTAACATCAACTTAACACTGATGAAGGGGTTATCCCCGAAACGTCTGTTTTAACAGTATTTCAAGCACTACAGAAACACTATTTACTAGTTAACATATTTAAAATGAGTACTGGCAAATTGAATGCTGTGGAATAATGAGCTGCATCTTACATCCCATCCAGAGGAAGGGGGGGGGGGGGGGGGGGGGGAGGGAGGGGTAGAAATACTCCTAGTCACTTCCTGCTATGAAAACCAGGAACAGCTGCAGCCTAATGACCTCTTGGCCCAAATGTAGACTTAACCTACTAGTTACAGTAACTAGATTTTAACAGTGTACAGGCAAGTATAGTATAGTGGGAGGCTTTGATGAAAAAAAAAAAAATTATTATAACTATACAGTATTGTGAAGGGGAGGTTAATTGTCTTTTTTAAAACCTCTCTAATTTTCCACTTATCTAATACCAGTATATAGAATTAGCCAAGCCTAAAAGCGTAGCTCCGCATACATACAATTTTTGCTGGTTCTCATATTAATTTGTGAAAATACTTTCATTAAAAATATTGTCCATGAAGTTATTATTAAATACAATCTGGTATACATAACATCTCGAGAAAGATTGCATGACGCTGTACAGATGTACCTGCGTAGAGCGTACTCGCCTGTGAAAAAATCAAATGCACACTTCTAAACGTATCTGTACATGTATGATTCTCCTATTTCTATGTTTATGGGGCTTTCGGCCACTGGAGAGCGCTGCTATTATTATTAAATTATAATTTTCATTCAAACATGCTATATTATTCTGACTGCTGGTGAAAGAGTTAATAAGAGTCAGAGTATGCTTACCTGTAGCATAGGACCTGAGGGGTTCCATAGCTTCTCTAGCCCACTTGCACAACCGGGTCAGCATAGCTTCCTATGAATATTGAAAAAAAAAAACAGTCTTTCTTTCACTAGAAAAACAAACTTAATATATAATTACAATACAATACTTCATGTACTTAATATTCAAGGACCTTAATTATCAATTAACAATTTGGGGGACTAAACTTGCCATGATCATCCGTCGTCGTCATCATTGCTCATCATCATCATCATCATCATCATCATCATCATCATCATCATCATCATCATCATCATCATCGACCATTGACCATCATCATTTTTATCATTATATTATTGCTATTTTTGATAGGAGGGGGCTTACATGTGTTATGGGATTCTACGGCATGACTGATGATGGTTGATGAAAAAACAGTGTTACCATACTGATTGAAAAAAAAAACAAGATGAGTGTGTTGGGACAAACTGAACAGAATCAAAATGTTCAGTATAAATAAACTGCTTATCACTTAACTCAACCACAACACTCTCAAACTTACCATATCCTGGAATACCGCAGCACTCTCCAGTCCCGGCATGGCATTTAACAGAACTCTTGCTGCAATACAGTTGAGGTCAAACTCCTCCAGAGTGCTCATGATGTACGTGTTAACAAGCTTGTCCATGAATTCATCATTCCTGAACAGTGTCTTGAGCAGATGACCCAGAGCACAGTCAGGGTCGGCTCGGCCTAAAGAGCACAACATTAAAAGGTATTTTCATTGTAATGTGGTAATAACTCATTTATCTTGACCAGAACTCAAGCAGAACTACATGAAAGCAAGTCAGGTTTCACTGCAAAGTTTTGATTTCATTTTATGGTACCACTGTCTCAGTTATGTTTCCATGCAAAGATTGTGAGAAAATGATAACCACAGTCAATATTTATTGTATTTTTTCACATTACCAATGAAAATTCAAACCTATAAGGCATTTACAAGTAGAATTCAGTTTTACATTGTGTATCACTGTGACTATATAGCAAAAAATGACTAGCTTCCTTTTTTTCGTAAGCTTCGCTAAAATCTTCAATTTAGAGTCATGCTTCTTTTTCATAACCAAAAATAAGTCTTCTGCAATGTACTGATTTCCACGCTGAAATAGACCTGTAACCATAATTTTGTGGTCTACATCTTGTATTTACATGTACTACACAGCCAGTACAAAAATTATGCAGCCTGCAGACCATGCCAGGTATAAAATGCAGGCCAGGTACATGATGTAGTCGATTGCAGACTGCAGACTTACAGGTACAAAAATCAAGCAGAGAACAAAACTATTTTCTTGTCTATATAAGTCAGATAACATTGCATTTTATAACCTACCTCTTAATGTCATGCAATTGTCTTTCTGAGGTCATCTTCCACAAAAAAATTCCATTATAATTTTGGGTCCAATTTTCTTGGCCATAAAATATACTTTGTAAATGAAGTTGCAAGGGTAAATTCATTCATGATAAGTTTCAAGCATTCATTGTTTTCTCACTTCCAGCATTGTCTTCTCACTGTCATGCCTTCTTCACCAAATTTCACTTCCATGATTGCTTGTGCCACTTCAAACTTTTAGTTTTTAAATAACCAATCATGAACTTGCTGACACTTCAAGAAAACGGACCAAGAGAATGGATTGTATTTTAAATATTGTGATTTCATGCTGGAAGTGAATGTTTAAGAATACAGAATGAATTATTTTGTCCTTGACAAGTCATTATAAAAGTATATTTCCAGAAAATCAGGGCCAAGAATGACCTTGGAAAGGTACATGTAACTGCATGACAAGAGGCAAGTTATGAAATAAAATGTTGTCAGTGTATTAGACAAGAAAACAGTTTTCGTTCTCAGCCTGCATTTTGTACCTAAAACATGCCGTCTGATCATTCTACCATTTACAGTGTACAAGGTATTTACCTGGGTGCCTGTCATCAAAAGGATCTGGGTCTAGTTTATGATATGCCTCATTTTCACGTTCCACCAACTCTGCTATTCTGGTTTGAGAAGCACAAATTGAGTTTGACATTAAACAAAAAATTAAAAATTGGTAAACGTGAGATTTAATGCAGAATATAGCTGTTGAGATAATAGAAATAATATGCAATAATTAATTTAATCACATGGTGAAATGTAGCTTTGCAAGCAGGCAGGATAAACCAAGACTTGGGACTGGGGTTAACTACCCAAGTAAGATTAGCGAGATGAGGGTAACCTTGCCTGCTCAGGACTGCCCCGTGTGTTTAAAGCACACTATTTCAGGTTAAATATTTGAAGCGTAACGATCAAACTTTTGCCAACACCAGTATCATATCCAGACAACCAATAAGTAAATCTCTACTTGTTATTCTTATTTTATTTTTGGGTTCATCCATAGATGTAGTCTAAAGACAGGTCCGTAAGGCGGTCTGTGCATCCGATCCATAATCAGGGTACACAGACTGGGGGTCAGTGTTTTCGGGCTATCCCACTGTTTCATCCAGTCCACTTTGCCATAAGCAGTCTGTTATAAGTTTACACAGAGGGCCACTAGTTTATCAGTCTCGACAGTTTCTAACTTAAGTTCAGAAGTCAGTGATATAAACTAGTGAAGAAATGACAATGACAAAAAGAACCCAAGTGTCTGACAGGCCAGGGCTGACAGTGGAATTAGCCTGGGAGAGGGGGGGGGGGGGGGGATGGTGATCTGGTAGTCATTTTAACAACACTGGGGACACCAAAGAACACATCCTAAAGTTGATTGTGCTTTGTTTGCAGATCTTCGCAGCAAAAGAATCCCTACTTAAATCAACCCACCCCAAATTAATATACTTGCCAAATTTCCCTACCCAAAAAAAATCCCAGAATCAAAAATTTCAAGCCCCCAAAAATCCTTCTATCATCCCTGTTACTTGAAATCCCGAGTATCCCCTCCCTCGCTGGGGCAAGTAGCAGCATATATTTATAGAATATATTAGTTAGCCATTTGGAGTAAGCAGCAGCTGTATTTATTGCACGCACAATATACCGTGCTCCAATTCAAGTCTGCGAAGACCCAATCAAAATGATTCAAAAACAAAAATAATAATAATAATAATTAAATCAGAGTGATTAAATTAAAGTTCACGTGGAATCCTCTCAGATCTATAAACTACAAAAGCTAACCTTTGTAGAGTGTTGACTGGCGAGATATTTTCTTGATCTTCCCTGCTCCAGTTATCCAGAAGGCTATTTAGCTCTGTTATACTATCCAAGGCAGCCATGGCTAATGACTAAAACCTTCTGTCGTTTACCACAACACGGTGAAGAATGGAAAAGATCGAAACTCCCGCCATTTGTGATGAACGAAGAGATAAAGTGAGTGGAACTATAAACAGATCCGCTAAGACAGCGAAGTTCTCTTGTTCCACATGGCTTGAATATCACGCCTAGAGACGTAAATAGAACGATACCAAAACAGAAGAACGATGAAATAAATAAACGGAACAACACAATTTACAAACTCAGACGATCACATGTTGAAAACACAATACAGTGAACCTTTCAATCCAGTCCCTCGCGGCACATTGCATGGAACGCCTTGTTTTTATCAACCTCGAACCAGTCTCTTTACATCCTGAACGCGGCCAACAATTAATTACAATTTTTAAGGAAAAAAACGGCGGAGCTATTTCTTACTCGCACTATAAGGGGTATAGAATGGTAAAATCCGAGACTCGCCGAGAAGCCGAGACCCTCATTTAAAATCCGAGACCGAAACTTGACACCGTGATCTGGAAATCCCAGCGCGAGAAATTACAACGCTAGTCTAACGCTCTGTAGCTCTCTGCTTTGCTGTTGCCGTTGTTTTGTGACGGTTCAAACTGATTAAAACTTTCGCTTGTTTTGCGAGACTTGGTGACTCAATTTCAAAATTCGAGATTCCGAGGCGAGCGATGTTTTTTGCGAGCTCGAGATTCCGAGACTCTAGTTTGCTACGCAGAGATTTCGAGACTCGCCTAAAATTTTCCGAGTCCCATGATTTTTCACGGACCATTCTATACCCCTACTATACTAGAAGAGATAGTACTTCCGCAAACGTCCTTGAATCGGAAGCGAATCATTCTTGGAAACCCAGGTATCACCGAAGATCTTCGGCGTGGATTTCAAAAGTCTGCGGCGTACTGGCTTACGACTGCTTACGATCGTAGTTGTCGCGTTTAACTGGAGTCAAGATGGCCAAGAGATGACTTATTTTATATTAGAATAACAAAGAACCTTGGTGTAGACTTTAAAAACCTTGAGGATTGTCAAATATACACAAACAGAACCCAATGGACTATCTTGTCGAGCCTTGGCAGTCAGTTTGTACACGGTACGGATTAAATAACAAAGTATGTTCATGTGTAGTGCGCTTGTTCCGGATATGTATTTTTTTCTGCTGGACACCAATTGGCAAATAAAACGAGTAGCTCTGGGGACGAGAATGGAAGGACTATCGAGGAAATATCGAGGTATTCTTCTAGTTTTTTTCCTCGTATTTGCACTAGCGTCCGTTCCTCTAGCAATTGTTTTCCCGCTGTCAACACGATCGAAGAAAAATGCTAGAAAAAAGAGGACTCTGAAGAGTCTAAAGACGATATAGGGTGGGGCTGAGGACGCGTGGGCTGAACTAGAGAGCAGGAAAATAAACACTAGCATGTCTTAGTTTGCGAGTTAAACAAACCTTTGCGAGCGAAGTACAAAAAATTAAAATAAATTCTGGTGTCACATTTTGGAAGGGAAATGATGTCGACAGATCGGAGAACATACGTCAGACAAGTAAAATACCAAGTCAATTACCAACTTGGCCTGAAGAAAGTCCTTTACTGCAGAGACAATTTTCTGACAAACGGCTGCAGATGGTCCGCTAACATTTTCTTATAATGCCAAGTTGACGATCATGAAACTAGGTATCAAACAGTTTCTCTATTCATAATTGCACGCGATTAAAATGGCTGTTACATTTAACATTTTATTCAGAAATATTAAGTGTTTTCTACATATTTGAATAACTTGTCCGTCCAACGCTGACAACGAGTTCGATTTAAGCGATTCGATAACTTAACAAGACAGCAGAAAATCGTGCTAATCCTAATCACATTTAAGAAAGTTTTATCTATAAAAACGTAAATGTCTATATACACTACATCAATCTTGTCTGCAAAACCTAAAGCTTCTTCCTTTGGAAATGAAACCGAAGGAAAGTTCTCTTGATTGCGACGATGACATTTCACTACTTCCATAGCAACAGGAACTATAGTTAAAGTGTCTGGAATCCGGTGAAACATCCATGATGAAGTCTTCTCTGGGCAAACTGACAGGGTTGCCATGGAACTGGTCTGATTCCGGCGCCAAGGATTCACATCCATTTGGTGGCTCAAAGGAGGGCGTGAGCGGGCGGTCCAGGACTTCATCTTCTTCCAGGTTTCCAAAGATGTGTGGCAGTTCTTTCGCGATTGAATAGGATAACGGGAACTCATCTGTGAGGCATCTGGAATCTGCAGCAGTGACATGGTGGATTTCCGGCTCAACAGGATTTACCGGAGGCTGTGAGAGGTGCGCAAAGTACGTTGAAGTTGCAGTCTGTTCGGCAAGGTAATTGGTCTGCGGTTTCTGCTGTTGGATTCTGTGCACCGGACTAGGGAATGGCCGATAAGCCTGTTGGTACGGCAACGATCCGGTTTCTACGGCAACGGTTGGCGTAGGCACAGGAAAAGGCTGCTGTGGATACAGCTGTGTTCCTGCGGTGTAGGCAGCATAAGACTCCGTCACGTGATGCGATGGTGACGCCAAGGGAACAGCGGTCGGAAACGGAGTGGAAGGCAACCGCTGAGATGGCACTTGTATCTGCATAGGGAATTGCGGAATGCGACCGAAGCTAACAGTTCTCTTAAAGGACCGCTCACATGAAGTCTGAATCAGTGACGCTGCTGACATGATTGGGCGGGATCTCGATGGAATAACAGTGCGTTGTTGCTGCTTCCTCTTCCACTTCTGACGACGATTATTGAACCAGATCTACAAGTAACACAAGACAAACACGTGAGATATTGAAGCGCAAAAATGTTTTTGCATACCAGAGATATTTTATAAAAATAACAGCGTAAAATCAAAGGCAAGACCTTTCAGACAAGATCTTCTTTACTTTTCGTATTTAGAGACACGTTATTTTGATCAGGCGACACTGTTAACTGAAATTACGAGTTCAAAACTTATCAAAACAAGAAGAAATAGAATTGTGTGACACGATTCTATTTATATACAAATCGAACTGTGTTTCAATCTCAAAATCTGTCTCAATAATAGCGACCACTAGGGAATATACTGCCCTAGAATCATTTGAAGTTTTTTTTCCAATTTTTAGTTAGTTAGTGTTAAGTTTTAATTGATCTGGTAGACATCTTAATTGGCATCCTACAAAACCCCCTAAAAAAAACACGATGCAGGTACCTTTTAACTTGCCACATTTGATTTCCCCGGGGCGGTACTCGCCGATTTCCCCGGTGCGTCTCCGGAACCCCTTCCCCACCCTAGAAACCTATAAGCTTAGATACCAAGAATCCCTGCCCTACTTTCTCGAGCAGGCATATTTACCCAACCCCGGTTATATAAGAGTACCGAAGTTAAATATGAGAACAGCAAATATTCAGACATACCTGTACTTTAGCGATACCAATGTCAAGTTTTGCAGCCAGTGTGACTTTCTCTTTGCGGCTTGGATACTTCGTGTTTCGGAACATAGCTTCAAGCGTCGTCTTCTGATCCGCAGTGAATTTTGTTCTTTTCTCTCCAGAGGAATACATGGTCGGTGGATCAAAGTCAAGTCGGTTTGGAAGGAAATCTGGATCAAAAGAAAACAAAACACACATTAGAGAGAACACTTACCAGGAGCACGCACGGGATAACGCGAGCTTCGATTTTCAGAAAGGTAATATCAGCTCGCAAATTTTCTAAAATCGGAAAATACTTAACTGTACAAATACCCCTTTAATTTATTTTTCGGGAACAACGACAACAACAGACTTTTGACATAATTTCTTCGTTGATTGGTGCTCTTCATTTATACTCCGACTGCGCACGCAAAGTAAAATGCGGTTAGGCCCAGACCAAAAGTATGCGACGAACTGCGCTGAGCGCAATGTTTAAATCTGGAGTAATCGGACCAAAGGAAAAGCGAACACGATGAATGCGGAACTACAACAGTTACGATAGAAGTCTTGCTAGTGTCTCATAAACTCGATGTGAGGCTAATATATTGCAATAACGACTCCAACTTTATTATTACTACACGTGACGAGATGGTGAGCACAATATCTCTCGTTCCGTCTGATCTAAGAAGTTAGAAAACTTGCTCATGGTGAACTCGTAAGGCAACTCGACAGAATTAACCCGAAAAACGTTGAAAGATCTACATTCGAACTCATATCTTGAGGCTATAAGATGTTATAGACTCAACTTCAAAACTTAAGCTCGCGAAACAACAAAAAACCTTGAAATAAAAGTGATGTGTTCGAATGAACATATGAATTGCTAGAAGTTTTTAACACTGAATTCAACGCCGAAGTCCTGAATGTTTTTTAGGGCTGACTCTCTGCACTAAATTGCAAACTAAACCATCGATTGATCATGTAATCACTTTCAAATTGCACCGTTACTCTCAATCCAGGTATATAATCTAAAACATTTGTATTAGCTGTTCACTCACCTGGGCAGCGTAAACGCACAGAAGGGGGGGTTTCACCGAAGTCAAGTCGACGGCTTTTCTTCGTCTTCCAAATCGGCGCTCGGAAGGGTTCGGTTTCCATCCCTCGGTTACACGGTTCATCGAAATCCAGTTTACGCTTCACAGAGTCTACTGAAAGTAACTCCTTGGCAAGAGGTTCAGAAAGAGCAGACATGATTGAAGATTATTCGCGTAATGACGTGAACAGTAGCTTTTTCAAACTGATGAAAGCTGTTTAGTGACTTAATTTATATATCCCGATAGACGCGTGGTGCTTAAAAGTCTATTGTTAACAAATTGTAAAGGGTTTGAAAAGAGGACCAAGTCATTTGTTTACATCTTAATTAGCTTCGCTACAAATAGATTGATCACACCTTGTAAGTGGCTAAAAAGTGATTTGAAAAGAACAATAAATTATCTCACCTATCCAGTCATCAAACCAACGCTAACAATAGATTAACCGATGGTGAATTAACCAATTTTAACTTGCTGTTGCGTTTTGCTAATCAAACAGTTTCGGGAAACTTCCCTTATTATACCCTAACAGATAGAATATTGCTAGCACCGTGTCAGATTAATCTCATCTTCCCTTCTAAGTGGCTAATATATGGCTTAAAAAGAACAACACATTACTTCACCTGGCACTCTTACCATACTAAAGCAGTGTTTATTTTACTGATTTTGAAATTAAAACTATAAAACATACTTCACGCAATGATGCTAATCCCAGTTAACTGAAGCTAACTGACGAAAGCGTACACTTTATTTGATTTGCGAATTGCTAAGTTACCAAGTCTCGCACATCAAAAAGTTTTAGGAAAAAGAACAATAGATTATCGCACCCTTCCCCTTGTCGAGCAAAGCTTTTGTTAAATATCCTGAAACGACCATTTGTCGTGAGCGTGGGACAAAGAAAAATTCTGAGTCCCCGACTGGAATCGAATCCAAGGCCTCTCAGATACCGGTTTACTAGTTTTAAAGCTTTTGTTATCTTTAAAAACGCTAAAAATGATTTTTTTTTAATTTGTCTGAAAAATAGCCTGCGTAGCAAGCGTTGGCGTAAGAGCGAAGTGCTATGTTTTGCGCGCAAGTTAAAATTCTGGTCGCGCAAAATTGGGCGAGAGCTACTTTCCCATTTTTGCTCTTGCCCCAATTTTCGCGCGACCAGAATTTAATAAAACATAGCGTTTCGCTCCACGGCAACGCTCGCTACGCAGACTAACTGAAAAAGATAATTTACAACTGATTTTGACTTGTCGAAATAAGAAATTGTATCTTAATCCGGAAAAAAATAACTATCCTTTTTATTGTAAACAAGTTAAGCAGGTTGTTTTCCGCTAGATCGCTTTCCATGCAGTTACTTAAAGGAAAAAAATAATTAAAGTACTGTGTGCAATTTTGCTTTAGTTTTAATGGCAATAACACAGCTAACACAGTTTCGAGAATACTCTTTTTAGAGTAACTTTGAGTATACGTGTACATATCCCCTCATTTTTCTCAGAAGAGGTCGAGTGCGCGAGCGTGAATTCGAACGATTAGCAGCCTTCAAAGACTGAGGTTTAAAATTATTTATAATCATGCAGGTATTCGAGTACTGCTCGAGCGCTAATTCAACCTAACCTTTTTGTTTCCATTCACTCTATTTGCTTTGTGAAGTTTTCGATGAATTTCAAAACAAGTTGAGTTTTGTCACACAGCAAAACGGATTTCTGTGTCAGACTTTCACCATTGTTCCCGCCCAGCGCGTTAATCGCACTCAGACAAATTAGCTAGCAAAAAGAAAATTCGCCCTAAATTTGCTCCAGTTGTACAATTGCAAATTATAGTCAGTGCTGTAGATAGTTAAACCTGTTTTGACATTTTTTTTCCGGAGGCACTCTTAATCACACTCGTAATATTATTTTTCCTTGCGTCAACAATTAAGACTGACTTGAGTGGGTGTGGTGAGAAAATCATTTGTCTTATTAAATCAGGAATTTAGCAAGTGAAGGTGAGACAAGAAATATTTACATCTTATTGTTTGATCAAGATGGTAAAATTCACACCTGTAGTTTAGCTTTGACGATATGATCTTTTTGGTCGATTTCTTAATACTACATTACCTAGTAACGTTGGTAGAGTTAATCCAGGCTGGAGGCAGGCAAAAAGCGATAGGTAGAAAAGTATAGGTAATTAATCAAGGAGACCATTTCACGCGCGCGAATCAGTTACACTTTTTATATTTTTGTGCAGTCCTTTTCTTCTCGTTGAACGTCAGGAGCTAGAGAGAAGCATCTGGCGGGGTACATTTTCTTTTCTATATTTTCTGTTTGATCAAAATAGAATTGAATTACACTTGAAAGATTTCATTGCCTGAAATGTTCCATTTTACGCGCGCACGGTTAGATCGTCGCCACAATAGTTGTTTTTTTTTCCTTCTAATTCTCTCTTCGAGAACCCTTTTTGTGACAAATTCACACCGTTTACTCTCTATGTAGTTTTTAGGTCCCGTCAATACCAATGCGGTTTTGTAGTTGCGTGTTCACCTACTGTCGCGTTCACACTGATATATGATCAAAAACGCAACGTGTTAAAAACTGCGTCCTTTTGCGTTTTCGTCCACTCTGATATAATAGGGCTCCGATTTCAAATGCCTCTACTCTGAACAGCGTTTCCAAATGTATTCGTTTACGATAAATAATGCTCTTCGATCATATTAGTGCGGGCGATAGACGACGAAAACGCATCGATGAAAACCCTGCGACGGAAACTCATTAATGGGCCTTGGGGAACAGGTTCTGCGAAATCTTCGTGAAACAATCCGAATAGTTTGCATGTTTTATTGTTCAAGGAATATTGGGAGCACCCACGCGATGGCGCCGTGAAAAAGAAGTCTTGTTGTTTAAAAATAGGAACGACAAGCATTCATAGCAACATCGAAGAAATTAAATAGGAGACGAATTGTAATAGGGAGCAGAGGAGAGCGTCCTCACTTTACTAGTTAATTTGCAATTTTCGAAAAAAAAAAATCAAAAAAGGTTAAGGAAAAAGAACAATCGATTATCTCACCCTTCCCCATGTCAGAAAAAGCTTTTGTTCTCTTTACAAAAGCTAAAAATGATTATTTGACTGAAAATCTTTTTTCTGATTTTGATTTATCAAATTAAGGAATTGTCAAGCTTTGCGCAATTTAGTCTCTAAAAGACCGCATAATTCCCCACCCCAGTTTAAATCGTGCTATGGAAAAAAAAGTTTCAAAGAAAGATTCAGAAACTTTAGTAAAACGTGGTTGCACTTTGTAATTGCATTTAGATGCTCTATGAGTTTTCTAGCTTAATTACTCCCGTCTCCGAAAATAGGTAACCATACTCGAGTTTTATTGTAAACAAGTTAAGCAGGTTGTTTTCCCGCTAGATCGCTTCCCATGCAGTTGCTAATAAAACAATAATTTACGTACCATATGCAATTTTGCTTTAGTTACGATGACAATTGCACAGCTAATTATAACTCCGTTTAGAGAAAACCTTTTGTAAAGTATGACTATACAGAGATGTTGCTAGTAACAGGGAAAGCGAGGCAATCGCCTCGGCCAAAATTTTGAATTTATTTTTTTCAGCTTCCTGTAAGAGGCCATTCATTAAGGTGGAAAGACGTATAGCAAAGAAGTTCTTTATTTTTTCTGATGTTGCGTTAGGCTCGATTTCCGCCGTTTTCTCGAGTCCGGCTTTGTTAATCGAGCCTAATATATATTGCCTCGGTAAGAATTTTCGTCTGGCTTCGGCGCTGGTAAACATGTACATATTTCCTCATTTTTCTTAGGTGAGGTCGAGTGTGCGAGCGAGAATTATTCGAGCAAAGTTCAACTTTTTACTGATTAGCAGCCTTCAAAGAGGTTTAAAATTCTTTATTATATGCAGATAATCGAGTTTTGCTTGAGCACTAATTCAACCTAACTTTTTTGTCTTCATTCACTCCATCTGCTTTGAGAAGTTTTCAATGAATTTCAAAACAAGTTGAGTTTTTGTCAACCATCAGAACGGATTTCTGTTCCACACTTTCACTGCTCCTCCCGCCCAGCGCGTCCATCGTAGTCGGCTAAAATTTGCAAAAAGAAAATTCGCCCTACTTTTTATCCAGTTGTACAACTGCAAATTTTTAGCTCCGTTTTGCTGTTGATAGTTTATCCTATTTTGACATTTTTTTAGCCCCACTCGTAATATTTTTCAGTTTCGTCGCGTCAACAGTTAACTTGAGTGGGTGTGGTAAGAAAATCTTTTGTTCTATTGAAACATGGGTTTAGCAAGTAAAGGTGGGAAAATATTATTTACATCTTAATTGTTTGATCAAGATGGTAAAATTCACACCTGTGTTTTAGCGAAGACAATATGATTTTTTTGGTCGAGTTTTTTAACCTTGGTAGAGCTAATCCAGACTGCTGGTAGAAAAGTAGATAGTACATAATAAATCAAAAAGAACATTTCAGGCGCGCGAATCAGTTATAGTATTTTACATTTTTTACGGTCCTTTCTCGTCGAGCGTCAGGACCTAGAGAGTATGCAGCTAGCGCGGTACATTTTCTTTCATATCTGTTTTTTTTATCAAAAAAGAGCAATTACAATTGAAAGATTTCATTGCCTGAAATGTTCCATTTTACGCGAGCACGTTAGATCGTCGCCACAATACTTGTTTTTTTTTTCCTTCTAATTCTTTCTTCGAGAACCCTTTTTGTAGGTCCCGTCAACACCAATGAAGTTTTGTTGTTGCGTGTTCACCTACTGTCGCGTCCACATTGATATGACCAAAAACTGAAAAAGCCTCCGTTTTCGTTTCCGTCCACGCTGATACGACAGGGCTTCGTTTTCAAATGCCTCTACTCTGAACAGCGTTTCCAAATGTATACGTTTACGATTAATAATGAGCGTTTTTCGATCATATTTGTGCGGGCGATAGACGACGAAAACGCATCGATGCCAACCCCGCGACGAAAAATGGGGCCTTGGCGAACAGGTTCCGCGAAATCTTCGTGAAACAATCCGAATAGATTGCATGTTTTATTCTTCAAGGAATAATGGGACCACCCACGCGATGGCGCCGTGAAAGAGAAGTCCTGTTGTTTAAAAATAGGAACTACAAACATCTATAGCAACATAGAGGAGAGGAATTGCAATGGAGAGCAGAGGAGAGCGTCCTCACTGAGTTTGTCAGATTAGAGCAAGCGTGCGTGGAGCGTGGGTGGTCTCGTGGTCCGACGCGCGCAAGTAGCGAGCGTCGGGTAATAAGCAAAGGATTGCTCACAGTGACTTTGCAAATGCAAAAACAGAAGACATAAAACTGTATTTGTCTCTCCTTATCTCATAGGCCTTATCTCATACGGTGAATGAACTTTATATCTGTTGAACGTTTGATGTTACACCTTAAACTTCAGCAAGCTCAAACTAGCCAAGAATTTTTACAACTTGCCAGGGTTTCAAAATATTAAAAGTACCAGCACATAGTTCCATTTACACCGAATACAAAAATAAAGCATTTCATTTCAGCATGCTAAATTAACGAATTTGACGTTTCATGGAAACATATCTTTCAACTTACCGAAAAAGGAAAATTTTCAAGCTCTTTCACCAGTGTGTATTAGTGTATTTAATTTAAAATAATGTATCCTAATGACTAATGGGGTAATAATATATATTTAGTAGAATTCTACCAGTACACTAATGCAAATGCTGCAATGTGATTGGCTGAGCTATTGCACACTATCAGCCATTAGTGTGCAGTTGCCGAAGGTCGTCCACAAAATGCGACGTTTTTATCGTTTTTCCGAAGTTTTGGAAGGAAGTTTAAATGTAAATGGATAATAAAATTCCCGAGAAGACTAAAAGAAGGACATTAGCGGTTTCTTGACTTTAAAAGCTTGAAATTATTGAAAAACGGGTGCACGCGCGTAAACAACTGCAAATTTACCAAGGACAATTCAATGCGTGCGATTTTGTTAAAACGTTAAGTTCGATAATGCGTAGGAAAATAATTAGAAACCATTATTTGCGTTTATTTCAGTCAGAATTCTACTAAAACAATTAGATTATTCGCTCTCAATTTCTATGAGGTGATAGTTGATTCGGCCTGCGGCCTCATCAACTATCACCTCATAGAAATCTCGAGCTCATAATCTAATTGTTAAATAGAGGGTCGTACAGGGGGGATCTCTGGCACGATTCACGGACGAAAAAAATAACAAATCACGGATCACGGATATTGAAATTTCATTTTCCCGAATCACTAAAATAAGTACTCTTTTATCCTGTTCTTACGCTACAAATAGTGTTTGAAGAAATCAAAATTGATTAAGAAATTACGAAAAAAAGAAAGAAACACAGTGATACTCTTTTATCCTGTTCTTACTCAACAAAGAGTGTTTGACTTTACGATAATTATACGGAGGTCACATTTGAGGTCTCGCATCTCAAAATCACGCAAAATAAAGTGGTGAAATCACGAATATCGGTTATTAATTCAAGCTCTTCGCGTTTCACGCAAAACCTTCTGGTCACGGGTCACGAAGAATAAATTTATTAAATTCACGTTTCACGGAAAATAAAATCAGCTAATCACGCGTCACGAGAATACCCCTGTACGACCCTCAATATAGGTCGCCCATAAACTGAGGGAATCCTCTTGGCCCTTACAAATTAATGGCGCTTCCAATGCTATACACTGTCCACAGCTCTCTATTTTCTTGTATTTTTTTTTTTTGATCGTTGAATGCAGCAAAAAGAATCGAGTGAACTGGATGCCAAAACGACACAGAAGGTGCAAGAGGATGGGGGACAGGTAGACAATGGCCTCGCCCAAGAACACAACAGAGCACAACATAACACAGGAGCCCTGGCCAGGAATGAGTAGTCTTTTGTCCGCCCCTCCACCTCACCCCCACCCCCTCGTTCTTTCATTTTTCTTTGGCATACACCTATTCTAAATTTATAGGAGCACCTCCACCCCCCTCCCTCTCGACACACATACACACACACCCCTGGGCTATCCCAAGCCTTTTTCAGGCTGCCCCAACAATAATTGGTACCGTTACCCATTTATACACCAGGTGGAGAGAGGACCTGTGAGAGTGAATTGTCTTACACAAGAACACAACACAAGAGTTCTGGTCTGAATCAAACAAGGACATCTTGATTTGGGCCATGTTGTTCAAAGCATGTTAAGCTAATCCAGGATAAGCATGAATTTTGATTGTAGTTTTTAACTTTTAAGTTCAATATTTTCTGTCGTACAGTTTCGAAGCCTACCGACTAATCTCATACTACACAAAACATGGGCAATAAAAATACTTTTACACAAGAGAACTTAAACCCTTAAAATCTTAAATCTTGAATTATATTATTTTTAATCTGCTTACAAAAAACCCAGCCCTGGAGTTCTTTGCCCTGACATTATTTGATAAAAAAATGTTGAGCACAAGGCTAATTATAACATTAATTTTGAAATAACACAAGTCTGATATTTCGAAAACCAAAAACCTAAAATCTAAAAGAAAATGATTGGCATCATCTACCAGTAACTCTGATTCTGTTTGCTGTTTGTGTTATTAATAATTTAACAACCGACTTGCATTAAAAATAAATATAAAATGTATCAGTAATGAACACATCCCTATAGAGGCCTTGCACTGAGAGAAAAAAATATTTACAGTGCACTCTTATTTTTATATTAACTTGATTTGTTAAAAAATGATCATGTCAAATTATCAGACTTTTTATTCTGCTTTGGAAAAAAAAACTGGGTTGTGTGGGTGGAGCTGACAAAATCTAAGTTAATGATGTCAACCCCACCATTGTCCAACTTAGGAGATTTTCAAAGTGGAGTCTTGAGTACAAACATTTTGCCAGGGTAAATTCCGACAAGCGACATGGGCCTGGGACACCCCCCTGGCAGGGCCTCTATTTACACTATAATAAACCAGGTAAATAAATCTATTAAATCTCCTAACCATGTGAAATACGAGGCCAAGTTCACTAGTCTGGTAAGGCTGCAATAAAAAAAAAGTTGTATTTGAAACTGAATTTAACTTTTGATTCCAATAATAATAAAACAAGACTTACCCAAAGCCCAAACTAGAAAAAGTTTAATGCTAAACTAACAAACAATAGCCAGCTAGACCTGCTCCTGAGTAGGTTTAATTTGAACATTATGTTATTATATTTTCACTGATTGTTGCCACTGAGACATTTTTCATCCTTCATTAAAACCTGATGAAAAATTTCTTGAAAATATTTCCACTGCTCTTAATACTATATTATTTATAATGCCCTACCACAACATAACCCGAGTATTAAGTAATTAAACACAAAACACTATTGACACTAAGAGGGCGACAAAACCCTCTATATGCTGGTTTGTAAATGCCTGTCTACTCTTAAAAACACAATCAGTGTTTTCAATAAAACCCAGCACTGACAGGAGCTTCAGCGGGTGTTTTCAGGGGAATCGCCAGCTAAAATTCACGCAGCACACTATAAAGGTGAGATGTTTACATGCTACCTGCTTAAAATCCTATATATAATATATTTGCTGTGGTTTAAATTTTTCTTTGGTTTAAAATTTTTCATACCAGTTTTATTTTCATTGTCTAAACTTCATTATCATAATCTGAAACAGAGGGGAATAAAAATAAAACTCGTTTCAAAATTTTTAAACCAAACATAAATTTAAGCCACAACATATACTTTACTTAGTATTGTCTTATTGCTTTGTACAAAAAATAATAATTCAGTAATTCAGCCACAAAAACATCATTGATAGTAAAAGTCGGGGAGGGGAGGGGCACACATCTGCGGGGGCCTGTTTATCTTGCATTTGGGCAGCTAGGTGCCCATTTGGCTTATATTTGGGGGGAAACATCATCAGAATTTTATGTACCTGGGGGGTGGAGGTGAGGGCTCCTATTTTACTGATGGGAAGCTTTTTAGAAAAACACCTGAAAGGTTGTACAAGAAACCAAATATTTGGATGTATCTGAAATTTGTTTTTAATTCCAGCAAGATAAAAAATGTAGACAGTGACTTATCGATGCTGTCAAAGTGATAAGTAGTTCTGGCTGGCCGAGAGCCCATACCATATACAGCCAAACATCTGAAATGCACACCAGAGAGAAAGGAAAGAGTGTTCAAGACTGATCTGCTTTCAACACTCCTCCCTTTCTCTTTGGTTTCTGCAGGATGAGGTATTCATTGACAGTAAATTACCGATTACCAATTTCAACTTATGACAACTCAGTTGATTCCTGATTCCTCAAACTTTCATGGGAAGGGTCTGAGAATATGGTGGTTAAATTACAGTGTTTGATCGTATAAAGCAAATCCAAGCCAAACAATTTTTCATTTGAGTTATCAGAGGGTTGAAAAAGAGAAAGCAGGATTCAAGTGTAGTTACCCAAAACATGAAAATCTCAAAATGTTATTGAACTGTCTAAGCAGTACCAAAAAAAGAATTTTTTCGACTCCATTGAGATATATATGCCAAGCATCCCTGTTACTGCCAAATGAGGTCCCCTCCTCTCCCCTCTTAGATTACTAACAGTTCTTAATTAGACTGAAGAGTGACAAAACTCATCAGATAAAGGAGAGGTCATTGGAATGCCTTCGTCGTCTTCACCAAGGGCAGCTTTTGAACACTCAGCTTCGTGTCCATCAATACTGTCTGGCGTAAAGTGATTGGCACATGTTGGGCACTGTTTAGGACGTTCAGGTCCACATGTCGTATAGATATCAAACATGTAGATGGCTGATGCTATAATATTCTTCCCAATAAACACAGACACATCCTGGTTATAGCGTGCCCACAGAATGGTTCTGATGGTTCCTAATGGCACATTGACCAGAACTATGTACGATATCGAGTACATAAACTGAAAATTGGCAGAGCGGACTTGGCCCTTTACGATGGCACTCAATTCAAGCAGGGCTAGAGTGGGTAGGAAAAAATTAATGCATGCAAATGCAATTATGGCATTTTCCAGTCCAACTGGCAGATTGATCTCCGCGTCATCCATGAATAAAATTTCCAATATGTCTATACTGTCCAGTAGATCTAATGTAACCCCAGCAGACAGTTTATCAATGTACACTCTCCGTTTTGAGTAACGCTTAGCATCGTGGTGTGAATTCACCAGCAGTAAGAACAGCATTGGGGTAATGCACAGAGCCACTTTAAGAATATTCTGCCCGAAGACTTTAGCATCTCCGAGCTGATCTGCAAATCGTTTGAAAATCACAGCCACCTCGGGTACAAGAGTTATGGCGACATAAGCTAGCCAGGCTATGAATACAAAGGCGATCTCATCAGCACCGTCCTCATATTCCACCTCGGGATGTCGATGCTTTCCGTCGACCTTTTCCTTTCCTCGTCGCCTCTTTCTCAACTTCGAAAGAAATTTTCTCTTGGCCATGAACATTACACCAATCCAGATGGCAAGTACAATGATATCGGTTGCAATGAAACCAAGAGATTTAATCTCATGGTGTTCGACAAGATAGAGGTCCAATATGGCGCCTTGGAGTATTAGTAAAATAATGCACACGGCTTTGCCCACGATTTCAAGATTCAAACAGCACTTCATGACTTCGAAATATTCTTCAAAGAATGGAGGGTGAATTGTACTTGGCGTGAATTGACGCTGTCAATAAATGCCTAACAACCAACTGAAAGAGAAATCGAATCATTGATCGATAATTACCGTAGAAATCTTTGAACTGTACTCAGTGATCTTCACATTTTTAGACCAATACAAATTGAAGAAAAAGTAGTTCGTACCTTTCGTATCTCACCTTTATTTTCTGATGCAATTTGCGCCAGCTTATGAGCAATTTTTCCGAGAATCTTATCGGATGTCCACTTTTATTAGCCTTCGCTGCAGCCGAAACTAAATCCGTGATATGTATTTTTTGCAAGGCGTGATCTCTGTAGCTAGTACCCAGATCCTTCATGTCGCAACGCCGGTCCGCACGGCGTGCAAATTTCGCCTCTCAATCGATAAGCTATAACTAAAGGTACATTTTGAATTGGATAAAAAGGAAAAGCAACAGAACAATTTCCCGTTACTGAGCATATAACATCGACAAGATATCTCAAAAGTAATTCGTATAATACCTACGAAAAGCAAGAAAGCACAATGGGTCAAATCCTACACTCCATGGCCTTATAGAAACTCGCCTGATTATATTCTCACTCCTCACCCCCTCCCACCCCCCTTCCCCCATACCCTCGGGCAGTCGGCCCTAACCCGTTACTCCTTTTCTCCCCCTTCTCTTACCTCCCTAACACTTGCAGGGACCTGTTGAGAGTTTTTTCGATTTGATCAATTCGTTTGATCCATCAAATAGATAATTTAATAAAGATGGTAAATTTTAAGCTCGGTGATAAATAATGAAGACGATCTTTTTCAACAATGACACGAGTATGGGACAAAGAAAAATTCTGAGTCCCCGACGGGAATCGAACCCATGGCCTCCCAGATACCGGTTGGGCGCTCTAACCAACTGAGCTACTCTTTGTGAGCTTGGCCATTTACTAGGTTGATATGTGACACGAGTCTCTTGTAGCTCAGTTGGTTAGAGCGCCCAAACGGTATCTGGGAGGCCATGGGTTCAATTCCCGTCGGGGACTCAGAATTTTTCTTTGTCCCATGCTCGTGTCATTGTTGAAAAATATCATCTTCATTAAATAGATAATTTATTCACAACCCGACCTAGATTCTCAGTATTGGCTGTTACAGTATATAAAAACAACTGTGAAAAAACCGATTTTGTTATACTGAGGGATCTTTGGCAGATCTGGATCAATATTTCAAATTGAAATACTACCCTAAACGATAATTTCTTACAAACAAGATTTATTGTTATTCATTCAAAATATTTCTCCGTTTCTGATTGGCTTTCAATCCCCGGCTAATTCCAGCTTACCAGCTAGCACCGTTCACATTGGAAGACGTTTCTATTTATAATTTTCTTCGGGACTCGCTTCGCTTTTGCAATAACAAAGTTCTTCGAAAACTTGGAGCTAACTCGAAGTATGACAGTAAAGGTCGCCACACACGAGGGGACCAGTCGCAGGGACTGGTCGCAGGGACCGGTCGCAGGGACTGGTCCCCTGTAGAGTTTACACGATGGAATGAGTCGCGGGGACCAGTCCCTTGAAGGGTTCACACGCTGGGACCCGTTTCGCAGCAAGATAGCAGTATTTATGACGTTTTCAATATATAAAACAAGATAATCACCTTGTGGAGATGGAAAATTATTATTATTATTATTATTCCTATTATTGTTCATATCTGAGCGTGCTTAATGGACTGTGTTCAACAATTGTTTTTAAAAACATGGAATGTTGACAATGTTCGAAATCCGCTCGTATTTTATAATTTTGATATCAGGTTTCCTTTCGGTGTTTTTATACCTGAAAAAAAAAATAAATTGCATCATTTCATCAAACACTGCAAAAGTATAGTATTCTCCAGGCTAGGTGAAAAAAACATCCGATCAAATTTGCATAACATAAACCGGATGTCACGCATTCTCTTCATGAAATGGCGCAAAAACATGCTAGCGACAGCTAGCGAGAAAATTTGGCGGGAACTTTGTTTTCATCGAGTAAAAATGGCTTCGAGAGCTGCGAAGAAAAAGACTCTGTTGCTCCTGATGATGATGCAAGACGAAGATCTGCCGGTTTCTTATGAACGAAGAATCAATTACCATTCCTGTACTGGTGACGCTCCAATCTTCAATATTAATGCCAACAGTCTGTTCAGTAGTATTCTGTTCAATCTGTTCAATCTGTTCACTACTCTGTTCAGGCATCGCCATCTTCAAACACGAACGTGCAGAATTGTGGGAGCTTAAAATGCTGATCAGCGATTGGTTCATTTTTAATTGGTCTCAGGGACCAGTCCCACGACCCTGTTCACACGAGGGACCAAGCAAAATATTGCGGGGACCAGTCCCTGCGACTGGTCCCACGAATTCAAACCAGTTTGAATTCTTGGGACCGATTTCGGGGACCAAAATTCAGTCCCTGCGACCGGATTTTTGACGAAAATTGGCCTGTTCACACGATGGGACTTGGTCGCAGGGACTGGTCCCTGCGACCGGTCCCTGCGACCAGTCCCCTCGTGTGTGGCGACCTTAATGGCACTAAGTACACTAAAATTTCATGTTTCTTGCTCGCGTGCGGCAATTCTAGCTTGTCACAGAATATAGTTGAAGCGTTTTATAATTTTATCGAGACATTTGCTTTTATTTTCTGAGAAAACTGAAAAAATGTTCATATGAACCGCTCTTAAACTTCTCTCTGAGATCGCAGCGTCCAATGATGGCGTTAATAAGGCTTTCCTTTGTACATTCAGTCGAAGCTACGCGCTATACATCCTTTTATTTCGTACGATTAGTGTTTATTAATACGTAAAGTTTGGAAAAAAACGTGCTTTTGTAATCCGATTATTTGACAAACAAAAGAAAACGATTTGTTTCAATCATATCCGCAAAGTTTCTTCTGATATCCGAAAAGTGTCTTTGCTATTCTGTTGGAAATAAAACTGTTTACACAAAAGAACAAAAGGCAGAAAGTTTAGTCCAGAGCGTGCTTGCGTGCTCATTGTTACAGAACACTTTTTGAGGCTGTTCTATTTTTAAACTCCTAATAAATTTGTGGTAGTTTCTGTCACACTAACAGTCAATGTAACTCAAAATTACAAAATTGAAATTTTGTCATCTTTGTTGTTTCCGCGCAGAAGTAATCTTTTGGCGGGTAAAAAATATCATGTCATATTCAGTCAATAAACACCTTATTGTGAATGAGATCGCCTACATAATAATTTTAAAAAAGCCAAAGCGAGTTTTTATTATGAAATAGCCAAATTAGGCTGTCGTGTATTCACTCTTTGTTTCTAGGAAACCGAATGTCTCTTCGATATAATGCAATAAAACTTTGCAAAACTGCGTTTACTTGGTATCGTTGCTTGCGAAATTATTTTTCAGATCATGAAGAACCATAAAAAAATACTCAAAAAAGCATCCTCTTTTATGCAACTCAATTCATCCAATTCAGAATTTTTTCTTTTACTCCCAAGATTGCGCAAAACCAAATTCGAAAAAAAAAATCTGCATTTCATTTTGACTATTTTGAAAAGCAAACAACGTGCATCGCATCAAAGTACTCTCATAAACTTCCATTTGAAAACTTCGGTTTTATCAACAGCGTAAAAAGCTACAACCAAAATATACCTACAATTGATTCGCGGAGTAACAGACAAAAATTAAAAGGTGACTATTACAGAAAGGAGATATGTCTTCGATAGAATCAGAGTGATCCAATTTTTTTTAAAAAAGGTCTTTTTTTTTATATAAAAATGTATTTTAGGGCAAAAAGGCAATTACTTTTACAAATCGCAGATGACTCTGTTTTTCATTTAGCCACTTGTGCCTGGTAAATATTTAGACTGAAATGTAAGCACAATTTCAGTAAATGTGCAACCGCCTTTTTTTGAAGAGGCTAAACGATACAAAGTAATCAATATATGTTTATTAAGTCGCAATTAATTTTCTGCATGTATAAGACGGAAGTTCCTGGTAGGAGAACAGTTTAAATTAAAGCGAGCGTAAGTACATGTGACGATACTGCTCCGCGTTCCACATTCTGGTAAAGAAACGTGTGTCTTCAACTCACTCAATTCACCTGCACAAGGTAAGTGCAAATTTATCCCTGACAATAATTTCTTTCTGAAGACTCTTTGCTACTCAGAGTAAAGAAGACGTGTTCGTAAAATTTCACTTGTTCTAAAGACAATCTATTCCAGAAACTCTCCATTTGTTTTTAACTTGTTTTCAAGATTTGTTTGAAAGGTATCTTATTTCGTCTGTAAAAGTAGGGTTTCTATATGTTATGGTAAACGTTTCTGAAAGAATGAAGCTTCGAATTACGTGCGAGTGGTGAAAACCTGTTGTTAGCTCTTTGGCATTTTGTTTATACGACATCATAACTTAAAATAAATTAGTGACACGCTGTCGTTGTTGTCGGTTGTCGACATAATTTGTGATGCAAAGCTTTTGTCACTGTACTGTGAATAAAATTCGTAAAACAGTGTCAGTAATCACAAAATACAGCACGGTTTTCATTCGCTCTTTAAAAGAACTGAGCAATAACCTCTGAGTACAGAGATTTAACTTTTTGAACGGTATTTGATTATAAGTACGCTATTAAAATGTTCAATGAGTGGTATATAACCGAGATAAAGAATCAAAAAATAGCATAACGGCTTTTAACACAAACGTGCGAGTGGGAAAAAATATACCATATGCGTACTAAATTCAGACAAACAATTCTTTTCTGAAGTAAACGTTTATTACAACTAGACACGCTGAAAGACCAATTCATGGTTTGAAATGTTAATTATCAACCTTGATAAATTGATCCCAAACCAAACTTGAAGACGGTGAAAAAAATTTCTTCACCTCCGCGCGTCATTTTAACAACTCGCAAAAACACGAAAACTTTCTACAAAATATAACACTAGTTCGAAACACTCTGGTGAAAGGTAGGCTTTCATTATCTTGGTACAGAAGAGCGGTAATTGGAGATAAGCCGTGAGATTGCCGTGAGATAAAATTAACACTCAGATTGCTTTTTATGCTATCCATCACTATAACTAATAACAAAAAAATACTTGTTTGCATTTTCCGAAGTACTGTAGTAAATCTTTGCATGTAAAAGGTCGTAAACTGAACACAATTATTAAATAAACAACAAGGCGATGGTACAGTAATTCGGCCGCACGCTGCATATCAGATGTCACCATGCGCTTTTCAAATCAATACGCTTCAGAAGCCTAAAATTCCAAACGTTAACTGGGCAAATGAAAGAAACTTGAAGGAAGTTTTGTTTTAGATTAATTCTCATTTCAAGATGTAGCTACTAATGTATCAAAGCTTCAAAATTCTGCATATTTCTGAAGCCGTGAGATCCTGCATTATTCACGCTAAAGCGTAAGTTTAATTTTAGCCCGACGGCTTTTTGCAGTCAATTTTTCACTAAGTGGCTTTACCGATCCTTCTAAAAATTCCATTTAAGTTCGAAGCAATATTGTACATTACCATTTTCCTGTCTGAAGTCTTGAGAAGCTGCTGTCGTGATCAAGTCCGTGAATTGTGGTCAAAACAAAAGATTGCGTGACGAGCTAAAAATACTTCTTTCAATGAAGACGACAAACAAAAGACTTGTAACAATAGAAAATAGCATTGGCCATTATCCTCTGACAGTGAAGATTCGCAGCAGCTTTTAAGCATGTAAAACTAACCAATTCAATCGATGAATAGCACAGATCTTTAAAAAATACCTACCTGTAGTTTGCAAAAGGCTAGACAGGCTAAATGACGAGCGACGCGTGAAAATAACATTTCGGGATCGAAAACTGCGGACGCATTCCTATCCAGTGACGCTTTTATCGCCCACAGCGAAAAGTATTCCCTTGATAAATTAAAACAGTCCCTTGAGAGTATACAAGTGCGTCAGAGAGTGCCACCAATGATCCCAATTCTTACCATTTTCCTTGGTAACCAAGCAAAATAGTCGAAAAAAGGAAGGAATGAAGGAAAGAAGGAAAGAAGGGATAAAAGAATTAAGAACGAAGGAAAGAAGGAATGAAGGGATGAAGAAAAGAAGGAAAGGAGCTCGAGGAACATAGCAACGAGCGAACGAACGAACGAACGAACGAACGAATGAATGAATGAATGAATGAATGAATGAATGAATGAATGAATGAATGAATGAATGAATGAATGAATGAATGAATGAATGAATGAATGAATGAATGAACAAATAGATCCATCAAATGTTTGATTGATTGACTGAGTGAGCGAGTGACTGACTGAGTCACTGACAGATTAATAGTAATAAATACTGGTCTGTTTAAAATAAACTATAACATTAATTAACTAATACAAATAAGAAATAACATTCACTTGATTCTTATACAATTAATTAAAAATATTCGTTTGAGAGTTAAGGATCTCGTTTCTTTTTTGAAACATTAAGTCAATACATTTACCTATTATTTTTGATGCATTTTTATTGTCAGCTCTAAGTACTTAGTCCTCTCGTTATCACTTAGGCTGTGTAAATTACATTTATGATTGAAATCTGTTATGGTAGCATACCCCCATCCATGTCCAATATACACGACCTGATACGAGTCGTAAATGGCAACAGTCCACCCGTACGACTCGTACGGGTCGTGAAACAATAGTTTACGAGTCGTACAGTTGGTGAATTGCATATCATTAATGGCACTTAGGGTGTATTACAAGTGGTACGACTCGTACGAGTTGTGTGAGCCGTACGGGTCGTGAAACAATGGTTTACGAGTCGTACAAGTGGTGAATTGTATATCATTAGTGAGACTTGGGGTGTATTACAAGTGGTACGACTCGTACCCCTGGCAATACATAAAAAATGTTGTTCTTGTTCTACGCAATTCCCCTTGCATGCTAAATTAAGCACGTTCTTTGTTCTACTGGGATTGGTGCTCCACTATTTTCATATTTTCCGGTTTGTATTCTAGTTTGTATTTTTGAGTAGGTCAGTGACTGAGTGGTTGATAAACTGAAAATCATTTTTCTGATATATACTGTGGTTCAATTTTATCCTTGGTTCAAATTTTAGGGGGTGATTACATGGCGAATTTCAGCCCGGGCTGAAATTTGAGCCCGGTTAGCCGGGCTGAGATTTCATCCTGGGCCCTGAAAGAAATCCTCTTGAAATGAAAGTAGCGATTACATGAAGAAGGTTATAGCCCGGGCTGAATTTCATCCCGGGCTGAAAATCCTAGCCCGGTTTCTGAAACCGGGCTAGGATTTTCAGCCCGGGGAAACGGGCTGAAAAAGTTGCCAAAAGTCCATGTAATCGTAATGGACAATCTTGTCCCCAGAGCCCGCGTCCCCTTGAGCAGCGGTCGGGAAGCGCATGGGCTCTGGTCGAATCCAAAACCGGAACCAGGAAATCCTGGTTCCAGTTTGATTCTGCGCGTGCGTGGGAGATTGTGGTTGAAATGAACAAGTTTCAACAGCCAATGAGATTTGGCCGTTTTTTGGGGGGGCTTTCAGTCTAGCCCAGAGGTCTCGATTCCTGGCGCAGTCCAGAAGGATCGCGGGCTCTGGGGACGAGATTGCGTAATGGAATGTTAGCCCGGGCTGAAAAGGAGACGTGAGCATGCGCAGTGAGGTTGTTTTCTAGGAAAATAGATGGCTGCGAACAGATTTCAGTGGAAACAAGGCGATAAAATTGAGAATCTAATTCGATGCCTAGCTATTTTCAAAGCTAAGATGGAATACAACAACAGTGACTTCAATGCAGACAAGGTAAAGCAGTATGAAGCTGTTCGGGAAGCCATGGCTCGGATAAATGAAAACGAATCGACTTTGTTTGGGCCTCCTGTCATCACATCATCATCATGATAAAGAAAGGTTATTCTCTTGTTCAAAAAAAGTTGAAGAAAATACGACAATTCGTGTCCTTGGCGCCATTTTTGATTTTTCAGTGACTCTACGCGCGCAATTTAATATTTTGCGCTCAGGCTTATATTTCAGCCAGGGTTGAAATTTGTCATGTAATCACAATAATCTTTTAGCCCGCCTCACCGGGCTGAAATTTCAGCCCGGGCTGAAATTTGCCATGTAATCACCCCCTTATTTTCCTTTGTTTTTGGGTATGGTAATGTATGATAATGAGTTTAAAAAAAAGAAAAATAAAATTTGAACCAGGGGTACAATTGAACCACAACATATACACCTAACTGCAATAACATTGTCATATTAAAAAGAAAAATGAAAAAAGCCAAATAGGAATCAATTAGCTTAATCATCATACCTTGCAGCATTTACTGGAAACTGTCGAGTTTATATCTATATACATATTAATTGTGTTATAAAATGAATTGATTAACGTTTCTTCGGGCGAATTCCAAACATATTGTTGCAATACCTAATTAATTCCTAGTTGCCTGTTTTTCATTTTACTTTTTTCTATGACAACGTTATTGCAATAAGATGTATATAAGTACTTTCAAATTTAAGGAAACATAATAATTATTTCTTTAAGTAGAAAAAACACAAGAGAATTAATAATAAACATGAATGAATAAGGCTGAGGAAGATTGAAACAGATTGCGAAATATAAACGTCAAAAGATGGGCTTTTTTCACGATGTATGACGCAACTCAAAAAGGCCGGAGGGAGTTAGAGAACAAGCCTCCTTTCTCTCTCAGCTTCTCTCCACCCCTTCTTCCAGGTACAAAAGTTAACACACCCACAATTGGCTACACGAGTTAGATAAAACAATTTAACGGTACAGAAAATAATGATGATAATTTTTTTTCTAAATTAATGTTCCTTACTTGACTTTTCGCAGGACAATTTCAAGAAAGTTCTCACAAACAAAATGAACCTTAAGCTATTTTTAGTCGTGTCGACCATTCTTCTTGGCTTACATACAGTGTCTACCAAGCCAAGCCAGAGGGGTGTGGACGTCTTGAACCGCCTACAGCTGTTTTCCGATAAGGTAAAGTAGATAATTAGGGAGTTTAGCAAACAACAACAGTCTGCCAAAAAAAGAGATTTGATAACTAAAAATAATTGAAGCGTCGCCGTCTGTATTGCTTAGGCCCAGTTCAGACGTCGTGCTTCTGCCGTGCCGAACTTAATTGTAATGGGTTCGACTGTAGCACGGCACAAACACGACTCTGATGCAGACGTCGTGCCAAATTCAGGACTTACTGAAGTCACGTAACAATTAGTCAGCGTTGATCAAACAAAAATGGCGCCGTAACTACCCCCGTCAAAATATATTTAATATAATTTATGAATTTTGTTTGGCACGGTAGAAGCGCGATGTTTGAATCACTGCCGTGCCAGAGTCGTGTAGCACGGCAGAGCTTGTCGAACTTAATTGCTTTGCCGAACTTAACTTAAGTTTGATTCAGACGCCGTACTTCTGCCGGGCTTTTGTTGAACTTAATTCCTGAATTTAGTTTGATGCAATCTACATCTTGCACCAGAACTTAATAAAATTAATCCCTTTAGACAATCACTCGTGTGAATGCTTTTCGCCATTTCGGCACCCGTCTGCTTAGTCTGTGTGTTCGTATCTTCATGGGCTTTTGCGCATGCTGGACAGTTTCACTCATCTGTTCATTCGGATTGTTGTTGCTGCGACCTGCATCATTTACCTACACTCAATTAATATCCGAAATATTAAAACCCTTTAATATAAAAGTGACATTCCCGCAGCGTTGGAACCAGTCCTTCGCATTACAATAAACAACAAAAAACAAAAAACTGGTTTGTTATGTTTGTTATGACTTTGAGCCTATGGGAGTGAACCGCTGACCTAATACTCGCGCCTGTGATTTGACCCATTTTATTCCCAGCGTGCAAGAAAGGAAAGCCGAGTCGCTTTTCTGGAATTTAATGTCTTTCATTTTCACAAAAGCTACCTACAGCCAAAGGTGAAGTCTCTGCCCTGCTATGAAGCACGTAATTACTTTTTAAAAGTACTGTTTTATTATAACACGGCTTAGACAGCTGAGCCAATTAAAAACTCTATTGCTGGTCCAGTCTTTTCAAATTTATGATATTGGGCCGGGTATCATTCGTAATGTCGTGCAATAATCGTTTGTTAACCAATATTTCTCGGGTCAGTACTGGGATAATCTGCTCTCAATCGTTTCTGTACGGACCTCACTGGATTCTTACTGTCAAGACCTAGCTATAACCGAGATACTCTCCCAATGCAGTCCCCGCCTTTGGTTAACAAGATATTTTTATCGCAATTTTCAGGCGATCCAGTCAGAGGACAGTGATTCCATAGTGCACGATGAAGCAAGAAACACCAAAAGGGAGCCAAAGCCAAGATGTACTGCTGGGCAGATCGGCGGCTGCTATAGCGGATAACTGAAAACTGTTAATAAAAATACCGTAATCTTCTGATTTAACTTTCGCTGTCTGTTTCTCTATGAAGCCTAACTTAAGATGAATGGACGGACGGATGAATGAGGGTGCTAATGGGGGTACCCAATTGCCAGTTTTAAAAACTACTAATTTTTCGGCCAATTGTCAGTTAACTACTAATTTAAGTTAGCTATTAATTTTCATTTTCTTACGGCGAAAACTATTGCGTCATACCCCGAATGTCCTTTACTTCAACCCAATCAGTGTCCTTTGTTTCGACCCAATCAGGTCGAAACAGCTGTCCAGAGTTTGCATTTTTGACTTTCAGTTTGGACTCTATCATGTCGTTGTCTCGTTAAGGTTTTTCATTTCTACGTAGTGTCAGCCTTGCAGTTTATTGCCTTTACTTCAGCACGTCAATCGGCTTGTGGAGGGGGGGAGGGGGGGGAGGATGGACCTTACTAGAATAGAGGTATAAATTGCATGAATTCGCAGAACCTCCACCAATAGTGTGAGTTATAAGGGAAACAGTAAGGAAAATAACATAATTATCTAACCGAAGTAGTGAAATTAAGTGCAATTGATAAGAATATTTAATTTTTAAGTCGTATAACCATCAGCTAATACCGACCTCATAAATCCAGACGCACAAATGCACGTAATGCTCTTCCCGACCTGTTCATGCATGTCTTGCTAACTACTACTAAACAAACTTCACAAGGATGGGTGAGATATAACTTGATGAAAACCGAAAACGATTCTCCAGACGAAATTAAAATAGTTTGCCTAACGCTTTCAAGAGATCTTTCAAGATACAGGTGACATATCCCCTTTTAAATCCATTAAATTTAAATTAAATTCAATTTTGGCGAAATAATAATCGAGAAAATGAGCATCTTTATTTGCATTTCAGTCGATTTCACACACGTCGGCAATATTTAAAGGTCGTCAGAATATCTTCTGTGCTCTTCGGCAATGCTCGGAAGTCATCGGAACATCTTCGGAAATCTCCAAAAATGGTCGCAATATCTTCAAAAATGTGGAGATGGTAATCTCACGCCTTTGACTTATAGGAAAAGTTGGCAGGTATAGCACTGTGATTTGCCATGTCAAACGGTATGCGACCTCTTTGACGTTCGAATGACGATCATTTGTTATCATCTCGAATACAAACTCAGAATAACTTGGACCACGCCTCTCGACGCCATCATGGGGATCAAGGTGAACGTACGTTCGCTCGTGCCTGATACCTTTCGCATATAATATCAGTAAACATGGTTTAGTATGTAGCCTGGTCACATAGCGGGACAGGTGAATGTCACGAAAAAGCTTTGCTGTTAGTAAAAATCTAGCCTGCGAATACAGCCGCCTCTCATCGCTCCCGGCTGGTTTGGCATTTCTCGTTTCGCACGTAGTAGCGGGAGCGAGTGAGAGGCGGCTGTATTCGCAGGCTAGTAAAAATCTTTGTTGCTTTCATTAACATTCAGTATAATTACTAGAATGTCACTCAACGGTTAACTTTTCATTTATCAGTTAACGACTAAGTTTTTGGTCAAATATCAGTTAACTACTATTTTTTTGCCCAATTGTCAGTTATCTGTTAACCCCATTAACACCCTCATGAATGACTGAACGAAAGAACGCACGAACGAACGAACGAACGAACGGACGGACGGACGGACGGACGGACGGACGGACGGACCGACGGACGGACGGACGGACGGACGGACGGACTCTGCTCTCTGCTCTCTGCTCTCTCCTCTCTGCTCTCTGCTCTCGAACTCTGCTCTATACCGTCAACTTGTGAAATTTCTATCACTTAAGGCCGAGCCTCCCAAGCACGCTCCCCGCGATTAACCAATCTAGCTTGCAAGTCGCCAAACGCAGTACAAACCGAGCAAACCAGCGCATGAGCTCTTTCGAAAGTGCAATGACGTTTAGTCTTAGTGTAGGTAAAGTCTGTATACGAGCCTAGGGGTCCATCAGGCCGGAGCTTATCCCGGTTTCCGTAGCATGAAGCGACTAGGAGTATTGCTACTCCCCCTGGATGGGATGCTAGTCCATCGCAGGGTTATTACCCCCAGTAGTAAATTCGCCGGTACCCATTTATACACCTGGGTGGAGAGAGGCACTATGAGAGTAAAGTGTCTTGCCCAAGAACACAACGCAGTGCCCCGGCCAGGGCTCGAACCCGGACCGTTCGATCCGGAGTCCAGCGCACTAACCATTAGGCCACCGCGCCTCCCACAGTCTTAGTGTTAGTCTTAGTGTACGACAACTGAAATACCGTGGAAACCTGATTTCGCGAACCTCTAAGAAAAAACGAAAAAAAATTGGTTCAAGAAATCGAAAGTTCGAGAAATTCAGTGGTAAAATTGCAGTGTTGGACTGAGTGTTCCCCGCTACCAGAGGCTCTTTACCTTTGGCTTACGGAAAAGGAAAGGAGCCTCTGCTAGGAGGGATGGCTGCATGAGTGATGCAAATTCAAGGAGAACGACTTTTAGCTGCAAACAAAAAATCCCGCTTACAATCTGATTACAGTCGAAGCTCTCTTTAGCGTCCAGCTCTAGTAACGACCAGCATTGTGAAATCCCGTTTGAATTGTTACTCAAACTCTCTAATTAAAATCTCTCATAAACGACTGCAACCTTAAGCAATTACCAACTTGTCATTACTTTTGTTTTTAAACTCTCGTAAGTGATCATTTAACCCTTAATAGGTCCGGATTATTACGGGATTTAGAGGAATTTCCATTCAACCGGCCACTTGTGACGTCACCAATTTGCGCGGCAGCAGATTCTAGTGATATGCAACTAATACTGGTTGGATAGATCTTTCCACAGGACTGTCCACTTTGACGATCGCCTGCATTCTGACAGAGCTAATTGAAAAAAACGTGATCAGTTTTTGGTGCAAAATTGGTGGTAAAACAGGCCAATATACCTGTACTTGATCATGGTCTCCTTTTCACAACTTTTCATTGAGGTACAGGGATATTGTTCCTGCAGAAACCAGGAAACGTCGTTGGAACTCAGCAAAATCTTTATTGTAGATGATACTTGACACTAACGCATAGTAAAAACTGCTTTAGGTTATCTCTAAGGTCATCATCAAGGTAATCATCTAGGTAATCGATTTACAGCAGCTTTCGCGATACTTATATACCATCAAAACTAAACACAGGTGTTCGCCAATACAAAGAAATACAAAGTCTTTAACACTATCACACGTGTACGCTTGATAATTACAGAACATCCGATTGGCTAACTCTCAATCTTCATGATAGTAACAAAGCATACATATGCTTGGTTCTGGATAAGGTTGATCCTTTGAAACTGCACGTGCTGTACCCTAACGTACATTGTTGGAGTATAATAGCTGATCAATTGATATGCAAAATATCTGTTAGTTAACAATACTTGAACGTGTGTTCTATTGAAACGACTGACAACATGCAAACATGGTGTTAAACATTGCATTAGAACGATTTCGCATAAGTACGTTTTTATATGGTAATGAGTACCATTAAATGCTAATGAGGAAGAACAATAGAGATTTTCGATTTGCGTTCATACCAACGTGCACACCCATGTTCCAGATATGCCAAACAACAACAAACAAAAAACAGAAAAACAGGGCGAAAGAACAATCTGTCCGTCTAACAGTCCAATCTGGTCATGCTTGCAGAACTTAAAAGCAATAGATAAGTACAGAAAAACACCCAAAAAAAATCAAATTACAAGTAGCCTGCGAAAGCAGACGTATTTCCGGCTGTCGTAAAAAACATTTCTGAAAGCTGTGCTTTAAATGTTCGGTTTTAAGTACCGGCTATCCACGGTGTGTGTGGGTGGGACATGCATGTGTACAAAATTACAGCAGTACAGAATTTTTAAAAAGCCGTACGCTTATTTCATCGCACGTGATTCTCTATTGTTCTTCCTCATTAGCATTTAAATGGACTTATTAGCATATAAAAGTCGAGTTATGCGAAATCGTTCTATTAAGTCTATTCACAGGCATTGCTGGTTCTGAGGTATTTTGTAAGTTCATTTCGTGGTACTTATGTAAGGGTCTTGTTCCTCTCGTGACATTGTTATCGCCCAGGTCGGTCGCTTACCACAGCTTCGACTGACAGGAAGCTGTCATAGTCGAAAATACCAATACCAAAATGCAACGCAATCCCAGTACGCACACTACCTAATTTATAAGGATCAAAATAAGCATGCAATTTATTATCACAGAGAAAAGTAACGCCTTCTTAATTTAAAGTTTAAGAAACGTCGTTACAAGTGCGATATTCTTGTTCCATGTCTAACTAGATTTGTCACTTCCGAAACATCAGGAAACTGGGCACTAGCTTTCGACCATAAGAAGTCTTTCAAGTAGCAAGAGTGCGCAGTGATTGGTTCGTGGTTTCCAAAGGCAAACATAGACCAATCATCAGCTCAATTTGGCTAGCTAAACAGGCTCTTAGGAACTAGAGCTAGTTAGTTTACAGTGTCCAATATGTTCCGGAGGTAACGCATTCACGGGCAGTCTGGTTACAGAAGGAAAAGGGAATAGGGTCATCCGAACAGCTCATTTGAAAAGAATGATATAGCCTGGGGCTGACACTATCCACGTGAACACTTGGGGGGGGGGGGGGGGGGGTCAACTAGGTGGGATGGGGAGGGTTGAGGAAGTGGTTATTCGGCTCCACGTTAAAGAAGCCATCTCTACCATGTCTACAGTTGTCTTGCAGTGCAATATTCAGGATTTTCTTTTTAACAAAAATTGTTCCCGGAACGGCTTGTTGTTGTTTTTTTCACAGTAGTCAAACTGGTCTGTCTTCGCTCGACTTATAAATAACCCCCGAAACAAATCGACATCGCATTCAGCGCTCGTATTAGCTTTCCCTTCTGCCACGTTTTTCTATTATGATCCTTCTAAAGCACCATATATAAACACTAATCCAGGATTAGAAATTGAGCGGGGGTTCAATTTCTCTTGTAGAGAAGTGTTTTTCATTGCCAATGCTTGGATGATTTTTTTTTTTTTTTGAGCAAAAGAACGCCAAAACTCAAGATCAGAAAATATCGACAGAAAAAATCTCACTGAAAAAGTATAAAACTGAAATGAAAATTCACACTAATTCTTGATTAACGTATTCGTGCTATGAACAAACGGTCCCAGGCCATCACTCTTCTTTAAAATGAACTGTTCATGAAATCTAATCACTTGACTAATCCTCTGAATTGACCACAAAAAGCCTCATGACCTGCGAAACGACAACACCAGAAGACTTTCCTTTAGCGATCAAAGTCACTGTATCCGTCTTACCGACATCTGCAGGACGCGTGGCTTTAGCGCGGACGAACACAGTGGTGCATCGATCTTTCGCGACATATTTGGGTCGCTGTGAACTGGCACTTCGTTGCACGATATAACCCATTCTATCTTTCTTAACAGAGATGTCGAACAGCTCAGTAGCGCCAAAGTTGCAGATTTGAAAATGGAGGAACGTGATCTTGTTCAATGGAAGAGTGAAGTCGTTGCTTGCGTATTTCGCTCTGAGTACAGCAGTGGTTGGTTTTATCTTGCGACGGGATATTCTCTCAAACGTGTGCCCCTTCTGAGTGGTTCCGATCAGCTTGAGCTTGAAGGAAGTGGTGGGTGGGATAAAAGTTGCTTCATAATGCATGCTGTCTTTTGATAGCAGGTTCACGTTGCGAATAACAACACCTGATTTGGTGACGAGCTGTAGGCGAAGAGAAGCGGGGTTGACTATTCCTACTCCAGCCAACAATGTTAACACCATTTTGTTAAGTTTTCCTAGAGAAAAAAACATTCCAAGGAATTAAATTATGAAAGCCCTGCACGTGTGTAACTGTAGAGTGGTACAAAGTGAAGACTGATGATCTAAAAAATTGGAACCAGTTACAGTGATTAGTCATTCTGAAACAGGTCTTATATATAACGAACATTTGATATGCCGACAACGAAAAATCCTCGGTAATAGCGAACCAAATATTCAAGAAGGAGCCAGTTCGCTAAAGAGGGTTTAAATGATATAAAATTTTATTTTAAACCCATATTATATCAGACAGTTTTCCTTGCAACTTGCAACGCAACGATGACGACTGCAAAACATTGCAAGTTGCAGAGAGGGTGTCACACGTTCACAATTTTTGTTTGCAACTTGCAACGCGCCCACTAGAAATCATCATCTTGAAGTCTCCCAGGAGCAAAGAACGCTCTCTGATTGGCTCATTTTAATGAAATTGCGTTGCAAGTTGCTGTGAAATGTCGCGTGCAGCAACTTGTCTCGCAACGTTGCGTAAAGTAGAGGATAATTCTATTTTCCTTGTAACTTGCAACGTAACACTAGAAATGGGTTGCAGAAATGGGGTGTTACACGTGGAAATTGTTTTGGCAACTGGCAATGCAACGTTTGCTGACTTGTAAGTTGAAAAAACTTTCATCGTGTAACATGTCCTTTTATCCCTAATTTAAAGTAGATGCTGTACAAACCAGTGATTGGATTTGGAAACTGTAGTTCAGCTTTCCTTCGACCACGCCCCAGAGGTATCATGAAATAGTGCTTGAAGTCGATGTTGGTGTCGCTACTTGATTTGACGTAAAACTCATGATCCCCAGTAGTGCTACCTAATATCTCTAGGAACCACTGCCCCTTGGCAGGGTTCGCGATCTGGTAGATAGTGACCTGGGAAAGAATGACTCTCTCAGCCGTAATTATAGCGCCAGTCGGATCCCTCAAGGTTATTCCACGCCCTGCATGTTAATAAATGCACATATTCACTTCTAACAGTTTGTTTGTACATGTAGGAGTCGATAGAGGATATTCCATGATATTTTAGCCGTTGATGTATCAGAATTAACGATGCTAAAGACCTAAATTTCTCAGGATAACGTTCTCTGTAATGCAATCTCTTTCATGTCTGCAATGTTCGAGAAAAGTCTTAAGACAAAATGATAAAAATAAAAGGATGTATTTCAGACCTTCAAAATATGTACTAAGATGTTTTATACATTAAAATCTTCTTTCCTAAAGTATAGCGAAGGAACACTTTCTACTTTTAATCACATCTACAATTCGCTTAGTTTTGCCATTTTCGGCTAGACATACATCTGGAGACCCTATGATTTGATTCGTGTACCAGTTTAGAACAACGAGTTCGAGATTTCCCAGTGTGAGACAAAATCTCCCTTTAGCCTCGACGTTTTTACAGAAATTACGTAGCGCAGGCAATAACAATAAGGCCACTAAACCTACGTATCCCTAAACAAAAGCTGCTCGATGATATGCCATTGCTTTTGCAGACCACCTAAAACAGTAAACTGCACAAACCTTTTGTGTCGCGTTGAGTGGTTTTCACGGATATCGTAATGGTATCCATGGAATCGTCAACTGGGAATCTGTACCGATGTTGTCCCCCCGAGCTCCTTTTTCTCCTTTTTGACAGGGTCGACCCAAGGCTAATGATGGTAGTTCCTTCCAAGGCTTTCAGGATGACGTTTTTAAGCCTCTCCACTTCAGCTGCGTCTTTCAGCAACAAAGACTGGCCTGAGGTGAACTCGGCGAGTTCGCGAAAAGCTGGGTGGAGTCGGTTCCAATTGCAGCCTCCTGTGGAGATGCAAATAACCACAAATATTGTTATTTGGAACAACGTTGTGGTAGGATCTGGTAGTGGCGGTGGTCAGGTGGTGGTTGATGCAAAAAGAAAACAACAACAAACAAAACAAAGCAAAACAACACCAAAAAGAAAAAAACAAACAAACAAACAAACCGGGATGTACTCATAACTCAAGTTGACGTGGAAATGCAAAAGTGGAGTTTTTGGGATAAGTCATTCTTGATCCGTCGGACAGGTGTTGTACGTTGGAGAAAATTGGGGCTTACGTACCCTTACCACCTTCAGGGAAATGCCAGTGAACATTTTCTCCGTTTAAATGCACGTTGTAAAATGCAGCATTGCTACAGAAGTGATACAAGGATATCACTTTTACCTGGGACGAAGTAAAATAGAGCACGCAACTCCGTGTCAAGGGAAGTGAATATGCATGCCTAGTTACCTTTTGGCAACTTAGCAACGTTGCATTGAACTACCATGACTCGCTGCAAGCGTGCTAAAGTTGGGCAAAGGCGATAAAGTATTTGGAAGTGTTTGCTTTTGTGGAGGGAAGAAAACCAGAGATCACGAAGAAAAACCCTCGGAGTAAGGACGACAACTAACGAGAAACTGCTCCCCCATTAGCCACTGCTCTGGCTATAAAATGGGAGACAAGAAACAATAACACGAAGTACCTGTAGCCAATACACCACCGAAAATGTAAGTGGTGGTTATGATACCAATTAAGACACACCAGTGAGAAAAACCCAGACTCAAAGGGTAGTGCCAAATGTAGTACGGCTAATCAATTGACAGTAGCTAAGTAAAATAGTGCATTATGAAAACACTAGAAAAAATCCTAAAGCCGAAATAAATAAATAAAAAAAAAAAAAATTTCAAAAGTCCTGATGAAACATTTCTTGCTGCGAAACCCACTTCCACCGCTCGTCCCCCACTCCTTTAAATATAAAGCTTGCTTCGTCTGGACCGAATCGATAGCAGCGTAGAAACATGTGAATATTATTACGAGGTATATTTTAGGGATTAGTTATTTGTTGGTCAATTTTTATTCGAAACTTAATTGTTAAATTGTTAAAACAGTTATCACGAGGAGTGTAATACGATACTTTTGTTTTTCTAAAGGATTGTAACATGATACTTTTGTTTTTCTTGCAAATAATTCTTATATACTTAATATACTTGCAAACATTATTAGCATGTTACAGCTTTTGTGTTTTGCTTATAAAATAAATAATAATAAATAAATGAATTACTTTATTTAAGTGTCAGAGTATTTAGCACTGTCTTACTAATTGTGGACACTGTAAATAAGCAAACAAATATTACAAATAGAACAGAAATTTGTTAAAAATCCCAACTGGTAGGAGGCTGACCAGCTGGCTATTTACAAAGCGTGGTGGAGTTGAATTCGGGACCACCGAAAACAAACCCATCTAGTGGCAGGGAGGAGGATTTGAACCCGGGACTTCTGGATTACATATTCAGCGCCCTGACCACTAGGCCACGCTGCCTCCTCTACAATGAGGCAGTGGAAAGGAACGTGACGATACTTTTGCTTGGATAATCTTAAGAGAAAACCAACCGCAACTTGTCTTATTTACATTCGGAAGAAGAGGAACTAATTTTAATTATCAAATCTTCACTGAATAGCACGTTCGCATTTTAATGTCGCCACTGATAGTAGTTACTTCCGTTTTAAACTTGAATCCGCTAAAAATGAATACGTGTATAAAGCGATTAAAGACGTGTGCATAAATGCAAACAAACTGCACTACTTGTCCGAGAGGTTATCCTGAATCAGTGACATCAACAAGATGCCTCAAAGAATGACTAAATTCATTTGCGTTTTCAGTAGGTGCCACAGAGTCTGCTACGTTTCCCTGCCACGAACGTTAAAGATTCTTCGGGGTATTTAAATCAGGCCGGAGCTTTTTCCTTTTTAAGAACACTATCCATCAATGCAAAAGATTGAAACCTGGCGGAGACCAGAAGAAATTGGCAAACACGTATCTTATCGGTGCGAACAACTCAGGAACATTTCCGGTAACGTTTTGGTCTCGTTCTTAAAGCCCATGAAAGCAAGAAATAAACAAGTCAAAGAAGAGATTCAATCAGATTGAAAACAGCAGAAAACATTACAGTGGTATCTTTTACATAATACAATCAACGCAACAGTAAGGTAGACCAATCATCTGCGCACGGGCTGAGGGCAAAGTTCTTTGTCCTACAAAGACTAGTACCACAAGGACAGAACACGGTTCAATGAAACAAATATAAACCTAGCTTTGCGATATAAAAGAAGTGAGATAGATACTCACTACGTTTTACGTAGTGGACAGAAGAGCCTCACCCACTCCCCCCACCACCAAAAGAATAATTAATTAATCGACTATTAAAGTTTACGACATAGCGACAGAGAGTCATAATTTCTTATCACGGGTGGCATCCTTGTAACCATCTGAATAGTGCATTCTGCACTAAAAATACACTACAATTTAAGTCCCAAAGGGGGTGAGGGTTGATAGGATTCCTTATCCCTGGGGCCCAGTTGTTCAAAGGGTGGAGGATAACGCTATTCAGCCGATATATCAATATCAGATGCATAAGTGTTAACAAAACAAACTACGTTAGTTGCTGGATAGTGATTCAACCAGTGGATCACGCGGCCTTATCCAACCTTCAAACAACCGGGGCCTGGAGTCCTAAAAGACCAAGGCGAATGCAGTAGATCTCTAGAGCAATAATTTCCTGGTTACTGAAACCCTAAACCCCTTTGCAGCACTGTTAGGTTACCAGTTAAAAGAAAGTTGATTGTGATTTCCAATTCGTTTACTAGAAGCTTCACTTCTTCTATGTTCTCAACTGTAGCATCTTTAGGATCAGCATCAGTGAACACGTACATAGGCGAGCCAAACAGAGGGTCTTGTCCAAGGGCATTCAGCATCCCCTGAAACGCGTATTCTGGACAATCCCCTCCGCTGTGTGCAGTTAAATCATTGATCGCCCGTACAAACTCTCCTGCTTTGCCATCTTCTTTAATTACTATTTGTCCTGCGTCTGTGAAAAGAAGAGACAAAAACATAACTTGAAGAGTGACGAAGGAGTTGACTGTGTGAAGATTGCTGAATGCAGCTGAATGGATAACTCGAAGCCTCAATAAACCGAAACTTTTTCGATTACACTCCAGGTAATTTTCTTACTTATTTTACCCTCGATTACTCATGCAAAGTCCCGATAACTCGAACCTTTTTCGATTCCCATTAAAATTCGAGTTATCGCGATTATACTGAAAGTTTTAATGATAGTTACAACAAGGATGATGATAATTATGATGATGATGGTCAAGGTGTGATTGATGAACTTGATGGTAGTCAGATAAGATAAAGCTTTATTAACGTGTCGGTGCCACATAGCCTGGGAAAATCCCATAATAATTTGCGGACATAAATAAATTGATACTAAAAGTATATATAAAAAGAAAAATCAAAAAAATAATTAAAACGGTAAAAAATAATTATGATGGGCAGAGGGAACAGCCCTTACAGCCGTCGGTATATGAGCAAACTAATATCGCATTTAAAACTATTTAAGTTTTTGCTGATCTAACGTCTGGGGATAATTTTCCCCACAATTTAGGCCCAGAATGATTACCATATGTTACCGTATTATAGCTAGGAGTGGAGAAGTCTGCTTGTCTTAAAAAGTAAGACGAACTATGATTATTAAAGCTATTCAATACACATATAAGTTGGGCATAGTTTGTGCTTCACTTTGTACATAAGGATGCAAATATCCTGCAAGCGCCTGTTCATCAGTGTTGGCAACTCAACCTTTTTGATAACTTGAAAGCTTGTCTCTGTTGGCCATCCCGGAGTTGCGCAGGGAGCTGGGGCGAATTTCAAATCAATCGATAAATGAACACCACCACATGAAGGATCGCGTCAAGACTGTTTTTTTTTGACCAAGTTTGATGCTTTTAGGATGAAAAAAGACCAAGCTATGAACCTTCAAACATGGCTCAAAATCCGTGAATTGGTGTGAGCCAATCGGATTTCAACTACAAAGATCGGTTGGCAAAAACAGACAAAGAAAGCCAACTTTTTTAGGGAGAGAGTAAAATGCATCGTTGCCATTACGATCTGCATCTGTGAGGTGACATAAATTTATGGGCCACCAATCAGCTTACCCTTCAGCTTTGGCGGAATATGAATGCTTACTGCTTATAACATTGTTACGTGGAAATATTTGAAGCGTACGTATATTACTGTCGCATTTGCTTGTTGGAATGTTTTATTAATGTCTCCTGCCATTTCTTAGTCATCAAATGAATAAATGAACGAACGAACGAACGAACGAACGAACGAACGAACGAACGAACGAACGAACGAATATTGAATGAATGAATGAATGAATGAATGAATGAATGAATGAATGAATGAATGAATGAATGAATGAATGAATGAATGAATGAATGAATGAATGAATGAATGAATGAATGAATGAACGAACGAACGAATGAATACCTAAACTGATTAAGGCAGATAAAGAACATGTGATATCTACAGGGATCCGACTGACCCAGACCATCGCGAAGATCGAGTGAAGTGCATTTCGGCGTACCTATGCGACGCGCGCGAGATGGACGCACGGTCTCGATGCTCACGACGTACACGCTATGCACGGGTGTGTTTTCAATCCACAACTTGTTTACATGGCTGAAGTAAAATAACTCACACAAAAACGCAATTATTGACTTCTTACCTGACATAGGGTCATTAAAAGGTGACAAAATATACTCCACTGGTGCCTCACGAGGATAATTAATCACAGCGGTGGCGATTTTCTTGCATGCATTGATTACACTGCTCATACTTCCAGTATCGTCAATAACAAAAATCAAAGAAACATCTCCTTCGACAGCCATAAAGTTATCGAACGTCTTTTTCCCGAGACTTTGACGTAGTCTCTGAAGAAAACTTTTGCCTCCGTTTTCAGCGGGAGACCTTTTTCGACGCCTTGAAGAATCAGCGTTAAGCAGATGTAGAATTTTTCCAAGCACATCCCTGGCATACGTGTAACTCTTGCTGTTAATCGAGTTTACTAATAGTCCGGAGAGCGTAGCCTTTGTGTCATTGCTGAATCGTAGCCTGTTATCCACCGCTCCTGCGTCCACTACAGCCTTTTCAATCTCGTTGATAATTTCAAGAAATTTGTTTGAAGGTTTGTAAATCGTGCGGCGTTCCGGTTGTTTCGCTGGACGCCTGCCTCCCAGCGACCGTCCGAGACCTAGGTCAACCACTGGAGCCTTACTCGTAGGATTTGCAACAACTCGAGAGAATCCAAACAGGGCATCGCGAGTGAATTGGAGTGAGCCAAACAGATTTCCACTACAAAGGCCGGCTGACAAAAGCAGACAAAGAAAGCCAACTTTGAGAGATAGAGTAAAATGCATCTTCGCCATTACGATCTGCATCTGTGAGATGACAAAAATTTGTGGGCCACAAATTGGTATCGGCTTACCCTTCAGCTTTAGCGGTATACGGTTGTCTGCTGCTTTTAACACTGTTATTATTATTCTAGACAAACTGGCAAAGCTTCAAATGTTTTTGTTAACCTTTCAACCCTGTGCCGTGCAGAGATAAATAGAGATACAATGGCTGCCAAACATTCCAAACAACACCGTGTTGTGATAAAAAGTAATGAATTTTGTTAGTTAGCGCTGTACCGTAAAGACTCACACACAAGATAAGGGATTCGAAATAAAATTAACGAAATATCTAACTCCTTTTCAAAACGTGATGTCGTCCGACTGATTGACTCAGGAAATATAAAGAGCACTAATGTATGCAGAACTGAAAAGCAGTAATGACTAGCGCAATCGAGAAAATAATAATAACAAAAAACAAGCAAAACAAAAAAACAAACAAACAAACAAACAAAAAAAACAAACAAACAAATAAAAAACTCGCGCAATAAAATTTCATACTTTAATATAAACACATGGAGAAGACAGGTCGGAGACCTGCAAAGTTTAACGCGTAAACTTCACGGAAAACTAAACGTTTGGGCACTGCTGCCTTCATCAGTAAAAAGCATAAATTACGTTGGTCAACGTTATTTTCATTTTTGAGCAACGTCATTTTCATTTTTACTTTTAACTACTACTGAAGGGAGCACTGCCGAAACGTTTAGTTTTCATTGAACTTTACAGTTTTCCATGTGTTCATTTTAATTAACGTTTTTCATGCTTTGCTAGTCTAAACTCCATTTACGAAGAAGACGGGACACTAGCATTAAAAAGAGAATGAACATGCAGCTATTTCAACAAGAAATAATGTATTGTTCCCAGATTGCGGAAGGATAAGAATGACAATGAACTTCCCAATTTGCCCTTCTCCTGCTCTTTTTCCGCGCCAGCAAACACGACACACGGAAATGCTTCGTGTCTTTGTTTGCGCTTGCAATTCTCCACCAAGTATCTTAGCTTCTAATTAATACGAGGGAAAACTGGGGAGAGTACCACCCCACGCTATTAACCCCCAGCGCCCCTACCCACGGGCATTTTGTACCCTTCCCAGTTTTCGCTTGCCAAGATGGCGGCCCCTCGAACTTAACGATCGACCTCTATGACTTCACAGAAAAATAGGGGAAGACGAACATTCTAAATCTGAGTCCGATCAGTTCGCGCTGTCGTTCTTTAAATCTAGCTGGAATATCAAATAAGGTCCTAAATTTGCCGATTTGCTACGATCTGTGCCACCAGCTGGGACAATTTATGCAATTTTCGCTGAAGTTGGTCAAAATCACTGCCTATGTCTTCCCCTGGAAAGAAAAACGTGTTCTATTACAACACGTCCTGTGGGGCACTCCAAAGAAATACTTCAGAACTCACGACTGCAAAGCCGAAGACAACATGAAGTGAAACAAATGTATTTGCATCTCAACTTCACACTTTTTTATTGAAATTAACACTTCTTTACACAAAATCAACGAAATATAGCAAGTAAAAATTATTTTCTAAATTTTTTACATTCCATTGGAATTTTGGCTTTACTTTTAATTTAAGTTATTTTCTGACTATCTGAAAAATGGCGGGCCTAATGACTTAATATTTCCATTTCGTCACGCGGTGCAGAAATAGGAGACCGCTGCACGCATGCAGTGACAAAAATCAGTGACGTGCATCTGATTGGTTGTTTTCTAAATACTGCATGACTTTTTGAGAGTAACACTGAATAAGCACAAACTATAACGTTTGTTTTCTTAGACTACTTAACCAAATTTGCTTGATACGACAACTAAATAAGTGATTTTTGACAACACAGAAACAAACAATCTTTAAAAAAACCGCTAGTCGCAGCGACACTAGGGAGTTAAAGTAACAACGATTTCGCAGCCGGATCTCAAGATCTATTCAATTTGCAAAATCTCATTCAGAATTATCCATCCTGAGTTAATGAACAAGTAAATGCATCCTCGAATCCTATTTTAATCTCAGAAAAATTCCCTGTTTTAGTTTAAGTTCTCCTCATAAAGCAGAATTGAGTAATTTTCACTATGCTCTTTTGCAAAGGACGCCTAAGAAATGTACCTACCACTCTACGTATAAACACCAGGGACACAGGGTCCTTGTTTCTCTAAACCTCTCCTTCATTTTACTTGGTAACTTGGTGAAGTTCTCGTTTTCGCTACAGTTGTCGTAAAGCTGTCAATTAAGGTTTTCTTTAACTCCCCAATGAAATGTTTAGCCGCAGCATTGCGTTAAGTTCTAATTTGTGCTTGAGACAACGAAAAGGCGCACTGCTTGTGAAACAACAACTTTAGATGTTCGACCCTTGGCGATCAAAAACACGGTATTCGTTTTTTCTACGTCCTGAGGACTAGTAGCTCTAGCGCGAATGGAGAGAATTGTGCAGCGCCCCTTGAAAACACGCCTGGACCTGACATTGGGTGTTACGACGTAACCCAACTTGTCTTTAACGACTTTCACGTCAAAGTACTCACTGGCGCCAAAGTTACACAATTGAAAATGAACGATCGTGATAGTTCCCAGGGGGAGGGTGTAATCATTGCTAGCGTATTTGCCCCTGAGCACAGCCGTGGTTGGTTTGATCGTTTGGCGAGAGATTCTCTCAAACGAGTTCCCGCCAAGTGTGGTTCCCTTGAGCTTGAGTTTGAAGGGTTGGCCTGAACGTGGCGTTATACTCGCAGTGAAATGGATGTTATCACGTGTCTGCAATGTGACGTCACTGATCCGGGTCCCGTCTGTAGTGATAAGCTCAAGGCAAACGGAACTTGTGTCTACCTTCTCAGACCCGGCCACGGTTATAACAAGTTTGTTCAATTTGCCTTTGAGAAATAGAATAGAATGACTGTTAATCTCAGCACAAGGATACGCTTTTTTGACTACTGTTATGTAACATATTACAGTCAAACCCAATGGCGCAGCGGTGAGAGCACTCGCCTTTCACCAATGTAGCCCGGGTTGAACCCTGGACCCGGCGTCATATACATGTGGGTTGAGTTTGTTGTTGGTTCTCGTCCCTGCTCCGAGGGTTTTTCTCCGGGTTCTCCGGTTTTCCTCCCTCCAAAAAACACTTTCAAATTGCAATTGGATTGGAAATACACGGCCCCACGCGCTTCTAGCTTTAAATACTACTTTTCATAGTAAATAAACTTTTTTCGAGTGTTCTTCTCAAAAATAACAACACACAAGATTAAAGTGCCCCTGTGATCAAATTTTTGAGTTTCATTTTTTTACATTTTCGTGTCCTATTAGACTTTCTTACTCACCTTGCCAAATTTCAATCCATTATGAACATCAGAAGTCATTTTGTTTTAACATTTAATTCAAAGAATTTACGGCCGCCATTAATCAATCTTGTTCCAAGCCTTGGTTGCAAATGAGAGAAAGTGACGTCAAAGGCTCAAAAATACCTCACGGGTTGAAATGAGAATAACAATAAGTGTTCAAAATCACGCGAAAAGGAACAAAAACTTTGGACGTGTTCTTCGTGCAATTTTCTATGCTGATTGTTATTAAAATTTCAACCCGTGGGGTATGTTTGAGCCTTTGACGTCACTTTCTCTCATTTGCAACCAAACCTTGGAACAGGGTTTTGTAACGGCGGCCGTAAATTTTCGGAATTAAATGTTAAAATAAAATGACTTCTGATGTTCGTAATGGATTGAAATTTGGCAAGATGAATAAGGACGTCTAGTTGTACACGAACATGTAAAAAAATACAAATCGAAAATTTGATCACAGGGGCACTTTAAGCCTGATAATATGATGTCCAACTTGGACTCTCTGGATGATAAATTTGCCCGCATAAACATGTCATGTTTTGCCGGTTAGAGTGATTTTATTTAACCCGGGAAACAACACCTAATAATCAGTGTGTAATAGTCAAAAGTAAACAAACGAAAACAATAGAATTAGTGTCTAATAGTATCTGAAAGTTTAGTTATTATTTCACGGGTTAATAAAACCACTCTAAAGGTGTATTAAAGCAAACTTAAAACAACAAAGTGGAGTCTGTGCTATATTCATAAAAAAATCTTAACTAAGGGTTATAGTTGTAAATATATTCTTAACGTATTTGCTTTGCAAGATAAAACTATTTAGCACCTTACAACGTACCGATTACAGGATTAGAAATAGGTACATCAACTGTTTCTCTCCTGCGTCCTCGCAAAGGAATTATAAAATATTGCTCGAAGTCAACGTTTGTCTCACTGCTGGACTTGACGTAAAATTCGTGACCACCATTGGTGCCTGAAACGGCCAGGGTCCAGGCCCCATCTTTAGGGTTGTCGATCTGATAAACGGAAATCTGTGACAGACTAAGCTTTCCAGACGTTATTTCGATGTTGTCGGGATCCGTTAACGTGATTCCATGCCCTGCAAAATCGTCAGGATTACAAATGTTTAGTTTGATACATTTCCTCTTGATTGAATACATTTCACTTTTCACTGATTGTCATTTGCCACTTAATCATAAGGTATACCATTGGCAGTCAAATATTTGGGAATAGTTTGAAAAACTAATTTGCCGACACCTAAACCTATAAAGCACTAAGAATTGTGTACTTTTGGAAATGCGAAGTAGTATTCACAGGCTTACGAAATAAGGTGAAAATAAGGCGTAGAGAAAATGGTCCTTTCCTCGCTCGCTAGACTTGCCCCAAGTGGCTCGTTTTTTATCTTTGGGTCAATATGTTTGCTTGAATAAGACCGCTTTGAAATTACGCGCGACAGACCGCAGTTACTTGAGTAAAATCGCTTTGAAATCGCGCGCGAGAGACCGCGCTGAATTTGGCCCGTGTGTAGCGCACAAAATCGAGGGATGGCTCGGAACGAGCGACTTGTGTCACTTGCAGGAAATCAATTCTAGCTGACGTTTTTTGCCGCGAAAAATTCCATCATTTCGCGGGCACTGAATTGGTTTCTTTTATCGTATTGGCGTCAGTTTCGTGTGCCGTGTGCAATTTTGCGCGCGCCGTGGCGTGTGTTAAAACTGCGATGTTATCCGCTTTGAGAAAACTTATTCTCTCACCCGAGCTCATAAGTTAGAGCTGCATTCATGGAATACGTATCGACGTCGGCCTTAAAATAGGTGTATCGAGAACCTTTTCCTATTTTTTTATCTGGACTAAAGTGACAAGTCTGCTGAAGTAGCAAACCGGCAAAAAAGAAATCGCGTCTCGCAAGCAGAGCGCGCACGCTCAGTTCGCTCAGTTACTTTGATTGACAGCCATAAAAATTAGTTGGATGGTGTCACCGGTGGAAAAATCCACCGGTGACGCCATATTTCAGAATTGGCGCGCTGCAGGTGAGACAAGTCGCTTGTTCCGCGATTCGCCGCCATTTTGTTTTTCAAGACCGCACGCGTCCACTGTATCTGTATCTAGCGGTCTCCTGCGCATCAAACGAGCGACTTGGAGCAAGTCTACTCGCTCGCTTACTCGCATTACTTACTCAGTCTCAATCAGTTCAATCAGTGACAAAGTTGGCAGTGAAAATACCAATTGTCATTGCTTTGGTTAATTATTGTTTAACTCGTTCCAGTTCCTCGATTTAAAAGTTTTTAAAAGTTTATAAATTTTTCGAATGCCATAACCGTTTCTTCTGAAGATGTGTGCTGTAGCATGTGAAACGGCAAGTAAATTCAAAGGGTTTGTTTCAACCGTGCATAGTCCGTGTGTCATCTTTGTTGCCGCTGTGTACATTTTGTTTCTAACGAAGGCAAACCTTATAAAACTTCAGAGGCATCATTGGCGACATCAGAGATAAGACGGGTTAATTGATGAAGGTATGGAGCCTTGTCCAAATGCATGCCAAGGAATGAAGCTTAACAGTATCAATGACAAAATGGCCGACTAAAGGTTTTAGAATATTTATTTCTTTTTTCCAGAGAGGTGGAAGACGCAATACTAAAAGTACTGCGGGGCTCACAGGAAACCAGCCTCCCCCTCGACAGGAAACTCAACCTGTGTCCAACAAGACACCCAATCTCCACCTAATTAGAAACACAAACAACGAGTAACAGGATACTTATCAAAAGAGGCATGACTGACAGGGGTAAGGAAGTACCAACCTTCTGTATTTTGTCGTGTGGTGCTGACTGTTACAATCATTTTCTCAATAGACTCATCCACTGGAATTCTATATCGACTATCTCCAGCACCTCCAGCACTTCGTTTCTTTCTTCCCGACATGTTTGAGCCGATACTAATGACATTTGTGCCCTCCAGGACTCCTCCCGTCAAGTCGTTCAGCTTCTCCAATTCCCAGTGATCTTTTAGCACAATGGCCTGGCCAGACGTCAGCTCTGCGAGCTCTTTGAAAGCTGGATGAAGATTTCTTGGATCATTGCCTGAGTATCCTTGAGAGCGGCAAAACCCTAAAGGGATGATTACGGAAAAGGATAAAAGCTTAATAACGTTTATTTGTGATAATGCTTTCTTCATAGCTTTTATTTGGGCCGTCACGCAACGTGTCTACTCAGCGTGACTAGAGATTAGCGTTGTGTTGCGATGCAAATGACAGCTGTATGGAAAGAAGATGTAACACGTAAAGTATGACTATTTTTAGTTTTGGTTGTTTCGACAAAAATCATCAAGTTATGGTGTTGAAGGTGCGGGACACATTAACGCTAACATTAAGCCACCACACATATCCCAGTAGCTTACTTTATAGTGAGGGTGGGGGAGGGGGAAGAGCTGGGGGAGGGGGGGGGGGGGTGACAGGAGTGACACAAGAGGACGGGAGCCCGGGAGAAAAGCGGCAGGAAGAGGAGGAAGAGAGGATGAGAAGCGGGACTCCCAAGGTGGCGGGAAAAGGGCCAAACTGAGAAAAAATTCACAACATTTCGCAATGTTTTGCAATAATCTGGGCAGAGGTGGGGTCCACTACAGAAAGCGCGGAAACAGGGATTAAAGGGTAGGGGGAGCCGAAGGTTCAAACCCCAATGCCCCCCCCCCCCCCCCCCCTCCCACTTTGCAAAGTTTGCAATTGTCTTTTTTTTGTGTTGAAAATAATACGAGATACTGTTAACCAACTTTCGTTACACGCCTTACCTGTTGTGAAGAAGTTAATAGTTACACCGTATTCCTCAGGGCTAGCCAAATGCTTTACTTCCTCGATGAACTCATCTGTAGCATCTTTTGGGCCTGCGTCTGTGAAAACATACATGGGAGACCCCCACTGGGGATCCTGATAGAGCGCTTCCAGCATGCCCGTAAATGCATACTCGGGACAGTCCCCTCCACCGTGGGGCATAAGATCGTTTATTGCTTGCACAAACTCTCCGGCCTCTATTTCGTCTTTAAAGATCACCGGTGATTCAACTGTGTTGAAAGAGAAAGAAGTTAGTTTACTAGCGATAAGTGACCTTCTCTTGCCTCGTAAGGCAATCTTTCCTCCAAAGATTGCGTGACGAGCCAACAGAACGAAGGAGGCTAACTATCTTCTTGTCTAAGGCGTTCTTGGTTCTGAATTTAAATTTTACCGTGAATAGACCAAGAAAAAAAAAACACAACAGAAGAACTGTACGACAGCGGACCGCCGAGGGAACAAGAGAACATCGGAGGATCGAAGATCGAAATGCACCAATCACAGCTGTTGAAAACCAACCAATCACAGCGCAGCAGCGTGCCTTATTCCCTTATATGTTTACGCATAGCCAGTCGACCTTATCGCCTGATGAGGACTAGCAGTGTGCAGTCGAAACGTCGCGATCTCCATCACACGTGACTACTTCGTCAGACAAACGAAAAATACTTTATTATAAGAAATATACGATATGTCCTTTCGAATAACAGCTCCCTTCAGGTAAGAACATTTACAATAATCGCCGTCCTCGTCAGTCAGTCAAACAGTCAGTCAGTCAGTCAGCCAAAAACAAGAAAACAAACGAACTAAACCAAGCAAAACGAGAGCACTCAGGAAGTCCGTGTTCAGTGTACTTGATGTGATAAAGACAACATTACCGGCACGACTTCCAGCAAGCAATATTTGAAATAATCGCCGGGATAATCACCCACACCCCTCGAATTAAATATAAAAATATTTCTGGCACGACTTCCAGCTGGGGTTGGGGGGGGGGGGGGGGGGTGGGGGGGTGGAGGCAATAAATAAGTGAAGCAACGGGTACCCGAGAAGACAGTCAGTCTTCCGAAATGTTACGTTACTTTCAATTTGAATTTGACACTATATATCACCTTTTTTTCAGTTATTTCGTTATGAGTATGACCGTTCAAGAAAGACAAATTTGCATTCAAAGTAGTGCCGCGCCGAAGCTGTCTTAAAAAGGGGCGTTATCATGAGAAACGCATGAAGAAAGTTTTGATGTAAAAAAAGTGTTTTTTTTAACAGAACGTCGGGTAGACCTTTTCAAATATTTCTGCTATATGTTTTTCTGAAAAATCATCAAAATCAATGAACGATCTCCTCTCCGTTCAGCAATTCATCATGCTCAAGGCGTATACTGCGTGTTATCGTTAATGCATTGTTATAATTTAACACCGTTATGACCAAAAGCTGCAATAAAATTCAGACATTTTTTGACATACCTGGATAAGGGTCATTGAATGGTGATAAAATGTACTCCACAGGGGCATCGCGATCATAGTTGATTATGTCTATCGCAATGTTTTTTGTCGCCTCAATTTCATTCCCCATGCTTCCGGTGTCATCAATGACAAACATCAGTGAAACATCGCCTTGAACGGCCATGAAGCTATCAAATGTCGAGCTACCAACTTGTTGACGAAGGCCCTGAAGAAATTTACCACCTTCGTTTTGCGTTGTTCTCCTTCTGCGACCCGGAGGCGATGACTTGGTACTCAGTAAATACATAATCTGTCCCAAGACCTCACGCGCATATTTATAGCTTTTACTTCTGATCGCTCGCACTAAAAGCCCTTTCAGCTTAGTCAAGGTAGCGTCGCTGTACCGGACTCCTGAGGCTCTTGCATTTGCCACGGCTCGTTCGATATCGTTTATAGCTTCTAAAAATTTGTTAGATGGCGAGGTGCGCGGTCTGTAGGTCTTGCGTTTCTTCTGGTATGTGATCACTGTTTGTGTTACTGGTTTCTGAGTCGCTCTTGGCCTCACTGGCATTATCGTTGCAGGAATGGGACGTCCGATACCTGGTAAAATATCAGGTATTTTCCCGAATTTCTTGACTTTGTGAATCGAGGGCTTAAGTTTTGTATTCGTGGGATTGACAATTGTCTTCGTGCTCTTCTTTGGCGTAAGAATTTCCACAGTTCGCTCGGAGCCACGCGAGAAACCCATCAGTGTGTTCCGGGTGAACTGCATCGACGAGAACAGAAGGTTGCCGGTTGACGTTTCAACAAAAATCGACAAAAGTAAGGCAGTCGCAGCTAGGAATAAAACAACTCGTTTCTCCATAATGTCGCAGTTCAGTTGTGCGCTACGTCTGCAGTCACCTTCCTTTTTGAGCAATACTTTGGAACCGGAATTTCTCGAATGTTCAGGATTCAGCGCTATTGGTCGCTAAAACGGAAGTATAAACGCCATTCAGCACGTTTCATATTCATGCGTGACAGTTCCTTCGCTCCTATTAGGAAACGAAAGGGGAGAGGGCAGGTCATGGCACGGGGGAGCGGCAAAATACAACAAGAGGCCTATTTGCTATCAAGATGGAACTAATGCCAACTGCTGAAAAGATGTTGGTTTTTATTTTTGGACGCACGCAACAGAGTTTAACAGCGCTTACATTCTTTCCCCTTAGTGACCACTTCTGGCAATTACAAATTGAAAATTGTATCATCAAAAAAATAATTAAGAAAACGTGAGATTAATTTACTGATGGGAAGTTTTAGCCTACGTGGGGGTAGGAGGGGGGGGGACCCCTTATAGTGGACATGGACAAACGGTTATGATGACTGAAGTGGTACTTTCTAAGGCTAGGAGAAGGGAAGGAATTTCATGACTTGAAGGTACGAAAGGGTCAGGAAAACTGCCATTATTTAGCAATTATTGGATGAGGTTTTTGTGATATCCGGAATAATATAAAACGATCGAATCAAGGTCGAGGTAAGTGTGTGTTATCAGCCGAAGCTGAAGGCTGAGGCTGATAAGAACTGAAAACACTTACCGAGACCTTGATTATTCCGCATATCACAAAAACCGAGTCTAATAATTGTTTTATTATAGATTGTTTTTTTAAAAAAAAGCAACGACACACGCACTGTTGAAGAAGCCAATCGACGAGAAATGTTTTTACTTCGCTCTGATCGAGATGCTACTCGCAACCCGCGAACTTGAGTCTCCTGGAAATTATGCATTGCGCGCGCAACATACAGATTATTCACTCGGTGCTGCTAGCAGATTAGTGAATAATCTGTAGGCTGCGCTGATTCCCAGAATTAACTGCAGGCTCTTAGCCAATGATAATAATTATCAATATACGCGGCAAAATAAGAAACTGCCTTAAGGCGGGGTTCTACCTGAAGTTGAGTGAAATTTTAAGAGGTTTAGAGAAGGGATAGAGGAAAGAAAATTATTTTTGAAACACCACCAGACAGTTGACCCCAACGCAAGAGCATCCCAGGTTGTCAGGGGACTGTTTGGGTGTCCATCTACTAATTTTTAACTTCAAATTCCAATTTTAAAATCACATTAAATCTTTAATATTTCTTATTTCTCCAAATTTTACTATTCCTTTGAGAAAAACTATCTCTTCCCAAACATCCCCAAAAATCCCCCAAAAATTTACAAAACACCGCTAAACATAGCTTTGTGGGATGAGCGGAGGGTTTTGGGAATGCTTGAAATGGGAGCGAGATATTCGCATTAAACCCAAGTTAAGCGATGTGAAAACGGGTTTCAGGTGAACCCCCGCCTTAAAGAAACACGCGTGACCACGAGTGGCGGGCGATTTTCAATTTGACGGGCTGCAAACGCATTTACGGGCCTGTTTCTGATTGGTTTACGGTTCATTGACAAGAACTACAAGGCTGACACTACGTGGAAATGAAAAAAAAAAAAATTAAAGGGGCAACAACATGAGAGTTGTATTTTATGTTTTTTTAAATGTATTTTTATTTTTGGCTGATTAGAGCTGTCGCCAGCTCCTACGTACACCGGACGCATTTTCGTTCGCGGTCCTTTGCCTTCAGTTGTACTCACGGCTCATTATCCAATGCTACGTTTATTGACGTGGGAAAACTGTTCAGGTGCGAACAGCTTGAACAGCGTATAGACCGAATAATGTTCGAAAAGAAAAATCAGTCTATTTGTTATAAATGGGACAAAATGCAGCTAAAAAATCAGTTCACTTGAATTTGTGTTTCTCGGGTCGTGCTAAATTAACTGAAACATTGCGAGAATTTTACGCCGAGGCTCGATTAGAAAATGCAAGTTCGTAAATTTTTATTATCCATTTATTTTCAGAGACATAGCAGCTCTTTTTAACTACACTTATACAGTACATTGGCCTCAGTGTAGCATAGCACAAAATTTTCAACGCCAAGTACTTGTATTATTGATTAATATACAATCTTCGTTCACTGTCCAAAATCCACGCACGCAATTGGTTAAAATCGAGCACGTGTTTTTACTTTACCTGACGTCAGCAAACTCGGACAGTGCGTTATTGGCAATAACGCATAAAAATCGTGCATTATTGACAATGGCTGACTTTTTTGTGAACGTTTTCAGCTTATGAACAATTTCGTGAAAGATTTTAAGCCTCATTTATATTTAATTATGTAAAGCTTTTTGTGATTTCGATATTCTTAAACTACGCCAGTATTAATTTTGTACTACTTTAATAGATACAACCGAATTCTTATTTATTAAAATTCTTGATCAACTGCGGTTCGCGAAATTGTGTATTGCGTGCAGTGTACTCAGATTGTATATTAAAAGGGTTAGAGGCTGTTAGTTCGTGTTTTGTCTACAAATACACGCACTTGCTGACCGCACAATGAACTCGAAATTTTCAATACTGCACTCGGCTACGCCTCGTGCAGTATTGAAAATTTCTCGTTCATTGTGCGGCCAGCGCGTGCGTGTATTTGTAAACAAAACACTCACAACAACACATAAACATGTAACGCCCCCCGGGGGGGGGGGGGGGGGGGGGTACTCCCATATATGGGCTATATAGGTATGTGCCGCGGGATAGGGTATGCTTTTTGAGGTTCTCGGTCCTTAAATAGGGTATCACTTTTGTTCCTTTTGGCATTGTGTTCCCGGTGTGATCCTTAGATAGGGTAGCTAAATTCTATCAGCTAAACGAAAAAAAATTGTCTGTTAAAACAGAACTATCCGTCATTAAGTATTAACAAAGCGATTTTGAAAGATTTGAGCTTTGCTGTGCGCTGTTAGCCGTTATTTGAGTCGTCACGCAATGCTTCTCCTCCCCTTGAATAGGGTGTCAATTTTCAGGTTTGGGCCTTAGAAAGGGTATCAATTTTCGTTTTCTTTATCCTTAGCTAGGGTCAGATAGGGTGAGAACGTTCGCGGCACACCCCTACCCGAAATTTAGGAGAGTACCCCCCCCCCCCCCCCCCTTTTTGTGGATAGGGGTGTCAATTTTCAGGTTTGGGCCTTAGAAAGGGTATCAATTTTCGTTTTCTTTATCCTTAGCTAGGGTCAGATAGGGTGAGAACGTTCGCGGCACACCCCTACCCGAAATTTAGGAGAGTACCCCCCCCCCCCCCCCGGGTGTAACGCTCATTAAATATGTTATATACTGGGTTCACATTAGACCGGAAGATGATAAGTCTAATCACGAATGAAACATGTTTCGCTACGTAATGTGTTCACATCAAGGCCACAGTCTTACTTGGCTGCCATGTCTCCAAATAATTCAACATATAGTGCCCAAGTGAGAAGCAAAAAGGGCAAAAGACCGAATTTAACATAATACGGCAAATGTACAGATGTCACGAACGTAGGCGTCGTGTAGGCCTGTCACCCCGAGCTGCCACCTCCGTTTTTGGATATGATAATTTATATGAGACCTAATTTGAGAACAGCAGGATACTGGAACACGATTAACGACGGCGCAACAGAGACATCCCAGCGGGGCGGCTGTACACGGGCTACTTGTAGAGTGAGCTACGGGCTTTCTACTCAATGCAAAATTATTTCGTGGTACATTAACGAAAACCTTGGGAGGAGGGGTTGCATCAATTCCTCCTCCCCTCCCTCCTTCTTGTATCACCGTGGGGGGAGGGGGGGGGGTATGTAGAACTGCTAGCATTCTCTCAGGGAATGAGAGGGGGGTACTGTCATAAATTTCGGATAGGGGTGTGCAGCGGACGTTCTCAACTCCTGACCCTATCTAATCATCTAAGGATAGAGAAATCGAAAATTGATACCCTTTTAAAGGCCCAAACCCGAAAAATGACACCCTATTCAAGGGGAGAAGGAGCATTGTGTGACGTAACCAGCGTAGCTTGGCGACTAGTCAGTCAGGGAGAGCGAGAAAACGAGCGCGAGAGCGAAGCGACGGCTGGGGGCAGAAGGGGAGCTTTGCTCGCGCGCTCGTTTTCTCGCTCTCCCAGACTGACTAGAACGCCAAGCTACGCTAGCTATGTGTGACGACTCAAATAACGGCTAACCATGCACGGCAAAGCTCAAATCGTTAAACAATTGTTAAACTCAGTTTTAACAGACCATTTTGTTTTTTTCGTTCAGCTGGGCGTTTATTTGAGCTGATAGAATTTAGTTACCCTATCTAAGGATCACACCACGAATCGAGAACCTCAAAAACTGATACCCTATCCCGCGGCACATACGTCCCCCCCCCCCCCCCCCCACCTCCCCGGGAGCATTCTATGCCCCTGATGAAGGAGAGTGTTGTCTATCCGAAATTTTGGGCTAAGAAAAATATAACGTTTTTACAGCTGTTCCATCAGCCTTGCATTTTAAAGTTTGTCTGTGGGAGGCGCGGTGGCCTAATGGTTAGTGCAATGGAATCCGGATCGAGCGGTCTGGGTTCGAGCCCTGGTCTGGGCACTGTGTTGAGTTCTTGGGCAAGACACTTGACTTTCATAGTGCCTCTCTCTACCCAGGTGTATAAATGGGTACCGGCGAATTTACTGCTGGGGGTAGCCCTGCGATGGACTAGCATCCCATCCAGGGGGGAGTAGAAATACTCCTAGTCGCTTCATGTTACAGAAACCGGGATAAGCTCCGGCCTGATGGGCCACTAGGCTCGTATGCAGACTTTATCATGTAGAAAACTAGCACTGCTAGTCGCAATAGTCCGTCGTACTAGCCTTGCAATTCAATTTGTTTGTTCTAATCAGGTATATTAATTACATAATTTTTCACTGTTTTCATGTTATTGAAAACCGAATTAATTTGTCATAAAATAAATGGAAAGTAACGTTTAAGTACAAGCTATGTATTTAGTAAATCAAAGAAGCACTGTTTTTAATTTATTCAATAGCAAATTGTGCATGAAGCAGATTTTATATATAAAAAAAAAAAATTCGTGCATAGTGCTGCAGTAAAAAAAAAAAATTCTTGCACAGGCAGTGGGCCAAAAAATAGTTATTGCAAGCCAAAAATCCCCCATCCCTACCCATCACTTTTCTAATGGTCCGTCCCTTATTGCAAGTTTTTGTGTTACTGTTTCAAATATCTTATCAAAAGATATCTTTTCTAATAACACCAAACATAGAAAACCAGTTTCGAAGCTCCACTGAATTCTACTAAATCTCCTAAAAGACGTGAGCTTTTGCCCATAACTTGTGAACTTTGAATTTCATTTTCTCAGGCTCTGATTAAAAATTCCGGGTGGATTCCGTCTTAACCACTTGCTGATCGCACATGAAGTACTTTGACATCCGATTCTATTTTTTCCTTTTTCTCGCTTTTCTGGCAAGCCTTCCAAGTGCCTATCAACAGTCGAACGGGAGAAGAGTTTAGTTCTACCTAGTGAAAATATCAATTTTTGTGGCTTTTGTAACCACGGTGTGTGACATTGAGCGCGCGTGACCTTCACAGAGGTAGCATGCGCGCTCAAAAAGTTTCTGGCTTATTGAAAATTTCGTCCCCAGAGCCCGCTTTTCTTTTAATTTGGTCAGCACCAGGAACGCAAACTCTGGCAAGTTCCGATTTTTTGAGCATGCACAGAGTATTCATTTTCAATTGCCAGCCAATCAGATTTGAGCATAAATGCGGAGGTCCGAGAATCGCGCGGACTTTCTCTCGGGACGATATTGGCTAATGAGTGGACAGGTGTGACAGAGGTTATTAGAATCGAAATATGATATTGAAGGCATAAAAATCATATTTGAATGATATGATATTGGCAAACTAGAACTCAAATAAAAACTTTGAAAACATGCTATCTGCCCTAGATGTCATAATATCGCGAATTAAAACTGCTTGGCATCGGTCAAAAAGTACGAAAACCAATAACAGAGTGATATTCCTCATGTCAAAATGTCAATAAAAATCTTTATAGGATGACAAATATATATTTCACAGTGTAAATTTAGTTGCCATTATTTTTTAAAATTACCGCAACGAACGATTCGTATCAATATCGATTTGAAGGATTTCTCTATGCATTTGAACCATGATCAGAAAAATAAGCGAATTTCTAACTGATAACAATGATATTTTACGTAACTGTAGTAACCACTCATCATCGTGCATTGTAAAATTAAACGTAATGCAGGCGAAATCTTCATGGGGTGACGTAAGGTGTCTTTTTTTTTTTCACTGTATACATTATTTGACCACGAAAGACTTTTTTTACCAAAAGCGATATGAAGGATTTGCCTACGATTTTCATCCACGAATTCCCAGCCGATAACATGGTTATTTTACATATATATAATAACCGCTCGTAAGAGTCAAACGTGTACTGTCAAATTAACGTCAAACCAATTATTTATGGGATGAAAGATGTTTCCACTGCCGGTGTAAGTTACTTTCCCAAGGAACCTTTTGAGTCGATAGCGATATAAAGGCCTTCCCTTAGATTATTATCCACGATTGAAAAAAAAAATAAAGGGACCGAATTTCAACCAATTACCGGACATGGCTATTTTGCATAACAGTGACAACACAAACACAGATGCATTAACATAAGTAATATCAATTTTCGTGTTAAAAATGAAGCAATGAAACTGATTAGTTGAGACCAGATGATTTAAAAACGTAACCTTGCTTTCATAAACACGGAAAAGTAACTATATTTCGTTATTCAAAATACCCGATTTTAGTATTTAACAACACAGTAAAAACCTGACTGGAACATGATGGAAACCTGGTTCTGGATTCTTGGCTGGTTCCTTTCCATTCTAACGATGACAGGAAATGGATTTATTATTTTTCTCGTTTGCAGAAGACGGCAGCTTCGCAGCAAAACCAACGCATTTGTCGTTTCATTAGCAGTGGCTGATTTCTGCATGGGCATGAGCTCAGTCCCTTCAGAGTTCTTCTGCGAGAAGTCGAGTGGATGCAACTCACAAAGCCAGCTGCCTGACGGTATTCACTATATAAGGTGGCTGTTCGCACACGCATCGGTGGCAAATTTATGTAGTTTAGTACTGGATCGCTACATGGCCGTTGTGAAACCTTTACGATACTTGATTTTCATGAAGCGCCGTCGTGATATTCAAATGATTTCTTTCGGTCTTGGACAATCCCAGTTACTTTTGTTGTACTTGTGTCGTCACTCTGGCTTAGTTTTAAAGAGCCTATTATTAATACCATTTCTGGCTGGATGTGTATGATTTTTGAGTTTCTGTCGTTTGTTATCATAATCGTCTGTTTTGCATCTATGTTGTTTGTTGCTTGGAAGCACTATCGATCTGCTCGCACATTAGCCAAACAGTTACGTTTTAATCAACACGTTTTGCGTAAAACTCAGGAGAAGGCTGCAGTTAAAATGATGGCAGTTGTTATTGGTTTATTTCTCGCGAGTTATGGAATTGCTTTGCGCTGTAGTTTTGTGTATATCCTCAGTGATAACACACCATGTAATGATAACCAATTCAAAGTGCCTCTTCTGGTTCTAAACTCCGCTGTAAACCCTTTAGCATACGCTGTCTTCAAGAGAGACATAAAGAAGGAGTTTAAAAGATTTATCCATTTTTGTATTCCTAAAAAAGTGTAATTAACTTAAAGAACCTTAAATATATTCTGAATTGGCAAAACAATAATCATCGTGGAAGACATGACCTTAATTTGCGGATAGAAATCAAACTAAAGCTACAAATATTGACTTTTTTGGCCACGCTCGGAAACAACTTGAAAAGTTAAGCATTAATTTTTCAAGTTGCAATCCATTTCCATCCAAGCCATCCACAGCCATAGTAACATAGTAACATAGTAAAAATGGCCCATCAGTTTTCGGTTTCCTACCCCACAAATATAAATTTTGGCTGTTCAAAAATCTGTTTAAATCCGTGACAAAGCCCCTTTAAAAACTGGGGATCATCTGTCCTTTTGGGCTAGCCGACACACTAAGGTCTCACCCGATAAGATAACAAGTATGGTATAATGTTAAGGCTTCAAGTGTATATGACATATATTTTCTGTTTGCTTTTCTACAAGGCGTTTTCGCCCTTCAAAAGGGAATATTTGTATACAAATAGGATTTTTATGTTTTCAACCCTACCCAACATTTAGAGTCGGAGTGTATTGTGTGACATAATGTCACGAGTATGATGTCACGGGATTGGGCCCATGCAATGAATTATCGTACCACCCTCTAACGTTCACATGCTGTTCACCAAAGACTCGCGTCGCGCGATTAAGCGAATTCAGCTGCCCTTTCTTTTCCCCACCTCGTGGCCTTGCCGCTTGTCTTAGTCATGCGTTTTGGTTGCCCTCACCTTTACTGGGCAAAATCATTATTTGTAAATTTAAGATAATATAAGTCCTTTTCACAGATTTTGTAATGAGGTGGCTATGGGCCTTTGCTCATTGCCATACATTATTTCAATTTATATAAATAATTAAAGGGGCTATGAGCCTTTTGCTCATAGCCATTTTCGCCAAGTCAGTGTTTGTTTGTTTATCTCATTGCCCAGCAAACAGAGCGCGGGAAATGCAGCACTCAGTGTTATTGTATATTTCAAAAGGGTGAAGACATAAAACGTCAGTTTTCTCTTTCCGGCCGGGTTTGGTCAAAAAACCGCGCATAGTGCGGACCTGCTGACCTAGCTGACCTAGCTTTTCGCAGGATTTCCCTGCTACCCAGTGTTGTGTTGTTATTTTGTTCTAGAGAAAATTGAACGAAATGTGAGCGGAAATGTACACTCTCTTGTTACATGTACTACAATCCGTTTTGTTTGCTTTCTTCTCGAAGACGTTCTTGTTTTGACGTCGAATTTTGTCGGTCAAATTTGACTAATTTGAACGGAAAAAAACGCGGTGAACTGAAAACGCTTACGATTTTTTTTTTCGATGTTCACAGTAGGATTACGAATTAATTCGATCAAGCAAGCAATAAAAAAATTGATGTCAATAGCCTGATAGCCGGCCCCTTATAGTCAGCTTCGCTAACCGCCGAACTTTGTTTCGCCCTGCACCTTACTGGGAAGCTGTTCGCATGCTAATCTGTCTTATACACTTAACATATTCAAAGATAACATCGATTTTGATTTAGTTAATGATAGCTGGCTTAACCTATCAGAAAAATAAGAATCTGACACCTTATTAAATAAGGCCAAAAAGGATTGCCACCCTTTTCCATGAACTTTTCGTTCACTAGACTCGTCATGTCAAAACGTCAACAAAAATCTTCATTGGCTGATTAATATTTTTAGCAGATACACTTCATTTTAGCATTCTTATTTGAATTAAGAACAAGAAATAAAGAATCAGATTCAATATGAAGAATATACCCCTGCTTATCGGTCGTGATTAGAAAAATAAGAGAATTATATTGACCCACAAAGTCCAATCGAAAAATCGACTGATGTAGTTTATTTATACAATAGATGCAACTTTTAATTGAACCAAGTTCGATGCATTTGCATAAGTAAAGTTCTTAACAAAAAGCAACAGGATATCTTACAGCTGAGACCAGATGGTCTAAGCCAGCTTAACATAAACGAAGTAACACTTTTTTTGTTGATAAATAGATATAAATTCGACAAAGAGAAAGCTTTTTACAGTGTTGGAGGGAAATGGAAGCCTGGTTTTGGACTCTGGGCTGGTTTCTCTCCATTCTGACGATGACTGGGAATGGATTTGTAATAGTTCTTGTTTGTAACAGACGGCAGCTTCGCACCAAAACGAATGCGTTCGTCGTTTCTTTGGCAATGGCTGATTTCCTTGTTGGGCTGAGCGCAGTTCCATCATTGTTTTTCTGTGAAATGGCGAGAGGGTGCAACTCAAGAGGTGTGCTTTCCAACGGCGTAGACTATATAAGGTGGCTGTTTGTGTTCGTATCCATGGGAAACTTGTGTAGTTTAGTACTGGATCGGTACTTCGCCATTGTGAAACCTTTAAAATACTTGACTTTTATGAAGCGCCGCCGTGTTATTCAAATGATTTCCTTATCTTGGGCAATCCCAGCTGCTTTAATTGTACTTGTTTCATTGCTATGGTTTAGTTTAAAATCACCTCTTATTATTACATTGTCCGGTTTGTTGTCTTTGTGCCTTGAAATTCTGGAATGTGCTATTGTAATCTTCTGCTTTGCAACAATGGTGGACGTTGTTTACAGGCACGAACGATCTATACGCACCTTAGTCAAGCAGCTACGTTTTAATCATCGAGTTTTGCTTAAAGCTCAGGAGAGGTCTGCGGTTAAAATGATGGGGATAATTATAAGCTTGTTTCTTCTGGTTAACGGAATATTTTTCCGCTGTAGTTTTGTGCTTATTTTCAACAATCATGAATCATGTAATGACCTCCAATACAAGGTGCCTATTCTGCTTCTTAACTCTGCCTGTAACCCGGTTGCTTACGCCATCTTCAAAAAAGACATAAAGAAGGAACTTAAAAGAATGCACTATTTTTTAATCTTAAAAATATGTAACTAACTTAATCATCGTTAAATAAGGAAATATCATCTAAATGATATCTTATAAGAAGCACGCGATTTACTCGGGAAAGTGCATTAAATTCAGTGAAAACCGAAAGTAAAATCAATAACTGAGCCGAACAAGACAGCGACAGAATAGAACAGGCTAATAACGTTAACGCGTCATATCATGCAGTAAATGTAGAAAGTAATTTAAGGAGGCTTACTACAGTTTTGAGGGGGTGAATGAGCCCAACTTTTAACTCTTTAATAAAATGTCCAGAAAGCTTTTAGCTTTCACTTATTATTGTTTGTTGCATCCTACAACCAATATATGCGACATTTGAGCAATATAGATGCTAATAAACAGCCAAAATGAATATCCGAGTGCTTAAGAGGAGACTGGGCACTAGTAGTTTCAATGGCGTTTTTCTCAAAATCTCCCCGTACGACCCCACCTCAAAAATTCAGAAATTAGAAATTGAATCAAATAAAACATTCATGCAAAATAAATTAAAAATCTGTAGGACAGTTTTTTTGCAAAATAGGAAAATGTGTTTTTTTGCCTATTTTAAAAATAGCTCGAAATCTGTCTTACAGATTTTTCTTTAAAGTGTGACAGTTGACGCGATTCACCCCGAAAAATTAATTGTGAAAATTTCATTATGGGTCGTTTGGTAGGTTTTTGAGATATTTTGAGCCGAAGTCAGATTTTTTACGACCTCCGACAAGAATCGAATTGCGCATGCCCTATTATTTGAGCGCGCGCTCGTATGACGCCACACGTTATCAGCGATGAAAAAAGCGAATTAGAACTCCTCTGTCGGTTGTTTATCAACCTATCTTTAGTATTGTTTTCATCCTATGACATGTCTAAAACCTTCTGAAACTTTCTGAAACTGTTAACGTTCGAAGAAAGGGCTCAAACTTGTTTTCGTTTCCTTTAGTGTTGCTCACGAAAGTTTTGCGAGCGCGAGCGATATTGACGTCAGGCAGCCGAATCGTAGCGCGCGCTGTTGCCTCATAAAAACTGTAGTAAGCCACCTTAACTCACATCTCACAGAGATAATCTTATCTTCTTTTGAGTCAATAATGTCCAAGAGTAATCAGCTGTCCTTTTTCGCGCCATGCCAAGTATATGGCCTCAATACATAACAGCAGGCGAGATGTAAAATGCGAAATTGGATTCGAAAAAGAGTCGTTATTAGTACATCTACATAAGAAATTTACACAGTTCTTTGAGTAGACATGACAGTTGTGCTTTTCTCCTGTTCTCCCTTCAAAACTTCAAACGAATATATGCATCTTGTTGCCAAACACAGACATGAGTTAAGGCCATCCCCTCCCGTATTTGTTTCTTTTGAGGCACAATGCTGTCTGATTTTGGGCTGGTTAATCGGAATAAAAACATTCCTAAAAAGGAAGGCTCTGGAACGTTAACTATATGGCCAATATCTAAGCATCATCGCCGTAGAGCCTGGAAAAAACATGACCGGGTGCAAAGTCAACAAGGGGCCGATGCAGAAATAAATTGAGTTAAAATCAAACAGAGACATCATTAAAGTAGTCTCCTTCGCAGCCGTTGTTTGGTCTCGTCACGGTGGGGGAGAAGTGTTGCATGACGAGCCCAAACAACAGCTGCGAAGGAGACTATCATTAAAGGGACATGATTAGAAAACCTAGGAGAACACCCTTCGAGTCCAAAATCAATGTCTAACGATCACAAGAAATGCTGTTGTACTCAGGAACATCTTCCCATAACATTTTCATTTTCCTTGTGATGAACGAGAAAACCTTTATGCTGTTACAATAAAATAAGAGAAAGGGACAAACAAGTATAGAAAATATATAACGGGAAAAAGAATAACAAAAAAAAATAGAAGTTAAATACCATATAATATATATAAATTGAAAACCGAGAGAAAGCAAAGAAATTTATAATTACGCAAACAAGAAATTAAAATTAAAAACGAACGGAAAACCAATAAAGTTTTATACCCCTCATGTCAAAGTGTCAAAGAAAATTATAAAATGTGGCGAACATTTTCAAATGTATTTCACCATTTTTATTTCGGGTAATTAGAGAAAAAAGTTTTGTTTTCAATATTGATATGGAGAATTTGCCTTAATTTTTTTAACCACTATTAAAAATAAGCCAATTTCATCTGCAAACCAAATTAATAACATGGTCTGAATTGACACAACAGTGAAAGTTCGTTCGTACTGCTGCTAGATGCCATTTCCATATGTCGGAAGTATGTATACAATACCTGACACTTAAAGCAGCCTTTAAACAAACACGATAAAATAATGCTTTTTTCCGTTGATCATCAACATTAACAAGGCAACAACACTTGCACTTTAACATGGAAGCCTGGTTCTGGGTTCTCGGCTGGTCTCTTTCCATCATTGCCATGGCTGGAAATGGATTTGTTATTATCACTGTTCTCAGAAAACGGCAGCTTCGAACGAAAACCAACGCCTTCATCGTTTCATTAGCAGTGGCTGATTTGTGTGTGGGACTGAGCGCAGTTCCTTCGCTGTTCTTTTGTGAGATGGCGGGTCGCTGCAACTGGATATTAACTTACCTAAGGGGACTGTTCGTGTACGCATCTGCCACAAACTTGTGCTGTTTAGTACTGGATCGTTACGTCGCACTTGCGAAACCCTTATCATACTTGACTTTTATGAAGCGCCGCCGAGTCTTGCAAATGATTTTCTTGTCTTGGATAATCCCAGTTGCTTTCATCGTTTTTGTTGTTGCGTCCATCTGGTTTTACAGCTCGAAAATACCAGCTATCTTTTATATTCTTGGTTGGTTCTATACAGCTTTTGAGCTACTGACGTGTGCAATTGTAATCTTCTGTTTTACTTCCATGTTACGCGTGGTTTGCAAGCATGCCCGATCTGCCCGTACATTAGCTAAACAGTTACGTTTCAATCATCGGGTTTTACATAAAACTTACGACACGTCTGCAGTGAAAATGATGGCAATTGTTATAGGCTTATTTCTTATTTGCTACGGTATATTTTTGCGTTGTAATTTTGTTTTATTTTTTAACGATAACAAACTATGTAACGATCTTCAGTACAAAGTACCTATTCTGGTTTTAAACTCTGCAGTTAACCCGTTAGCTTACGCCATCTTTAAGAGGGACATAAAGAAAGAGTTTCAAAGACTGATCTTAACAAAGTGTTAATAACTTAAAAATTTTAAAGAAATATATTCTTAATCAAGATGGATCACGATTTCCTTCGGGCAAGTGCCTAACTTTCAGCGGAAACTGAAAATGAAACCGTAAACGGGAAAAGAAAGCAGGTGACAAAAATGTCTGACAAATTAATAACGCTACACTTCTGATACACTAAAACAGAAAATATATATAGTTCAGTTATAACAAAACAACTGAGTCATCGGTCCTCTCGTCTGAATAAATGGCACAACGGAGCTTAAAATTCAATTTGGGATGAATAGAAGAATTTTTCTTGATACGAATTTGTAATGCACCCTAAAGATTATTGAGCAAATGTTGTATTCATTAGACGAGTTTACATCGCAGATGTTCTTTTCTTGCCCTGTTATCTACAGAGCTCAGTTCAAACATCCATTCAAGGCTCATTCATACCGACTGAGTCACATGATCTAAAAGTGGAATTTTGATTGGATTAATATGGCAAGCTTGAACAGTGTCAGTCAAGTAAGAATCAAAGAGGTTCATAATATTTGCATGTCAAAACGCTAAATGATAAAAACAGTTTTCACTGTTTCTAATCGCCTTTACCTTCGCCTTTTTCAACTCTGTTAGAATAACAAAACTCCTAACTCATACTTTAGTACAGCGGGAGGAGCTAAGAATGTGTCTCAAAAGAACAATTCAGTAAAAAAAATTAGAGAAAAAAATCAACTAAATCAATTCGATGGTACAGACGTTTGTAAAACCTGTCATAACCTGCTGTTTTTTTCTCACGAGCCTGTCAACACGTGTCACTTTATTAAAAAATTATTTGACGAGGTTAAGCAAAATATCGTGATTTATCAGTGGCAAGCAGATCATGCATTATATCATAACTTCGCCTTCGATTATACGAGCTGGTCTTCATCCAATTCTCTTTTTTTCATTTAAGAGAAATTTTCGTTTTCTTCCCGCTGCTTTTGCGGGTCTTATTGACAAATCAAACCGCTTTCCCACAACTCTTGAAAACCACGCATGGGTAGCATAATATTTGCAGCAAAATCACTGTCGGACGGTAATGCACACGAGCAGGCAATTATTTGTAGGCAGTTATTTATAGGTCACGTGGCAGGCTCTCGGCCAATGAAAAGAGAGAAAATATGCTTCGAATGATATAAATATTTATTGTAGAGCAGGGGAAAACAACTTTAAACTCCTATTACACTGAATTTTATTTTATTTCTGAATAATTTATCTTAACCATGCATTGTTGGTCAATCTCGACTCTAGAGGCCTCCTTTCTTTTTGTTAGCACTTTCGGTCATTTAGTTTATGCTCAGATTTGCTCCGATCTGATTGATAAGCAATGGAAAAGGAGCACTCTGCGCACGTTCTCGTTGTTGACAAAAAGAGAAGCGGACAGTGAGGTGGTGGGGTGGTTTATTGTAACACAAAATTGATAAATAATGCAAACGACACATGCAATTACAGGGACAAAATCGTTTTACTCGAATCTGGGCCTGCGTATGTGTCAAAGAGCGTGATAGTGGCTAAAATGATTTTCGTTAAAAAGAAAAAGAAAACCGTTTTGCAGTATGATGACATCTTTTTACCCTGCCAAAACAAACAAGACATTACGCGTCCCAGTAAGATATAGCGAAAATAGCATAAAAACATAATTTCCAACAAGAGAAAATCCTAAAAAGTCGTTCATAATGGCTATTCAATCGACTGAAGAATGTTAAATTAAATTGTGCAACGGATAAAATAAATGGAATAAAAAAATATTGTTAGTTTAACTGATGAGAAACTGAACTGAATTACGATAACGAAAAGAAAAGAAATTAAAGAAAGGAAAACAATAGATATGGAAAATAACCACGCCATTTGAGGCTATTGCCATGCATCTGTTAGCCTCATCTCATAGACTTGGAGCCATAGTTACTTTGGCAGTATTATGAAGGACTTTATTGGCAGTAACTACTGACGCATCCATAAAAACTAACATCAATTTTAAAACCCTCGGAAGGACTACAATAAACTTCAACAGTGACAAGTTCTTTGGCCGGTAAATAGAGAATTGAAACAATAAGCGATGCGTGATACTTGCGTCTAAACTGCCCCATTAGCCAAGGATTTGAGAAAGCCAATTAAAAGATGTCAAACTCAGTATGTCAAAACGTCAATCACATTTTTTTTATGGAGTGACTGCTGTATTCATCTGTAGCGACCATTTAGGTAATGAAACTAAACAAATAGGTATTTTTTTCTGCCATTTACGGACTAAAGGATAACTCGCTTTATTTGACTAGCAGTGCCCAAACAGTTAATGGATATTTTTCGAAAAGAAACAAGAAAAAAAAAGTGCAGTCCAAGTGCTTTTTAAAATAGTCCTCATAATCCGTCAAACTAGATAATGCGGTCTTTATATATGCATGCATTAGGATAAAGATGGCGTAATTGGTATTATTATTTTTTTACCATTCTGTTTTTTTTTAGAGCATAAACGGGTTGATCTGTGATGACGAAAGAAGTAGTCGCATGTTTGTTTGCTAAATGCCTCTGAACGTATAAAATTTCAGGCGTTACACACACATGCTATTTTACCACTTTAATTTGAAATAATAACAGGAAATAAAGTTTTATGCTAGCGATACGCCTGGATGTAAAGCATTTGCCTCAATTATTCAACATGCACATTTGGAAAGAAATAACCAAATTTTGAATTTGGCCTGCAATGCCCAAGCGACATTGCAGGCCAAATTCAAAATGGCTATTTTACATAACAGTCAAGCTACACTTACGTGGTAAGATGTCATTTACATTATAAAATTCGTAAGACAAACGTTCGTATGACGGCCAGAAGGTTCAAACGCTATTTCGATCCTTTGTAATACTCGTTTGTGATAGTGCTCAAGAGTTAAAAGGCTCCGTTCTTTACTGTGTCTGGAAAATGGAAACCTGGTTTTGGATTCTCAGCTGGTTTCTTTCCATTCTAACGATGACTGGAAATGGATTTGTTATCTTAATTGTATGCAGGAAACGACAGCTTCGCACCAAAACGAACACGTTCGTCGTTTCATTAGCAGTGGCTGACTTCTGTGTGGGGATGATTGCAGGTCCGTCGCTGTTCCTCTGCGAGATTGCAAGTGGCTGTAACACGCAAGCCCGGTTATCTAACGGCATAGCTTTTATCAGGGGGCTATTTGCGTACGCATCTGTGATGAATTTGTGCAGTTTAGTACTAGATCGCTACATGGCCATTGCGAAACCTTTAAAATACTTGACTTTTATGAAACGCCGACGTGTTATTCAAATGATTTGCATTTCTTGGGCAATTCCAGTTGCTTCGTTCACACTTGAATTTTTGCTCTGGCTTAGTTTAAAAAGAAATCTTGTCATTAGTATTTTCAACTGGTTATAAATAATTTTCCCTTCTGTGTTATTTTAATCGTTTGCTTTGCATTCATGTTACGTGTTGTTTGTAACCACTACCAAGCCGCGAGAATATTAGCCAGACAGTTACAGTTTAATCATCAAGTTTTGTTCAACAAAACTCAAGACAAGTTGTTATAGGCTTGTATCTTCTCTCTTCCGCAATTGCTTTTCGTTGTAGTTTTGTGTTAATTTTCAATAATCACAAATCCTGTAATGACCTACATTTCAAAATACCTATTATGATTTTGAACTCCGCCGTTAACCCTTTAGCGTATGCTATATTCAAGAGAGATATCAAGAAAGAGTTTCAAAGACTGATGTATTTCGTGATCTCAAAAAAGCGCAACTAACTTACATTTCCATCAAATAACTTTTTTATCTTGTAAACTGTTTAATCTACGTAGCTTAACAAAGAATTTTGCGGATAATCGAAATAATGTCCCAAAGTAGACACGCAGACAAGCAGCTTCAGCTAATGAACCCAGTAGTGTCAGCAGTACACCCTGTTAGCTCAACCAGGAGAAACCAATTCCAAAGCGACCAGCTGAACCCAGTAACCGGTGGATCAAGGCAAAACCCAAAAGGCAACAAGTCAGGAAAAACGCAGCTCTGCAGGAATTGTGGTTGGGGCCCTCACTCTCGCGAACAGTGCCCAGCAAGAAATGCAACGTGTCATTACTGCCAAAAGGTGGGACACCTTGCCAAGGTATGCTTTTCAAAACTTAAAAAGAAGGATGTGCATGAGATTGAAGCTACTAGTAATAACAATGCCATACCTGAGTCAGAGCCTACCCAATCATTAGATGATTATGTGTTCCTGGGCCCAATTGAAGCAACACCCCTGGCCATGAGTGTACACGTTGTATCCTGTAGAGAAAAGGCTCTGCTAGAAGTCTCCTTGGCACTGAAGCCAGAAGGAAAACAAATGAATGCACTTTGTAAGATAGACTCAGGTGCTGAAACAAACATTATACCCAAGTCCCTATACAAGCAACTAAGCCCTGAGACACTAAGCTTACAACAACCTACAGTGAAGTTAATTGCTTATGGTGGAGCCGAGATCCCAAATCTTGGATCTTGCCAAATATATGTGAAGGGTCCTAACAATTCCAACCCCAGAGTTATCCAAGCAGAAGTTGTTGACGTTGATGGCCCTGCCATAATTGGTAACATGTCTGCACAAGATCTGAACCTCCTAAAGCTGAACTGGCCAGTCACAGCCAGCACAAATGCAACCACCCAGAATGTTGTACAAAGTGAAAAGCCCATGCCCAATGCAAATACTGTCAAACTTTTTGATATCAGAGGCAAACAACACCCCTTCCCACTGAAAAAGGACTATTTGTTGGAAGAATATCAGGATATCTTTACAGGAATTGGCTGCTTTCCTGGACCCCCGTACCACATCGAAACTAACCCTGACATTCCCCCAGTACAGCATGCTCCAAGACAGGTTCCAGTACAACTACAGAAAGCCTACATAGAAGAGCTAGACCAGTTAAAAGAATCTGGAATTCTGATTGAGGTCCAAGATGAGTATACCCCTTGGGTTAACTCTGCTGTGGTCACCATAAAACCCAACGGGTCGATCCGTCTGTGCTTGGACCCTCAGGATCTCAATAAAGCAATCAAGCGCAACCCCTACTATGTGAGAACCATAGATGATGTGATACCGAAAGTCAGCGGCTCCACCCACTTCAGTATCCTTGACGCGCGCAGTGGATTTTGGCAAGTTAGTCTTGACGAGGAAAGCAGTAGGCTGTGCACCTTTAACATCCCATGGGGAAAGCATAGATGGACAAGACTTCCATTTGGCCTTACGTGCAGTGGAGATGTGTTTCAAGAAAAAATGGATATGGTCTTTGGCAGACTTGAAGGGCTCAGCGGTATTGCAGATGACACATTTGTCTATGGTACAGGCGAAGCACAACATGATCAGCACATACCAACTGTCCTTGACACAGCAAGAGAGAAAAATGTGAGATTTAACCCAGACAAATTCCAGTTTAAAGTGAAGGAAGCATCCTTCTTCGGGCTCACATGGACCCTCAACGGGATCCGCCCTGGCGAAACCAAAATCAAAGCAATCCGTGATATGCCATCCCCGAAGAACCTTACAGAGCTGCAGTGCTTTTTGAGCATGATTAACTACCTGAACAGGTTCTCACCCACTCTAGCCCAAGTGTCAGAACCTGTGCGACAGCTGATGAAAAAAGATGTACCATTCGTGTGGTAACCAGAACACCAAAGGGCATTCCAGAACCTCAAACAAGCAATCACTGAAGTACCAGTCCTAGCCTATTACGACCCAGAAAAGGAGAACCTAATCCAGTCTGATGCAGGCCTTAAAGGCATTGGATGTGTGTTGATGCAAGAGGGCAAACCAGTGTGCTACGCCAGTCGATCACTAACTGAAACTGAGTCTCGATATAGCAACATAGAGCGAGAGTTACTCGCTGCCTGTTGGTCGCTTGAAAAGCTTAACCATTACGCATTTGGTAAGAAGGTGGTCATCGAAACTGACCACAAGCCGCTCGAAAGCATCTGGAAGAAGAGCATATCGAGCGCCCCACCACGCCTTCAGAGGCTCCTAGTTAAAATGGCCAAATACAACGTGGAGATCAGGTACATTCAAGGAAAAAGCAACGTGATAGCAGACGCCCTTTCCAGGATTAGCCACATGGAGCCCCCTGCAGAAGACAACGAAGTCCCCGTGGTGGAGCTGGACACAATCTCTAGAACACTGCCAGCCAGCCCTGCCAAACTAGATGTAGTACGAGAGTGCACTGATCAAGACGTTGTACTCAGTCACTTAAAAGATGTCGTGCATCATGGATGGCCAGAATATCCAAATGAGTGCCCACAAGACCTGAAAGAGTTCTGGAACTTCAGAGAGGACCTGAGTGTTGAAAATGGCCTCATTCTTAAGGGACATAAACTCGTAATTCCCAGTAAGCTACGCCCACAGATGTTACAAATCATACACCAAGGACATATGGGAACAGAGAAGTTTCTCCTGAGAGCAAGGGACAGCCTGTTTTGGCCAGGCATGTCAAGGGACATCAAACCGATGACAGAGAACTGTCCAACATGGGCACAGTTTTCCAAACAGCAACCAAAAGAAACATTGCATCCACACAATGTACCCAGTTATCCATGGCAGAGGCTTGGATGCGATCTGTTCGACTATGGAGGTGCACAATGCTTACTAGTCGCAGTCTATTACAGCAAATACCCCATCGTTAGGAAGTTGAGCTCAACGACATCTGCTGCAATAATCGCGCGCAACCACCTCAAATCAATCTTTGCAGAACACGGTATACCAGAATCCCTGGTATCCGACAATGGCCCTCAATACAGCAGCAAGGAATTTGCAGCGTTCTGTGACCAATGGGGTATCAATCACATTACTAGCTCACCAGTGTATCCAAAGAGCAATGGATTCATAGAAAGGATGGTGCAAACCGTAAAGAACCTTCTAAGGAAGTCCGAGGCTGCAGGACAAGACCCGTATCTTGCGCTCTTGTCATACCGGGCCACGCCTGTCGATAGCAACTTGCCATCACCAGCCAAGTTACTGAACAATAGAGAATATCGCACACAACTACTCAGCAGTGGACGACTCCAACGGTCACAAGCAAAAGAATGCCACCAAGATCAGCTGCAGCACCGCCAAGATGTTCAGAAACAACAGCATGATGGCAAGTCCACACGCGAGCTACAAAAGCTAGTACCAGGCCAACCAGTATCGGTGTTTCAACCAAAAACCAAGACCTGGACTCCAGCAACATTGAAAGAGCAAATTAACCAGCCAAGATCCTACATTGTAGAGACAAACAGTGGTTCTGAACTAAGGCGCAACAGAATACAGTTAAAACCGTCAGGCCAAGTAGCACCAAGCCTTGAAGGGCAACTGCTCTCTAGCAAAGACAATCCACCACAGCCCAGTGCACCTACATTTACATCTCACCAAGTCCTGTCACCAGGATTACCCCAGACACCCCAGAAACCAGCTACAGCTGCTGGGGGAAGTGTCGACCAACATCTGACAACCAGAAGTGGTCGTGTTGTAAAGAAGCCATTAAGGCTGGACCTTTAAACTTTGTTAATCAGAACAACTCAGCTTAGCCGTCTGAGAATTTTGTTGCATTGGATTCAATTTGAACAATACTTGCGTTATTTAGGTTCCAATTTAGAAACCAAGTTTGTTTCTTTCACCCGGCAAAGTTTTTAGGGTGGAGATGTAAACATATTAGGTTTTGCGCATGCGCAGTAGGACGAGACAGAATGTATACACGTGTGCTTGTACTCGTTAGCTGGAATAAAAAGTTATCTGTCTGATCTTTGCCATAACTTTACATATACCATAAAAAAGAAAAAAAGAAAAAAAAAAAACGGTTTGAACAAATGCTGTAATAATTTGCCAATTATTACAGTATAATTTGCTATATATATTTAATGGGCCCTTTGCATTTGACGGTCACATGACACAAAATCTGCCATGTTAGAGGGCAAGCTCCACTCTGGGACATTCAAAACAAAGGAAAGTCAAGCTTGACTGCTTGACTTCGCTTTGTTTTGCTGCTGACCAGAATCAGACCAGAAGGATCGATAAAACGAGTTATGGCCTTTTCACTATCCGAACGACTGTTCAAGAACTGAAACACTTCGAATTCTAACGTCACTCGTCTCACACGAATATTCGAATACTAATGAGTAAAGATTCCGTGCAACGAATAAACAATTCGTCCCCAATGGGACGAGGCTTTTAAGACAAACGCTCGCCTCAACACTAGTCACGCAAATTGAAACGCTTGATTTGCCATCCTGTGGTCTTCAAAAAGGTCCTGTTTAGCAGTGTCTGCATATTTAACAATCTGGTGAAGTCCTTGCCACGCTGAGCGGTCATTCCGCCCGAAATATTTTCATACTAGCATAAAATACTGTGAAGCTAACTGACAAAGGTGAGTTCATTTCGTGCAAAGGTTAACAATTTTGAGAGATAAAAGTAACTAAATAGTTGATTATTCATTTGATTATTCCGGCATGTCAACTCTTTCTCAGGTTTTAGAACAGAATTGTACATGATTGTTTGAAAAGCTTATTCCCATTTTAGGCTCGCTATAACTGAGCTGAATCCAAACATTCGAGTGAACTATATGACCAGCTAATTGTAATGAAATGCTGGCATGCAGATTTGTGGTTAAACTATCCCACTGAATGTTATGTCATGTAAACAGAACGCGTATCTATTAGCTGAGACGTTCGGAATAATACTAAAAAGCGATCATGATTACCACTCTTTTTGTGTTTAAGCAAACCTCTTCCCCGTTGCTCAAGTGTTGCAATCGGACCAAATACATCTGTTTAATGTGAATATCAAATCAAATAGGGGTTTCTGTGACGAGAACAGTATAAGGAAAGAAATGCCGATGTTTGTAGGTAATTTATGCGATTGTTCGTTAGTTTTGCCACCCCAATAGTTTTAGTAACCTGTTTGTTGCACGGGAAGGATTGCTTCTGCGTTATTTTATAGAATACCGTGAGTTCTTTAATTTCATGCTTCTGTTTCACGTCTAGTTCTTCAATAATCCTTCCAAAGTTACTGCTTGTTCTATTTCACTGACTCGTAACATAAAATATGGAAATTTCGTAGTTTTAAAAAGAAGAATTTGACTGAATCGCTTAATATTCGAAATAAATCAATCTAAACACTAATCGTCATTTCAAACTGAAAGTTTATTGCTTAACAAGAGTTCTTGTTATTCTTGTTAAGTGAAATATAAGATAGATAAGCTCGAGTTTGAAAACACGCAAATTGCAAATTAATGAATGCATCTGAGAAAACAAAAATGCTTATGCACATCGAATTCGCTCTATTGAATTTTAAGCTAAGTAATGCTGTGTGCTTGCTTTAATTATAACACTAACATTCTCTCGTTTGTCATCGTTTTGATTATAAGTTAAAATATTTCATGAAAAAGTTAATTCCCAATTAATGCTCTTTATTACAAGTGACTGAATTTTAAAAGAAAGAAATCATGAGGTGGAACTTAAAGGGGCACTATCACGGCTGATCATAGAAATTTCTATTTTCTAATTTCCTCAGTATATTTCCAAATGCCACCAAATACATGAATAAATTTGATAAATAGATCCCACAAAACAGGATAGAACAGTTATTTTGAGGAAGAAGTACAGGATTGCAAGGATGGAAGTGGATTGCGATTGATTTTTGGACAGGATGTCCAGAATTCAAAGCTGCCATTCTGGTGAAATTTTGAACATTTTGTTAGTCACTGTTTCCTCTTAGTTGATATTTCTTTGCATTTACCACTGTAAGCCTTTTTTTCTTCCTATTGCAAGACAATTAAGTACAATTTATAGCAAGCTACAGCCCATTCTTATAAAATATGATATTTCAGCCGTGATAGTGCCCCTTTAAATTGATCTTGTAAATGTTACGGTATATTGCATAAACCTATGTTATTCGAACTTAAGTATGTTGTATAATTTGTTGTATAATTTGTACATTATAAAGTTTCAGTACAAATGGCCTGGATTAGTAAACCTTTATCTACCTCTTTCGAGACTAGTGTCACATGGATTAGCAATACTCTTGACATTTCTGACAAGTTCCGCCAAATGTTTTCAAGTTTTTACCAGGGCCTGGGAAACCCAGTGAAACATTTTCCTTTCCGTCATCTTCTCCTGAATTACCCAGCGTTACTTATTATTTTCATAAATAAAAATCGCTTAGACTGGAAACCCTCAGCTTGAACCCTAAGAGCTTAATTTTGTGTAGCAAGTTATTTTATTGTAATGAAATAATGAAAGATGGTAAATTTTACACTCGGTAATGACATGTGAAATATGAAATATTAAACATGTCGCGAGCGTGGGACAAAGAAAGATATCCGAGTCCCCGACGGGAATCGAACCCATGATCTTCCAAACACCGAGCAGGCGCTATATCCACCAAGATACGAGAAGCTCATGGTGAGCAAGGCATTTACTAGGCTCATATGTGACGCGTCCTTTAATACTGCTAGGATCAGCAGTGTCGATGGCGTCCTGTATGGCGATAAATAAAGATTGTGAAGCAGAGACTCGAAGAAGTGAACGTTGCTCACGAAAGCTACTTGGCCACTCGTAAAAATCAAGTTAATCAAGTTAAACTATGAAAACATTTCTACTTTTATTTAATATAACATTTCCTTAATATTTGCCGTCAACAGCTTTGCAAGTTGAAAGACATAATGGGCAACAACATTACTAAACGATCACGATCATACAGGTACGTTATTTTGCCTTCGAATGGCACGCTGTTCAGCTTTTGTTGCACATGCTTCTACTAGTTAGGGCGACGGACATGAGATCCAGAGGCTCCATTATCTCTGAAAAGGCCCTCGCGGAGGGAGAAGAAGTTTATTTTTATTATGTATTGATCTACTTCACTCTCTACGTGGCAGAGTGAAATAAGGGGTAATGGTTAGTTGCTAATATTTTGTTCATGCAAATGTCGAAAAATACAGCAGAAAACAAAAACGAAATACTTTTAAAACATGTAATAATTATGTTGATTAAGCCAAACCTAAAAGCGGGGTTCCACGTATACATTTTCTGCTGGCTCTTAATAGTTTGTGAAAATAATGTAATTGAAAATACTGTCACTGAAGTTATTAAATACGCCTGATGTACACAGCTACTCCAGAAAGATTCCATAGCTGAAATAGATCGTCAACTCCAATCGAAGAAATTATGCTGATAAAATCTTGTCATTACTCCAAGGAGAAAAAATTGGACTTGAGCCAGCGATTCAATGCAAAACCATTACTTGTCAGCCGCCAACTAAAAAGCACACGTGACTTCGAATAGTTGTAAACTTAAGCCCGCGATATGGTCATGTGATACTAGACAGCGGATACCTTGCTTTGAACGCACGCGCCCGCGAGCCATGCCGCTAGCCATGATGACCATGAAATATCAAATGCATGGTTTTCCTATTTCTGTACATGTATGATTCTCGCTCCTATTTCTATGGTTACGGGGCACGCTGGGGAGCTCCCTACAAACATCAAGTGGCGCCCAAAGAATAATCTGCGCGTCCTACACGGACATATATAACAGCTTCATTTAAAATGATAAAGCACTCGATGATGCATTTGCAGAATTGTTATTGGCTTAGTGTCCATTCGCATCTGTGCCATTTATACCATATCCGACAAAAAGGGTCAGTAATATCATTAATATTAATTGTTCATAATTCAAGCATAATGTTAATAGAGCAATAAAACTTCAGTGTGACAGCGTATTACCACCCACTGTATTGTCTTTGACTGGTTGATTCTTGTGGGAGAAAATGGATAAATGGAACACAAGAAGGACGCCGTTCGTACTGTTTTCTAGTCAATTTATTCGTAGTTTTTTAACCCATTCTAACACTGAATTTGATGTGTATAGGCTAGAGGCTTCAGACAGACCTTTTGAAGACATTATTATGTCCGTCGGTAAAAACATTGCCGAAGAAAAGCTCAAAAGACGTCGGTTGAAGGAACTTGACTTGATTGTGGTAGACAACTCACTACGTGAGAGCACTGTGGGTCAGCTTCGAGGACACACGCTAGAAAACAAGTGGAAGATTTACAACGAGGTGAAAAAGTGCGGGTTCAAGCTTATTATCGTAGCAGCCTTCTCGCATATGACTCGCGTGGACGACACATTTATCAAACAGATAGTTGCCAGAGGAGAAGACCTAACTAACCTGTTTGCTTTCACTGAGATAATTGAATCGGTCAAAGATGGCATTCCTGACACTAAGAGTACTCCAGTGGGTCTAGTTAAGATGAAAGCATTGGGATTGATCAATCCCATCATTGAGATAGATCTGGCGATCAACTCCATCAACTGGGATGTCTTCACAGTGCAGGACATGTGTCAACTGCTAAGAGCAAAGATGGAATGGAGCCGAAAATGGCTGTCTCCTGATACCAAGATCATGGTCAATCTGCGAGATTTCCCTGACGCCATGATTTATCAAATGGAGCGACTCTTTACCGTCGTGGACTTCTTAGGGTCATTGCCTGCTTCAAAGCGTCCCTTTGCAATAATCTATGAAGAACCTACTGGAAAGTATTTACCGGAAGAAGTCGGGGCCTGGACAGCGGGTATGTTAACTAATCATGCATTTGTGAGTGACATATTTGGACAATTTGTAAGAAAATGTGCGAAACATGAGTGGTAGTAGAGTTGTACCAGATATGTCCAGGATTGAACGCTAATGAGATGCACGTTCTTTATCATATGCATCACAAAGCGTCCTCATTAATAAAAGTTCACCAAAAACACACCTAATTCTGTCAACTTTGAAGTTATAACGAAATGTCAAATAATCCAGTCAAACATGAAGTACTTATTAAACAATACTTGTGTTCAATTCTGGACATAAGTGAGTTGTACTGCATAGAAATTGTATAAAATCAAATGCACTGTAGCCACACACTCAAGTTAGAAATGATATAAAAGTCTGATAAACCATCGCGGAAACAAACGCATGATACAACCTTGCTACTCTTTTTCATATGGGGGATCCTTTGGGATCATCCCTGAGATTCTGTTAAATCTCTTAGTTACCATGTAGTTTGGCTTATATTCAGGTGTGCGTAAGGTCATGGATTCCCGCGGGTGGTCTGGACATCTTTTGGTTCACGTGCACAAGAAGTGGGCTCTTGGAGAAATGACACAACTTGAATGCCTCGTCAACGGAGCGAACGGCATCTGGGCGAGCGTCTGCGAGGAAGGAGCTGCTCTTGGTCACGCATGTTCTACAGTGACGCTGATGAACCTTGTGCGAATGGGCAACACTAAAGTCCTGAAGCGCTACAACTGCACGCGGCTGAGAGAAGTCGCATCAAACGTGACCAAGATCACAACCGGGATGCCCCCGCATCCCACCCAGGTCATTTACGGCGCAAGGGCGCTGGACATGGCGTTCGATTTTGGCAACATTGCCGGTGGTAAGGTTGGGGAAACCGACTTCAATCTGGCCGAGTTCTTTGGAGAGGAAGCTCCAGTTAGAATTAGCAGTCTGTCTTCCAGCCACATGATCTGCGAGAGGCTAGTGAACCTGTTTGGCGAAGATCCACATTTTACGATGGAAATGGCCCAAAAAATGAAAGAGACCATGCTTCTAGATCTGACAGGCAACAGAAAGGAAGAGTACATGAGTGCAGCAGGCCTTGCTCTTCTGTTTGATAGATCCGGAGGAAAACTTACGGCAAAGATGGCAGAAGTGATTGAAGAGGCCGAAGTAAAAAGTGAACGGGCCCAACAGCTCATTGCCGAAGTACGAAGGATCTGGGACGAATGGGACATCGAGGAAGACAAACAAATTGACGATCGTCTCAAATTCCAGTCCTTCTACAACGGTTTCATGGCTCCCTACTTTGGCTGTTTCAAATGCCATGATACAAGAAAGGCCTTGCAAGCCATTGATATGGACAATGATGGTCATATTAACTGGAACGAGTTCCTGCTGTATCTCAAATGGGCTTTACGTCAGTATCCCGAGATAAAAGATGCAGACGAACTGCTTTCGGTTGCCTTCCGTAAGGGGATCATTCCAGCCATGCAAGATGAACTAGTGGGAGCAAAAAAAAAGGCAAAATAATCAAGTAAACACTTCAACGATGCCGCAATTCTCTTTCTATATAAACGTGTGACATTTAATTTGCTACTAATGGATTCAAAAAGGCCAAAAGGGGCGGACAACGTCTGGCGGTGATGCAAGTTGAAAATTTAATAACACATTTCGGCCTTTCGTCCTTCATCAGTAACAGCGCACGTGTAAATAAAAACTAAAATGAAAACACTTTTTAGTAATAATAGATCTTTTGCGTGCTATGTGGTAAAGGAGATCAGATAAGTGGGCGAGCGTCTGCGAGGAAGGAGCTGCTCTTGGTCACGCATGTTCTACAGTGACACTGATGAACCTTGTGCGAATGGGCAACACTAAAGTCCTGAAGCGCTACAACTGCACGCGACTGAGAGAAGGTCGCATCAAACGTGACGAAGATCACTCCCTGCCCCCCCCCCCCCCCCCCTCCCACCCAGGTCATTTACGGCGCAAGGGCGCTGGACATGGCGTTCGATCTTGGCAACATTGCCGGTGGTAAGGTTGGGAAAACCGACTTCGATCTGGCCGAGTTCTTTGGAGAGGAAGCTCCAGTTAGAATTAGCAGTCTGTTAGAATTAGCAGTTAGAATTAGCAGCCACATGATCCGCCAGAGGCTTGTGAACCTGTTTGGCGAAGATCCACATTTTACGATGGAAATGGCCCAAAAAATGAAAGAGACAATGCTTTTAGATCTGACAGGCAACAGAAAGGAAGAGTACATGAGTGCAGCAGGCCTTGCTCTTCTGTTTGATAGATCAGGAGGAAAACTCACGGCAAAGATGGCAGAAGTGATTGAAGAGGCCGAAATAAAAAGTGAACGTGCCCAACAGCTCATTGCCGAAGTACGAAGGATTTGGGACGAATGGGACATCGAGGAAGACAAACAAATTGACGATCGTCTCAAATTCCAGTCCTTCTACAACGGTTTCATGGCTCCCTACTTTGGCTGTTTCAAATGCTATGATACAAGAAAGGCCTTGCAAGCTATTGATATGGACAATGATTGTCATATTGACTGGAACGAATTCCTGCTCTACCTCAAATGGGCTTTACGTCAGTATCCTAAGATAAAAGATGCAGATGAACTGCTTTCGGTTGCCTTCCGTAAGGGGATCATTCCAGCCATGCAAGATGAACTAGTGGGAGCAAAAAAAAAGGCGAAATAATCAAGTAAACACTTCAACGATGCCTCAATTCTCTTTCTATATAAACGTGTGACATTTAATTTGCTACTAATGGGATTCAAAAAGGCCAAAAGGAGCGGACAACGTCTTGCGGTGATGAAAGTTGAAAATTTAATAACACATTTCGACCTTTCGTCCTTCATCGGTAACAGCGCACGTGTAAATAAAAACTGAAACAAAACACTTTTTAGTGTAAATAATAGATCTTTTGCGTGCTATGTGGTAAAAGGAGATCTTAGCGATGGCTATTAGAATCCAAAAAGAAAATTTGGTGGTAACCACGCCTTTTTCAGCGATAGTTAAACTACAATTTGGAACAAAAATGCTGACTCGGTATGGTTTCTTAAATATGGCAAACATATATTTCTTCGTAGATGTCATTGCAATTCGCCTTTACATACACAAAAGCAGCAATAGCTATAAAACTCTTTTAAATACATATCAAGTTGTAACGTAAAAGACAAATAGTAGGGGTGAACACGCGTTTTCAAAAGTTATACGAGTTGTTTTGAGTTCAATGACGGAGCCCCCACTCAATTTTTGCGCGCGGCCTTCAAGCAGGGCTCGCGGAGTCCAGCTTTTGTCAAATCAGTGTAGATATATGGTAGATATTTCAACTCAACGGCAAAGCCGAGAAAGCCAGAAAAAACTTGAAATGAATTTCGTTGAAGATAAACGTGCATTAAACCGAATAAGCAGAAAATGTACTGATTTGTTAATATATTATATTTTTTCGAAGCGATACGCGCTGTCGGCTTGGAATTGAAAGCGGAGAAATCGAGAGAAAGTTCAAATTTACACTTGTTTGATCAGTCAATCACTAGCTATCGCTCTAGGAATTTTTCCACTAATTCAGTGAGTTTACTGAATACAGTACTATTTTCCATTGAAAAGTCTGGAGGAAAGTCAAGTCAGTTTCTGTGATTTTCGTATTCAAAACAAATGCGAGCGAACTTATCTGATGTGTTGAAGGCGACTAATTTCCCGTTTTCAATTTTCATTTTTCCCATTTTAATTTCCCATTCCCCATTCCCCGTTTTAGTGACATTCATAATCTGTGCGTTGATTCCCATAGTATTTTTTTAAATGTTTGCGAACGTGAAAGTGAATGAAAGGTTTAGTTTAATCGCAGGCTGCAGACGTCACAAAATTGCGAGAATTAATTTGACTGTATTTTATTAAAACATCTCATTTTCTTGAATGGTGGTAAAGAGTGTTCGGTTCTGCATGGAAAACAGTAGCACAGAAGGAAGGCATAATATAGCCTGTAAACCGGTGACTTGCAGTTAACCGCAATGGCGTGAAAATCAGTGCGAATGCACAAACAACGATCAGCAATTAAACTATGATTGTAAAACTATTTGCCAATAAAGAGAATGAATACTCGCCTTTCGGGGAACATCAAGTCTTTAATTTCACTGTTAATTTTCCCTTCTACGTCTACAACGGCTAGTAGTGCCTACCTCGATTTTGGCGAGCAAAACTTTCAAGGATTCGTTTGTCTCGCCCCCAAATCAAACCTACGAAAGCGTTTCGGTCGTTGCCCGTGGGCAGAGATAAAAGAATCCTGCCCGCGCTAAGAACCAATCACATTGCAGGATTCGTTACCGTGAGGGACAGTTAGCCATTTGTCTGTGTCCGCTCCGTAGATTATTTCTTTAGAACTTATTCGCCTACTCAATCTTTTTGTGGTGACGTCATCGACTTTAATCAGAATCCACAATCGTCCATGAGAATCTACGAAGAATAAAAGTAGTAATTCCCTCAACCCCCTCCCCCCGTCGACTAGTCGTGTGAAATGACAAGAATGGAATTTGCTTGCCATTACCAACCTGCTCAAAGTTATCTGAAACTGAACTGAGCAATAATTCAGCGGGCTTTCAAGAATTTTTCAAAGAAATACATCTCACGTCTTAGAAATTCTAACAGCTGCTGTTCAAAATTTGACGTTTACCATGAGTGAGTAATTGATCTCAGTAGCGCGTTTGCTTAACAGCTTCAGCTTCAATCTGTAGCACTCTCAATTAGCTGAAAGTAAAGTCAGCTCTTGATTGTTTTAAATTGCTCTTGTTGAATGAAAGAAAGAAACGAAGAAAAGAAAAGACGAGAAAAGAAACTTATAAAAATGGAATATAAGACTTGACGTCATTTGCCATGTGCCTTGTCGACGTGGAGCCACCATTACTTTGAAATGATATCGTAACGTAATTCATTACCAATAAGGACTCATGAATTAAAAATTACGTCAACTTGTTAAATCTACAAAATAAAGCCGATTTAAATCATCGACGGTGAAAAAAAAGAGACAAAAAAGAAGAAACAAGGCATGATACTGACGTCATCACTGTCTGGTTGGCTAAGAAAATGAGAGAGCCAATTAAAATGCCAAACTTTTTATGTCAAAACGTCAATCAAAGTTTTCATGGAGTGAATGCTGTTTCCATCTGTAGATACCATTTTTTATTTATTCAAAAAATTAGGTGAAATTGGTCGGTTATACCCATAGAAGTAGTTGTTTGTTTGGTAAATGTCATTGGAGTGTACGGTGCATTAGTTACTGTAAAATAAGAAGGTCGCTTTAACTCTGGATGTAATTTTATCACTTTATTCGAACATTTTTATTTGCCACGCAATCATTCCATTATTATTATTATTATTATTATTATTATTATTATTATTATTATTATTATTATTATTATTATTATTATTATTATTATTATTATTTGCCGTACTTTTCAACCACAATTGGAAAACTAAGCGAATTTCATCAGCATTGTCCAAGTGATGGTAGTGTACATAACAATAGTAACTCAAATGCTTTTAGTCTAAGATATCAATTACCTAATTAGTAAAGTTCGTAATGTGAAGTGAAGTGAAGTAAAGTGAGTACTTTATTTACCCTCGGATTATAGAGTAGCTCTAACAGAGTTAATGTCTCCGAGCATTTCAGCAGTACAACGGTACAACGGGTAAAGACCACACCACAACACCGGGAAACTTCGTGCCCTACTCTTAACGATGAGTGTGTGGGTTCTGTAATGAAGACAGAAGGACGTCTACAGGTTTAAAACAGCCTTTATACAACAGTGAATTGATAATTTATTGAATAATAAATAACTTAAATAAATATAGGTTATTCACCAGCCGGGAGGTCCGTATTGGGAAAAACTGTGCCCGAGGTCTTGGATACCGCCCGAGGCCGCAGGCCGAGGGCGGTTCCAAGACCGAGGGCACAGTTTTTCCCAATACGGACCGACCTAGGCTGGTGAATAACGTTTTTATTTTTTTCTTAAAGCCGGTTCTTACTTGGTTAAAATCAAAAATCAAAAAAGATTGTCTTGCAAAATGTAATTGTAATATACGCGCGCATCCAATGTGCATGTTGAATCGATCGCTAAGCTACGGCTAAAGTGAAGAATGATTTGTTTTCCGCCAAACAAATTAAATTCGCGAAACTGAACAGTACTCGCGGAAAAGGTCATCAGAATAAAAGAGAAAAGTAACTTTAATATTAAAAAGAAGTACAATGCAGCAGCAAAAGAGAGCATAAAAAAATCTCGAGTCACGAAAGTGAAATTGAATGAAGTTTGTTTGTGTAGTTTGGTCGTCTGCACACGGCACAATTTTGCGAGAATTAATTTGACTGTTTTTAATCAAAACATCTCATTTTCTTGAATGGTGATAAGCAGTATTCGGTTTTGGGAAAAAGTAGCAGAAAGGCAAAGCGTTTAAAAGGATAAATCTAGTCTGTAAACCAGCGACTTGCAGTAAACCGCATTACGGAGTGAAAACCAGTGCGAATGCATAAACAACGATCGACAAACTATAACTTGATTTTGTAAATAAATACAAAAAATACCCACCTACTGGAGAACTTCAAGGCCTTTAATTCCGTTACTAAGTTAGCTTTTGAAAGAATCAATCGGGTATGTAAGCAGGCGACTTGCAGGTAAGCGCAATGGCGTGAAAATCAGAGTAAATAATGCACAAACAACGATCGACAAACTACGGCCATAAAACTCGGTACAACTTGATTTTGTCAATAAAGAGAATCAATACTCGCCTTTTGGAGAACTTCAAGGCCTTTAATTCCACTGCTTACTTTTCCTTTCTTATTTAAAACGGTTGGTGAACAACTTCATTAATTTTGGAGAGCAAAACTTTCATGGGTTCGATCGTCTCGCCGCGAAATGAAAACACAGCGAGCTAGCCGGGTGGAATCGCTCCGTGAGCGGGCCGGATGGGAGAATACCGCCCGCTCCCGGAACCAATCAGATTGCAGGATTTGTAGAATACCGCCCGCTCACGAACTGAGAAAAAAATAAATAACTTTATTTCTCTTCAGTGTACAGGTAGTTGGAACATGCAAACCTAGCTCTGAGTTTTCGGCTGGTTTGTTTGCATCATGACGTTGACTGGAAATATGGGTTTACCTCGGTGTAAGAACCTGTGATATTTTTCTTTGTTTTGGAGCTATTGTTTTCCTTCTCTATCTTTGTTTTGCCAGCTCTTTGTTGTATTGTTCGTTCTTTGTTTTACGCCACCGGTGAGTTTCACAGGTTCTTACACCGAGGATGAGCCGGAAATAGTATTGGATCGCTTCTTCGCCGGTATCAAACCTTTAAAATACTTGACTTTTATAAAGCGACGCGTGTCGCTCAAACGAATTTCGGTGTCTTGGACCTTTTCAGTTACTTTTTACTCTTTTTGTATCAGCACTAAGGTATATTTCCAAAAAACATCCGAAAACGAAAATAAAACTTACGGGTGATTTTATGCAGTTTTTGAGTTATTTTTGTGTGCTGTTGTAATTTTGTGCTTTTTGTCCATGTTAAATGTTGTCTGTAAGCACGATCGATCTGGCCTCGCCCAGGCCAAACAGAAAAATTTTAATCATCAAGTTGTCTTAAAGACTCAAGAGAAGTTTGCAGTCAAAATGATGGCAGTTGTTGTACGCTACGTTTCTTGTCTACGGACTCCTACTTCACTACAGTTTTGTGAAAATTTCCAGTGTTCATAAGTACAATAAGTCGTATAATGATCGCCATTACAAAGTGCCTATTGTAATTTTAATTTAAACTCCGCCGTTAACCCTTTAGCTTAAGCCATCTTCAAGAGAGACATTACGAATTAATCGATGCATAAAGACTGATGTTTTCATCTAAAAAGAATATTTTACCATTGTTAATTTAAGGTGGCTGGTAATGGTTTCCAGCACTTTCCAGCTCTTACACTTTGACTGGATAGTACAATAAATTTTTATCAGTTGATGCTACAATAATGGTATCAAATAAATGCCCAATGATTGCCGAGTACGTTTTGGTTACTTTCTTGACCTCACTGGTTTCCATAGCAACACTATAACCTGTTAAAAACACCCTTAATTTTAGCTTTAAGTGCTTATAAGTCAAAAACGAGCTCGATGACCCCCAGTTTTTATTATTGAACATTGATTAGCATGTTAAGATACAACTTTCTGCAAAGTTAAAAAAATTTCTACGAAACAGTTTCAGAGCCACCTTAAATTTTTAAAAAATTAAGGTGGCTCTGAAACCGCTTCGTAGAAATTTTTTTAACTTTACAAAAAGTTGTATCTTTACATGCTAATTATAACTCAACAATAAAAAATGGGGGTTTTCGAGCTTGTTTTTGAATTATAAGCACTTAAAGCTAAAATTAAGGGTGTTTTTAACAGGTTATCCTGTTACTATGGTAACCAGTGACGTCAAGAAAATGACCAGAACATATTCACCAATCATTGGGCATTTATTTGATACCATTATTGTAGCATCAACTGATAAAGATTTCTAGTACAGACCCGTCAAAAGTGTAAGAGCTGAAAAATGCTTGAAAATGCTGGAAACCGATACCAGCCACCTTAAACTGAAAACAAGCAACATGTTGCCAACAATGCTCTTATGCAGGATGCGTCCCCGGTTTTTGAACCATAATTAGAAATGGTTGATGGGGTTGATATATGTTAATGGTTTGATTGTTTGATGTGAGTAATGTGGTTGGTGTGGTTAATGTATGTTAATGGTTTGATTGGTTGATGTGAGTGATGTATGTAAATGGTTTGATGCATTTTTATATAGGTTTGTTTATGTTTGTATTGGTTGATGTGGTTGATATATGTTAATGGTTTGATTGTTTGATGTGAGTAATGTGGTTGGTGTGGTTAATGTATGTTAATGGTTTGATTGGTTGATGTGAGTGATGTATGTGATGGTTTGATGCATTTTTATATAGGTTTGTTTATGTTTGTATTAAGGGTTGGGTTAGTGCCTGCTTTGTGGGTGGTGGGGGGGGGGGGGGGGGCTGGGTTTGCGATAATTTGTATTTTGTTATAAATAGGGAGCATTAAATTTTATTATTGATAGGGGACATAAAATAATTTTATTGAATTAATTAATTAGATTGATTATTATTTCTCTTTTGTAGGCATTTTAACTGCATTGGACCGGAAAATCACAATCTCTCCCGGAAATGATTGATGTTATTAATGATCTGATGTATTGATGCATAGATGTTGATAAAGGTTGGTTTATGTTCAGAGAAACTTAGAAATTTTATTAAATCTGCTTGAATGATATTTCACATTTTTTAAGTTTGGTATATGTAATAAGTGAATTCTATTGTTTAATAGTAATATCTCATTTGATCTATAAATGTTGGAGACATAGGGGCAAAAGAGGGGGGGCGGGGGTTTGGGGGGCAAGTCATTGAAAACGAAACCTATCCAAAAAAGCCATCCTTCGTTAACGTGAGACAAAGAACACATCAACCTAACCTCTGAGGGTCTGTTATCCTTTCATTAGCCTAAGATTAGTACTAGTTGAAAGGAACTAGCAAAGATGGTTTAAACAAAGAGCTCAGTGCTCTTAGCAATACATGTTGTTGAGGAATTATTTATAATATACGTAGCTCTTTTTCTTCAACAGGTAGCTCTTTTTCTTCAACAGGTAACCATTGTGCTGCATCCAGAGGGGGTGCTGTTCCTCAAGATGTTTGTGGTTCAGTAATGGACGTGGCCGACTCCGAAGTCTTGTCTTCCGAGTTAATTGACATTTTTGTTTAACTGTCCGTTGATCTTCTGGTGTATAGTAAAATAGTTACAAGATTGTGACACAAGGTGTAAAAGATACGAGCATGCATGCGCTTGCTTTTGTGAGTTATTATAATTTAAAATAATTTAACATTGACAGTCTCTTTTTCTTATTGTACAAATTGAATATATATATATATATATATATATATATATATATATATATATATATATATATATATATATATTTTTTTTTTTTTTTTTTTTTTTTTTATAATCCTATCTTGGGTCATCAAATTGTGTAAACTCACAGTATTATTAACTGCTTTAACCATTGTAAGAGAAATCTGAAGATGATTATAAAATAAAGATTTTGACAAAATTGAACTCTTAATATGTTTGTTTTTCATTCCACGCACATAAATATCACTGTAAAAAGCCTTTATATTTTTCACATTGTTTTCTCTAAAACTTTTGTCTTCCACCTCACGTACACAAATATCACTGTAAAAAGCCTTTATATTTTTCACATTGTTTTCTCTAAAACTTTTGTCTTCCACCTCACGTACACAAATATCACTGTAAAAAGCCTTTATATTTTTCACATCATTTTCTCTAAAACTTTTGTTGTTATATCATGTACATAAATATCACTGTAAAAAGCCTTTACATTTTTCACATCATTTTCTCTAAAACTTTTGTTTCTCGCTCCAGTTCTTTAGCCAATTTTCTCATCTTTGCCTGGAGTCTTTTAATTTTAATCATTTGGTTTTGTCTCCTTTGACTTTTCTCGAATTTTATTGCTGCCTCTATTAGTCCTTTTTCCTCTTTCCCTCCTGATATCCACCAGTGACATTCGTAGTGAATCCATCTGTTCAGGTGTGAGCTGTGTAAAGGGCGGGTCAGGCAGTTGTAGATCATAATGTTGATGTATATTTTGATTTATGTCACATAGTGCAACAGTATATACTTAAAAATGCAATTCATTGTCTAGGTGCTTAAGACGTGAGCTCACGGGAAAAAACAACCTCATTTGAAAGACAGCAATTGCATACCCTGTCTCATCAGGGACTCAGAAGGTATGCAAGGTTAATGAGTAAAGGAGCCGGGGAACCGCTCAAAAAAATTTTCTTGAAACCGCGGAGGAGTGGGGCGAGGGGTTTGAAATTTAAGAGGATGAGAAACTCATTAACCAACACGTTTCAACGCCATAAGGTACCTTTGGCTGAGCCCTACGTGCTTGCTGTCATTCTGAGAGTGCTTTCTTGAAAGGGTTAAGGAGTTAAAGATTTAAAATATGGATACCTCAATCCTTCTGGCGACGCGAGTAAACGGGTTGCTTGGTGTTTCCATAACATTTTCCATGATCAGGTCCTTCGAGATGATAAGGAGACACATGATTGTTTATGTGAGTGATTCATTTAGTTAAGGATATGTAGTCTAACTCTAGCTTACCATAAATGGGGGTTAAATTTTCCTTGTTAGATTACCCTGTCTTAACTGTTTGAAAGCGGTTAGATTGGCGCGGAAAAAATTACGCGAGGCTTATTTCGTATGCTAGTAAGAGGTGATCAAGCTCGTGCATGACAGTTTACCGTTAAAATTTTGCTCGTGCATTCTGTAAGAAATACGGTTAAGAAATTTGAAAAAAAGTTCGACGTTTAAAAGGTTGTAATCAGTAGTGGTGTGAAAAAATATAAACCGCGAAAATGTCAGAGGGTGTGTCTTTGTGGAGACAAAAGGTGATAAGGACTAGAGGAGTATCTGGCATTTTGGCTAAAGAATTATTTAGTCTCGATGATCTATATTATCGTTTGGAGCGAGCGATATATGAGAGCTATGAGCTGGACTTGCAACGAGATCTCGTCTTTGTCGTAAAAAAAGGGTTGCTAGAACCAGAAGACAAGAACATCTTAATGGAGGAGAAGAGATATGAATTGACTGTTTGTGCTAAAAACCTTAGATATGAGATCGACTCTGTGGTGAAAAGACGAACTGAACTTATTCTTTCTGAATTAAAAGTTGCTCGCAGGAAGTTCCCTACTGGTGCAAAACCTCGGAGTAGGAAAAATAGGCAAGCAATTCGTGGTCGGCTAGTGAGTGACGGAGAAGTCAGACAATTACTTAGACATTATAGTTCTTTGATCGAGGAGAGGGAGCACATATTGAAGAGGGATGTGCTGAAACGGCAAAAAGCGTTACGTGACACAGAGAGAAAATTGTCGATCGAGAAGGAGAGATATCGGCCCCGAAACAATTTGCATAATTTCACGACTTATCAGTTGGATCCTAAGTTAAAAACATTGCTTGAGAAAAATGGTGGTTTTGTTCCTGGTGATGTGGAAAAAACCAAGGAGTTTCAATCTGTTAAGGCCTTAAAGAAACATGCAGAGGAGGCAGTACTGACTTACGCTGTTGGTGTAACAAGGTCTAAGCATGTATCTTTTAAGAAATTAATTGGTAATAAGAATAATACTGGCAGCTATAATCCTGTAAGGCAAGCTATAAGGCATTATCTAACTCATCCTAATATGACAAATTCTGATCGTAATTATATTTACAATTCTTTGAAGCTAATTGATAGGCTAGTAATTAATTATATACGACTTAAAAGAAAAGGTGCAAAATTTACACAAAGTGGTGATGGCAGCGTTAATTCTAAATTCAAAGATAAAGATCTACAGACAATAGCTCAGTTACAGAAAGCAGCTTCATTAACTAATAGTAAACAGGTAATTCTTAGAGAGAGTGACAAGAAGATGGGATGGTCTTTAAATAGTACTGATTGGTACAGAAGCGAATATATTAGACATTTGAAATCTGATTTTTATAAGAGGGTCGGTAGTGTGGGACAGGTGCAAGCTGTAAAACGGAGTTGTAGGGAGGAGTTTTTAAATATTCTTTCAAAATACAAAGAAAAATTGAGCAATTTATCTATACAGAAATTTTGTTCTCACAAACTGGAGGATTATATCTTACCGAGTATGAACTTAATGCCTAAAGTACATAAGTTGACTAGACCTGCAAGCCATTTAAATGAGGGTGAACTAAAGGGGAGGCCGATAATTACTGCTCATAGTTGGTGTACTGTTGAGGCATCTAAATTTTTACAAGGTAAATTGAGGGAGATAGTCAGTTATTTTAAAGCATATTTAAGTGACCATGGGATGGAGTCTACGATATTGAGTGATAGTAAGAGCCTCGTTGATATCCTTAAACAGTATAGGGTGAGACCCGACGGAATGTATACCTTTGCGACTTTCGATTTTAAAGACTTGTATACTAATATTCTTTATGAGGATGCATCTAGGACTTTGAAAGATTTGAGCAAATTGCTGGGTATAAAAGAGATTGAAGTGGAGTTGATTTTAGATTTATACCGATTTTGTAATAATTGGAATTATTTTAATGTTGGTGAAGATTTATTTAAACAGGTAAAGGGGGTTAGTATGGGTTGCTATTTTAGTAAGGAAATTAGTGATTTAGTACTGTTATATTCTGAGTATAAATATTTAGCAGCTTTTAAGGATGATAATTTAGTCCTTTTAAGGAGGTATGCTGATGATGGGTTAGCTATTTTTTCTAGTCAGGATTTGGATGCTATTACAGTAGATTTGCAGAAGATTATGCATTTTTACCCTAGGAATCTTGTTATGAATATTAATCTTAATAGGGCTACCTGCTGTTATTTAGATTTAAGGATAACAAATGATGATGTTTGCAAAGAATCAGGGCATTTTCATCTATGTACATATTTTAAAAAATTCCATAAGTTTGCTTATTTAGACCCAGAGTCTAATCACCCTAAACATGTTTTTAAGGGGTTAGTTAGGACAGAGTGCATGAGATACTTGAGGAATTCGTCTGTGAAAGATGATTATGAACATACTGTTCAGTTGTTTGTAATGAGATTAGTTAGGTTGGGTTATAGGCGAAACTTTATTTTATGTAATATACCCAATTTTAAAGGTTCTGAGGAGGGCTTAAGTCATGGAAAGAGAAACTTAACTGATTTGAAAGCAGATCTGGGAAAGGAAAAAACATTTGTTTATACTATGACATATGATAAGTTTAGTAAGATAACCAAGTCTATTGAGGCTATTTTAGTGCAGGCTAGACAGAACTTGAAATTGTCTAATAGAGTAATTATTAGTAAGGGGGTCTTGCCTAAATTGCGGGGGATATTAAGCACTAGACGTTTGTTGCATAAGAAAATGAAAAAATTCAGCTTTAAGGTTTTGTTTAGCTGATTTTTTGTGATGTTCAAATAGGGTTTTAAGATGTTAATGCCCTAAATAAAGTTCCATTTTGCACAATTATGAATTTATTATGTGAGTTTGAGTTTGTGTGTTGGGGTGATAGGGGTGGTTTTAAGGTGGTAAGAAAAAAGTAAGTATGCATAAGTATACATGTGTATACAACAGAGGGTTGAAAAGAAAAAATTGGGGTTTTTTAACGAGCCATGAATACCTCACCAGATTCATCCCTCTGATTTGGACAGATGGTGGCAATAAGCTTTAGGCACAAAGCCCCACTGTGGTCTTGGTGCAATGCCCCTCAACAGACCGGGTAAAGGGAGTGAGTTAATATCCCAAGGGAAAGGCCTGACAGAGCCGACCCACAGATGGCAGAATCTTGGGTTGGACATGGTCCGCCATATGCTGAGACTGTTGTCTGCACATATGGAAATTGAACTGGTTGATGGGGTTGATATATGTTAATGGTTTGATTGTTTGATGTGAGTAATGTGGTTGGTGTGGTTAATGTATGTTAATGGTTTGATTGGTTGATGTGAGTGATGTATGTAAATGGTTTGATGCATTTTTATATAGGTTTGTTTATGTTTGTATTGGTTGATGTGGTTGATATATGTTAATGGTTTGATTGTTTGATGTGAGTAATGTGGTTGGTGTGGTTAATGTATGTTAATGGTTTGATTGGTTGATGTGAGTGATGTATGTGATGGTTTGATGCATTTTTATATCGGTTTGTTTATGTTTGTATTAAGGGTTGGGTTAGTGCCTGCTTTGTGGGTGGTGGGGGGGGGGGGGGGGGGCTGGGTTTGCGATAATTTGTATTTTGTTATAAATAGGGAGCATTAAATTTTATTATTGATAGGGGACATAAAATAATTTTATTGAATTAATTAATTAGATTGATTATTATTTCTCTTTTGTAGGCATTTTAACTGCATTGGACCGGAAAATCACAATCTCTCCCGGAAATGATTGATGTTATTAATGATCTGATGTATTGATGCATAGATGTTGATAAAGGTTGGTTTATGTTCAGAGAAACTTAGAAATTTTATTAAATCTGCTTGAATGATATTTCACATTTTTTAAGGTTGGTATATGTAATAAGTGAATTCTATTGTTTAATAGTAATATCTCATTTGATCTATAAATGTTGGAGACATAGGGGCAAAAGAGGGGGGGCGGGGGTTTGGGGGGCAAGTCATTGAAAACGAAACCTATCCAAAAAAGCCATCCTTCGTTAACGTGAGACAAAGAACACATCAACCTAACCTCTGAGGGTCTGTTATCCTTTCATTAGCCTAAGATTAGTACTAGTTGAAAGGAACTAGCAAAGATGGTTTAAACAAAGAGCTCAGTGCTCTTAGCAATACATGTTGTTGAGGAACCAGAAGGATTGAGCTCACACCTGAACAGATGGATTCACTACGAATGTCACTGGTGGATATCAGGAGGAAAGAGGAAAAAGGACTAATAGAGGCAGCAATAAAATTCGAGAAAAGTCAAAGGAGACAAAACCAAATGATTAAAATTAAAAGACTCCAGGCAAAGATGAGAAAATTGGCTAAAGAACTGGAGCGAGAAACAAAAGTTTTAGAGAAAATGATGTGAAAAATGTAAAGGCTTTTTACAGTGATATTTATGTACATGATATAACAACAAAAGTTTTAGAGAAAATGATGTGAAAAATATAAAGGCTTTTTACAGTGATATTTGTGTACGTGAGGTGGAAGACAAAAGTTTTAGAGAAAACAATGTGAAAAATATAAAGGCTTTTTACAGTGATATTTGTGTACGTGAGGTGGAAGACAAAAGTTTTAGAGAAAACAATGTGAAAAATATAAAGGCTTTTTACAGTGATATTTATGTGCGTGGAATGAAAAACAAACATATTAAGAGTTCAATTTTGTCAAAATCTTTATTTTATAATCATCTTCAGATTTCTCTTACAATGGTTAAAGCAGTTAATAATACTGTGAGTTTACACAATTTGATGACCCAAGATAGGATTATAAAAAATATATAAAAAAAAAAAAAAAAAAAAAAAAATATATATATATATATATATATATATATATATATATATATATATATATATATATATATATATTTTCAATTTGTACAATAAGAAAAAGAGACTGTCAATGTTAAATTATTTTAAATTATAATAACTCACAAAAGCAAGCGCATGCATGCTCGTATCTTTTACACCTTGTGTCACAATCTTGTAACTATTTTACTATACACCAGAAGATCAACGGACAGTTAAACAAAAATGTCAATTAATTCGGAAGACAAGACTTCGGAGTCGGCCACGTCCATTACTGAACCACAAACATCTTGAGGAACAGCACCCCCTCTGGATGCAGCACAATGGTTACCTGTTGAAGAAAAAGAGCTACCTGTTGAAGAAAAAGAGCTACGTATATTATAAATAATTCCTCAACAACATGTATTGCTAAGAGCACTGAGCTCTTTGTTTAAACCATCTTTGCTAGTTCCTTTCAACTAGTACTAATCTTAGGCTAATGAAAGGATAACAGACCCTCAGAGGTTAGGTTGATGTGTTCTTTGTCTCACGTTAACGAAGGATGGCTTTTTTGGATAGGTTTCGTTTTCAATGACTTGCCCCCCAAACCCCCGCCCCCCCTCTTTTGCCCCTATGTCTCCAACATTTATAGATCAAATGAGATATTACTATTAAACAATAGAATTCACTTATTACATATACCAACCTTAAAAAATGTGAAATATCATTCAAGCAGATTTAATGAAATTTCTAAGTTTCTCTGAACATAAACCAACCTTTATCAACATCTATGCATCAATACATCAGATCATTAATAACATCAATCATTTCCGGGAGAGATTGTGATTTTCCGGTCCAATGCAGTTAAAATGCCTACAAAAGAGAAATAATAATCAATCTAATTAATTAATTCAATAAAATTATTTTATGTCCCCTATCAATAATAAAATTTAATGCTCCCTATTTATAACAAAATACAAATTATCGCAAACCCAGCCCCCCCCCCCCCCCCCACCACCCACAAAGCAGGCACTAACCCAACCCTTAATACAAACATAAACAAACCGATATAAAAATGCATCAAACCATCACATACATCACTCACATCAACCAATCAAACCATTAACATACATTAACCACACCAACCACATTACTCACATCAAACAATCAAACCATTAACATATATCAACCACATCAACCAATACAAACATAAACAAACCTATATAAAAATGCATCAAACCATTTACATACATCACTCACATCAACCAATCAAACCATTAACATACATTAACCACACCAACCACATTACTCACATCAAACAATCAAACCATTAACATATATCAACCCCATCAACCAGTATCAACCCCATCAGTCAGATGCCGGAAGTGATCACATGATACTAGTGGGTAAACTGCGTCTTAAACTGAGCAAAAAACGCCAAAAGATCGCGGAGAAGGGGCCACTAGCGGTTAAGAAAGAATTTTATCTGAAGCTACAGAGCAGGTTTGAAGTACTAGCAGATATGGAAGGTGAATCGGCGGAAAACCTGCCTCGTTCCCAGTCGCCCGCGCGATACTTAACCCGGGAAGAGGCTGCTGAATACTTGGCAAGCGTAGAAGGAGGGAGCAGTTGTCGCAAGGTGTCATATCGCTTCCCGCGCTCACTAACAGCCCCCCCCCCCCCCCCCCCCCCCCCTACAATATTCGTTAATCTATAATATTGATATTAGCAAACTGGAACTCAAATAGAAACTTCGTTAGGGAGTTAACTGACTGGGGAGGTGGGCGTGTTGAATTAACGTTCCATGGTGGCTGCGTCATCACTCCTTGATTGGCTAAGATTAGCACTCATTTTAAAACGTCAGATCAAAAATCTTTATCGGATGGCTAATGATTTTTCGCTGCCGAAGATATTTTACTCTTTTAATTTGAACTAATAAGAAGAAAGAGTTTTCTGGTATCAATGCGCATGCGAATTATTTGTTTAAGCCTTTCGACCATGATTAACAAGCGAATTTGAGCTCCAATGTTGAACGAATGACGTGGACCGTCGGACTGACATCGCTTCTAAATAATACTTTTCGCAGCAACTTTCAACTGTGCGTGGTTAGATGCATTTGCATAAGTAAATCTCTTAACGGAAAGGCAAAAAGGTGTGTGATAGCTGAGACCAGATGGTTTAAAACAGTTTTTAACTAAAGCGTTAAAATAACGTTTTTTTCATTTTTTAGATTTTTTTTCGATCATCATCAGGTAACATTTTTTCTGGAGACTGTAGCTGAAAAATGAAAGCCTGGTTCTGGATTCTCGGTTGGTCCCTTTCAATTCTCACAATGGCTGGAAACGGATTTCTTATCTGCATTATAATCAGAAGAACACAGCTTCGCACCAAAACCAACGCATTTGTCGTGTCTTTAGCAGTGGCTGATTTCTGTGTGGGGATGTTCGCATTTCCGTCGCGGTTTTTCTGTGAGATGTTTGGTCAATGCAACTGGCCGATATATTTTCTGAGAGGACTGTTTGTGTACACATCCGCCTCAAACTTGTGTAGTTTAGTACTGGATCGCTACATGGCCGTCGCAAAACCTTTACAATACTTGACTTTTATGAAAAACCGCCGTGTTATTCAAATGATTTCATTATCTTGGATAATCCCAGTTATTTTTAGTGTTATTGTTGTATCACCAGACTGGTTTAACTTAAATACACCAGTTATCAATAATATTGTTGGCTGGTTGTATACAGTTTTTGAGTTACTTGTGTGTGCTATTGTAATCTTCTGCTTTGCATCGATGATACATGTTGTTTTGAAGCACGCCCGATCTGCCCGCACCCTAGCTAAACAGTTGCGTTTTAATCATCACGTATTGCTTAAAACGCAGGATACGTCTGCGGTTAAAATGATGACAGTCGTTATAGGTTTGTTTCTCCTGTGTTACGGAATTTTTTTGCGTTGTAACTTCGTGTTGTTTTTTGGCGATCAGAAATCATGCAATGATCTCCAATACAAGGTGCCTATTCAGATTTTGAACTCCGCCGTTAACCCGTTAGCTTACGCCATCTTTAAGAGGGACATTAAGAAGGAGTTTAAAAGACTGATCTATTTATGGTCATTAAAAATGTATAACTAACTTAAGAATGTTTTAAAGAAATATACTTTCAATCGGTTTTTATTAAGGTAGATGCATACTTAAACCTTTAGCGAAAACGAAACTGGTTATGGAGTAGGACAGGTATGTCAGAATAATGATAATAATACATGTAAAAGTTAAAATGTAGGAAATAAAAGCAATATGACGGATACGTCCTCATGCAATAACTGCATGCGATATGGATTTGTGAAAAGAGTTTGTATTTAAACGTAACATAAATTTTTCGCCTTATTTGAGTCTGCATTCGCCCGTCGAGTTAATACATGAAATAAAGTTCTCTGTGATCTCAAACACGTTTCAAACAATTGAAAATTTAAATGAGCCTCGATCCAGAATTGAATTGAATTTTTTTAAAATTGTTTGGGATATTTCTTATTGAAGTTTTCGCTTAACTTTATCGAAAAAAGGATTAATTTATGTCGTTGAGACATTTTTAAAAGAGGCAAATCCTTCCCATGCATAGCCAGCTATGAAGGGGAAAGTCTCCTACATTTTGAATTTGAATTAAAAACATCGGTTTAAAAAAAAACGTTTAAGTGATCGATTTTTTTAATTTACTTTAAGTTTTTCTAAAGGGAACATGAGATGCAGAATAATTATAATCTATCGGTAATTCTCAGTTGCATCTTCACTCCTTGATTGGTTGGGGGCTAAGAGAACCCTTTAAAGATGCCAAATTCGGGATATTAAGACGTCAAGCAAATTTTAATGGAGGTACAGGTGTTCTCACCTGTTCTTGATCATCATCCCTTTTCCAGCGACAGCATAGCTGAAAAATGGAAACAAGGTCCTGGATTAACTTGGCTGGTCTCTTTCAGTTCTGACGATGACTTACCTTCATAATTTATTTACCTTTATTGCATCATCTCATCTCGTTTCTATTTGTTGTCTCATGTTTTTTTTTTTATTTCTTCCATTACTCATTTAATTGCTTTTGTTTCTCGCATTTTCCTGGAACAGCGAGTTCTTTTAATGCTTTCTGCGACTGCGTGGCTGTTGTCGATGTTTGCAGAAATGCCACCGGCAACCTTTGAGTTTTTACTCGCGACTGTCACTCAGATGGATTCTCGCGTAGAAACCTTAAAAGAAGACGACGAAAACAATTGTCTGTTCCGTTCACAGTGAAAAAGAGAGTTTATGGGAAAAATGTTTATGAGTAAAAGAGGATTTCTCGAAATCGTTAGATATAATATTGTTACTGGATTAAAAGAGTATTTTCCTCGGTAATCTTTATATCTTTTCTTCCTCCGTCGCCTACCTGTTGACTTTGTATACCCAGGTCCTGTTGTTTCCAGGGTATAGGGCGATGATGCTGGTATCCCGGGCCATCCAGATCCAGACTACTCTTCCATGTTTGAAGATATTTTAGCAGATTCACCCACAAAAGAACAAAATATAGGGATGGCCGTAATATATTAATACATTCAAGTCTGTGTTTCGCAACTAATAGTTCACTGGATTACTAGATTCTGACTGGACGAGCTCAGTACAACTAATCCCAACAACAAGCTTTATTTGCATGACTGTAAATTTGTTACAATATTGCAAAAGCGTGGAAGTAATTAACTAATAAAGAAAAAAAAACACATCTATAAATATATGAAATTAATTACATTACAAATTGGACTCCTTCTGAGTGCCTAATAGAGTGAATTCGTGTAACCCGTTTTTTATATGCTAATGTGCTGTGTAATATTCTAATGAGCTGTACAGAAAATTACGGACAAATTGCAATTATTAGAGAAAATTCACAGGTGGAAGTTACGTTAAAATCCAAGAATTTATCAACATGAAAAAACCGAAACAGATAATGGGCTTAAAATTTATCATTCCTTGATTTATTTTGTGATTTTACATAAACATTTTATATTCAAACTCTCGTGAAGGAAAACAACAATAAAATATTAAACCATCAAATTAAACAAGAATGTAACACAACTTTTCTCTCTCACATGTACACACGTTATCGAAGTCGTCTCTCAACCAAGAATGTTGTCAGTTACTAATTGCAGGATGGACGCTGGAGTTTCACCTGTGTTCTCCAGAACAAATGCGCCTGTCCTGAGGTCAAAGAAAACACGGTCGGGTGAAAACGCAGACTGCAGACTGCAGACTGCAGACTGCAGACTGCAGACTGCAGACTGCAGACTGCAGACTAGCAGACTGCAGGGCTGCAAAAGAGGCAACTCGAGTGAAAAAAAAATCTGATAGTTTCCTATTTGAAAAAGCTGTCAATCGAAGTGTAAACGTAAGACTTTTGCTGTGCAAAACTGACAAATTTGCATATACGCGACTTGAAATATTATCAACGGGCCGTTTTTATCAAACATGGAATTTTAGCTTCAACTTTGAATTTCAAGCTTTTTCATTCACGGAAATTTTGATATGCGATATATGCTTGTCTATCGGTAATATTACTTATGCAAAGACACGCGAAACCATTAAAACGCCTCAGACATTACATTCCCTCGGTTTTAAGCAGCAGAGTATTAACGTACGAGTAAGATTGTCAAAATTAGAATTACGGTTTCTGGTGGAAATATTTGTTACTTTTATAACAACTCAAATTAATCAGTTTCGATGTTCATGATTTTGTGTGTCTTTGCATGAATTAAATTACCGATAGACAAGCACGGAAATCGCAGAAAAAATAGCGCATCGTAAGCTTCTAACTAGAACGCGTGAATGAAAAGGATCTCATTTTAAGTTTTCGTGAATAAAAAAAGTTCAAAAATCGAAGTTGAAGCTAAAATTCCATGTTTGATAAAAACGGCCCGTTGATAATATTTCAAGTCGCGTATATGCAAATTTGTCAGTTTTGCACAGCAAAAGTCTTACGTTTACACTTCGATTGACAGCTTTTTCAAATAGGAAACTATCAGATTTTTTTTTCACTCGAGTTGCCTCTTTTGCAGCCCTGCAGTCTGCTAGTCTGCAGTCTGCAGTCTGCAGTCTGCAGTCTGCAGTCTGCAGTCTGCGTTTTCACCCGACCGGCTGTGAACTTGTGCAGCTTATTAGCGGACCGCTGCATCGCCGTTGTGAAACCTTTAAAATACTGGACTTTTATAAAGCACCGCCGTGTTAGTCAATAAATGATTTCCTGAGTAGCTTGGGCAACCGCATTAAGCTTTACTGTGTTTATAAGGCCGCTCAAGTATAGCTAAAAAAACCTCTTCTCAGTTGTATTTTCGGCTGGCTTTAAGTAGTTTTTGAGTTATTTCAATGTCTCATTGTAATCGTTTGCTTTGCATCGATGTTACGTGCTGTTTACACGATCAACCTGCCCGTAAATTAGCCAAGCAGTTACGCTCCAGGATTGAACGCTTATGAGATGCACGCTCTTTATAATAAGCATCACAAAGTGTCCTCACTGATTAAAGTTCACCTAAACACACATAATGCCGTCAAATATGAAGTAGTATGAAAACGGTCAATAACACAGTCATATATGAAGCACTTGCTGAACAACACCTGCATTCAGTCCTGGACATAAGTGGAGAAGTCTGCAGTTACAATGATGGCAATTGTTGTGTGCTTGTTTCCAGTGTTCTTCGGACTTTTTTTGCGTTGTAGTTTTGAGCATTCTTTGTGTAATCACAAAACATGTTATATTGATCTACAATAATGATTACCAATTTTTGTTTTAAACTTCGTTGTAAACCCTTTAGCTTATGCAGCCTTCAAGAGAGACATTAAGAAAGAGTTAAAGATTGACCTATTCTGTGATCAAAACGAATTTGACCGGCAGCCTAAGGACTTGTAACCGCTACTTTTTCTGTCGCTTAATGATGTCATACTTATAGTGTGGACTAGATGCCGTTGTAAACAGCGTCCTTCGTTGGAACTCTAACCCTGAGTCGGGTTGCTCAAAGCACGATTAAGGCAATCCAAGATTCGCGTCAATTTTAATTTCAGTTTTCTAACTGTTCAGAGAAGGTTTCTGTTTATATTGTTTGTCCTCCAGTTTTCTCGTCGACTAACCTTAAATTCCACTAGCCTTTTATTCAAGAACAATTGAACCCTCTATCAACTTTAGTTAGTTAGTGTTAACAGGCTTTCGAACAAACCGGCGCTGACCTCTAAGCTGGTTGGGTAGTCAGTGATCTTTTTTTAATGCTTTTTTCCTTTTCTCTACTAAAAAAAAATAATAGATAAATAACATAAAAATAAAAATAAGATAAGAAAAATATTACAGGTAAGAAGTTGTTGTTTGTTTGCCAAATTTCATTTAAATACATCGTAAGTTAGGTTATTTATAATATATATATGTTTGGAAGCCTATCGATGCGAAACAGTTTACTTATGACATCACCGTACGACGCCGGGGGGGGGGGGGGGGGGGGGGGGAGCAACGATCAAGTGGGTATATCAAACAATTCCACTGAATAAATTCACGAGGCCAGAAAGACAATAGAGACATTGCATTTTGGTTAAAAATCCTAAGGTCGAGAAATCAGACAACTTTATGGTGAAGATTTTGCTGGAAGTTTTTGATGTTGGAAACCAGGAAACGTGGCAGTAAAGAATTTTAGATGAATAATAAAACAAACAAACAAACAAGAAACAAACAAATGCAAGTTCAAGTTAATTTTTAGGTGTTTATTCTCTTTTGTATTTTTTTTCCCTGAGTGGCGAGTCATACAATCAAAAGTATTATTTCAGAGGTAGCAGGTTTCTTGAAGCTCATCAGGAGGTTAGTCTCATTGTCAGTACCTGTTAAAACAAAAGGAAACCGGTAAGTACGGAGCTGTTTGGCATCTCGACATGCGTCTTGTTATGTAAAATATCTGAGACGTTTCTTAAAACTTGAAAGATCTCATAATGAAACTGGACTATAGACCTTATTCCAATCTTATGTAAAATTAATTTGTACCGTACACTGCATGGACCAGGTGTAAAATGTTGATGTCAGCCTTCAATAAACGGGTAAATTATACATGCCATCGACCATCAGTTAACAAAGAAATAGAGGATATTACTCGGTGGTGAGAAGATTTGAATTTTATGCTCGAGTGGCAAAAAAAGTACAGAGATATAATTGACGATAATTTTATAGAAAACACGCCACTTCTGTCCCGGATGTCGCTTTTTATGAATTCAGGGGTCTGTTTTCCAGTAAAACTCTAGCGTTTATATCATATGAGTTATCATTTGTCGTGAACCGTTCTCGAAGCCACATGTGGTCTAACGGCAAACATACTCCTGGGGCAAACTCACGAAGGTTAGGCGTGTCCTTAGTCCCTTTTTGGACAATACTTAGGATGCATTGTGAATCTGGCGCCTGCAGATCCGGCGGTTCGGGTTTTCGAGAACGCACTCTCGTATTAACCTGTCTTCATACAGGTGCATCTCGACTATAATCTGGGGAGGTGTGTGGTAGGAGATAGGTAACCTGTAATGTACGAGTCTCCCTTTCTGATGTACGCGATCAGAAGCTAGGTAAGCGCTGGCAGTGTGGGCAAGTTTCTTACCTAATGCAAACTTTACCCGATCGATTGGTGCCTGGCACATAATTACGGCTGCTGAAATCTGCAGAGTGGACAACCTCCACTCCCCCCCCCCCCCCCACCCTTCCCCCCAAAAAAGTGGGGGTGGGGGGTCTTTTTTGTTTATTTTTATTTATATTTTTTTTGACAACTATAACTCTCTATCGAAATTTTCTTTGAGTCGATTCACGGCCATGGGTTGAGTTTGTTGCTGGTTCTCCTCCTTGCTCTGAGGGTATTCTCCTGGTTCTCCGCCCCCCTCCCCCCCCCCCCCCCCCACCCCACCCACTCTGCAAATTCCAATTTGATCTGGGAACAGTGGATGAGGAGCCACTTTGTGGAAATATAACGGGAAATTTCCATTTTTATTTATTTCATTTATTTTTAGCGGAGCCCCCGCGAAGCATCCATACCCATACAAATTGGTAAACCTATCGAGCCAAGAAAATTTGGTGGTCACCCGCGTATGTACGCACGGATTAGGCCTGGAGACGAGTTTGCCTTTGTCCTTGATTTGGAGTCCTTCTTACGCAAAAAGTGACACAAAGACATATTCGGCTCGTTTAGAGTTGAGTTACCTGTCGTAAAAATTTTGTAAGAACACTGCATTACTTCAGAGGTTTTTTTTCTCATGTTATAAAATGATCTGGACATTTCATTTCAATTTGAACGACGCGATTGTATGAAAAGGCGGCAAATCTGTGGCACGGGTGGCACCTTGTTCGCTTTTTAAGCTAAATGAAAGAGGCGAACAAACCTTCTGGAAGACACAGATCTTCGTGAATATTTCTCGCTTTATTTACTCATCTACATCATGGAAACTTATGCCAAATGATTTAGGGATGGCCTCTTAGCGTGAACATCCGAAATGTTTGCCGACCTGAATATGATATATCGGACAACAAGTCAAAAACAGCGAGAGTTGAAGAACTGTCTACGGTTCCTGCGGCTGATCAATTCAGCTGACATTAAGCCGAACTAAAAGTGAGCTCAGAGCCGGTAAAGTTCACAAAGTGATGGATAAAAGACTGTTAACAGCTACACCCAAAGAAAGGAAAAGATTGATCTTCGCTGATAATTCATATATATGTATATGTCGATGGAGTTGGAGTTGGAGTAAGCTCACATGGAAACTGGCGTGTTCGTTTCCGATATTATGGTGCTGGTTTGAAAGCATTGCCCTGCAGAATTTACAAGCCTTTTCCAAATACAAGGTAACAAACGTAATGTATACCCTAAGCTGAAGTCTGTTTTTATTGTGAGAATCTGTTTATACTTCAGTCATTTATAAACGAATTCGAAATTGTATCGTTTTTCAGTTCTTTCCGTAGGTTAACATATTTATAAATTCCATTATTTTTTAATGCTGCTTTCAAACCTCTTAGCTTTAATCACTTTTGTACATTTTATTTTATGTACATTTTAAATGTTTAGTTTCAAATGTTGTGTTTTAGTTTATAGTGGAGTAAGCTGTAAAGTTCATTTTTGGATTTTCAGTTGAAAAGAATATTAAATTATTGAGCTACATGTACTCGGGCCAAAAACACGTTTCGTCTTTTGCAAAATATTACAAACCACACTTATACTGAGGAAAATCCCGCAAACTGAACTAGTCCAAACCAAAAACTAGTAAAACTACTCAACGATATTGCACACTAAAATTAATTTAAGCCATTTATTATCCAACTGCTCTATTTTATTCGCTCGCATTGTTTATTTCAGTGAGTGTATGTTAAATCTCGTACGCGTGATTTAAGATTCGTAGGCAATTCTTTACGCCGGTTTCGTTGCGTGTTACCTGTGCCTGGGTGAGTGAGTTCAGACTTTTTCTACGGGACATTTGCTTACCAGAAACGAAAAATAAAACTGAATAGTTAATCATGCAACCAAAACAAGACGGCTCAAACTACATTGTTCGCTTGTTAGATAGTGAGCACCACTTCTAAATCACAAACTGCCACAACTCACACAAATTACTGCTTTAAAATAACTTACATAACCGGCTCCCAATGAATTTGCCAGGTTTGTTTTTCTTTGTTCTGTCGTGAACTCATTTTCTTTAACCGCGTGTTGATTTTTTTTTCGCGCTGTATTTTCCGTTTGCCTTGAGTTGATTGTCTTGTTGCCTTGACTGTTTTGAAGTAAATCAAAACAAATTTCCTTACCTTCATCGAGGTCCTTTTCTACACTGATTTACTCTAGGAGGTTTATTAGTGTACAGTAAAGGTTTTAAAACGTTTTTATACTAAAATTTGATATGTGCGCCTCCGTTCATACGTGAGGAACCCAATAAAGTGCAGGGACATTAAAACACTGTAAATTCAAACAAAAAAATAATAAATGGGAGCTCCGCTTTTAGGCCTGCCTAAATCTATATATTAGTTTTTAATTGTATGAACGTACCTTATGGTGAAGTTTTCTTTTATTTCCACATTACAAGTCATTTAATTCGGCATGACGTTTCGACGTCTGCCAGAACTTTTTCCGAAGCAGTAGTGTATGTGGCCGGCGGCACATCGACGCGCCGATCTTTTGTATCCATTCCGTGCACCTTCACTGATGAAAGATCTAGCTGAGAGCTTAGCTAAATCGTGTTTTAATTCTGCAGTTTGTAATGAACGAGGTAATATTTCTTGAACCCTTTTCACCAGTGTTTTCCCCTTTACGTTCTACGAGGAATAAAAATATAGATTAAAAAGTCAATGTTTTGGTATCTTACAATTTCTAAATAGTACCCTGGCCTAGGTAAATCATGGGAGTTCAGCGATTTTAACATAACTGGTGTTATACTAAATACGATATACCGAACAAAAGGTTGATGTTTTCACGCGTCTCCCACCACCAAAATTCCCGTTTAGGTGCATATGAGAATGCCATGGGCAATATTATGGCAGCTGGTAATCCCAAAACACTCTTATTATGATAAGTACATTGGCACAAAGAACTAAAATAAAATACTGAAAGGAACGTAAATAAAAAACAACCTCTACAGCTGGGGCTTCAAATAAAGAGGAATTTTTTGTTCGTACAGTGCTAAATTCTACGGCGGAGATTTTAGACGGGGATGTTTCAAGTCAGACGAGCGGGGTGAGGGTGTTAATATGCTAATGCTATAAAGATAATTTAAATACCTGATACATACAGTATATCAATGATATTGGGGTAAGGTTCTAGTATACTTCTTTCGTCCTTTGGAAATCGGCGATCTTAGGGAAAAGATTCGGAAATGATCGGAAATGTCCAGAAAATGGTTCGCATACTCTTTGGGAATTGTCGGAACAGGGCTAGCAATTTTCGGGAAACCGTCGGTAAACGATATCACACCTGCGCTCTCCCCTGCCTTATACTAGGTTTGTTATTAAGTGGCAACTTGTATGATCTCTGTAAATGCAAAATTTAAAAATAAATAAAAATAAAATATATATTACCTTTGATTCCAGTGTCCTTTTCAGTGGAATGCGAGAAGGAAACGCACAAACAGCGAGAACAAGCACAAACAATGTGAGAATCATAAGCTGCTGACGTGTCACATTCATTTTTTTTCTTGTAGACCTTGCGTCAGTTATCTAATGATGATAAAGAAAAAAAATAGATAAAAATGGAATAAATGCGAGTGCAGACATATATCTACTGAAAAGAGCTGAAAAAAAAAATCGAATCAACGACTTTAGCGTTACCGGAGCAATGCTCTATATCTGAGCTATCAAAGCCGTATGGGAGCGGTGATATATGGGTTAACCCTTTTTTTCAGGTATTTTCAGTGGTTGTATGGCCGCACTCGCATTTATTCCATTTATTCCCCTGCTGGACACACATTCATTTATAGATAATAATGATTTCACATTGTAAAAGCATTGGGTGAATAATAATGTAAAGAAGTATATTGAAGCAGTATTATCAACTAAAAAAAGCCGTGTACTTTCAGGGTGTGAACTTACCATTCACTTTAAATATATATTTAATTTGCATTGTATGATTGAACAAAACTTAAAGGCACAAATAAGTTACGAAAAGATAGAACACGCTTTTGAGAAAATTCAGCGAATTCAACGCTGATGCATTGTCCAGTACTCAGCTGTTAATTTAATGTAGTGTCTAGTATTGCTAACAAATAAATATATCAAAGAAATAGAGTAAAGGGTCGCTTAAAGGGACACTATCACCAATTTTTAGGATAACTTTAAATAGCCAAAAGACATTCTTATCACAGGAGACCCAAAAATACTGCTTCAGTTTCGCTTAAAAGTACCCAACCAGATATCTGAGAGTATAATTAAGTGTGTTTGGCTGTGGATCGCCAGGATGCTAAAGGGTGCAAATTGAAAACATTGGGTTGATGTTTTCAAGTTTTTCCTTTCAGTTTGTGGAAAAAAAAATTGCCTGTAACTGACTACGGTTTGTTCTTACTTTGAGAAAATCAATAGATTTCCTTCTTTTGACTTTCTGGGAGTATTCTGTGTACGTGAAAAAGCATTTCATTTCATCTTAAGCATATTTTCAGTCCAAAACGTAAAAATCCCCGTGACAGTACCCCTTTAAATAATTCAATTAATAGTTAGCAAATTTAACTTAGTTCTGAAGTGCATGTGAAGACATTACAAATAGGATATATTCCGCTGTGCTGAGCCTTTGTTAGTGTTTAAAATTACTTTTTGTGAATAAATGTGTTACATGCAATGTGGTATTGACGGCATTGAACAGCGATTTAAAGCTCTTACAATAAAGATGAGAGTTGTGAACTGAATTCCAGAAATGCAATCAAAACAAGCAATGAAGGTTGTTAAAACTCGTCGGTAAAATCTTGGGAAAATGAGTCGTATATTAGAGCGTTTAGTTCATAGCATTGAAAATGATAACAAGGATTTGTAAAATCCCAGCTAAATAAAAACCGCGCGTGTCTATGGAACTAAACTCACCGGGTCACCAGATTTGTTCTTGTTTATTTGGTCGGCTAGCTGCAGTAAGCGAAGCCGTTGGGTGCGAAGACTAAATTGCGAAACTCGATCTTTCTCATTAAATCTTCTTTAAAAAAAATAAATAAAAGATAAATGGATGTCGTTTTAAAATTGCTGCTTCCGTTTAAATTTTTTTCAGTATTATGGAAATTTTACAGAGTATTTCCAGACAAGCGGATGTCCATGGCTCAAATATTTCCTGCTTTTATGGTATTAACTTAAATATATCGCTGTCGAAAAGCTTAAAAGCTTAGTTTTTTCCTCTTTTCATTGAGAATTTGTCAGCAACAAACTTGCTTACCGTAAAAAAGACAAGAAGAAAGTTGATTAAGTGCAAGTTAACATAGGCAACATAGGAAGTTTTGTCAAATTAACTCAGCTACGGGTCAATTTCTGGTGGTTGTTTACACACTTATTACCGCTTATAACCCAAAACAGAAAGTGAATGTTTTCCTTTTCAATTTCAAGTATAACAGTAATTGGCCATTGAATTCGCATAAGTAATCGCATGGGGCCGAGTAAAATTAAGGATTTATATCACTTGTGTTTTCAGAAGTTGCAGAAATTTCTGCAACTTCTGAAAACAAAAACAAGTGATATAAATCCTTAATTTTACCGGGAAACATGTGATAACTTGGTTATGATATATAGAAGACAAAATTTTCGGAAGATCTTGAAGGCGCGAGGCTAAATTTATCCGCGGCGGAACGAAAACCAACGAAAACAAACCTTCATAAAATCACATTAAAAAAAAAAAACGACAAGATCAAGCAAACCCGTACATTCAGAACAGGATAAACATAACAAACGTACACTCAATGAGCAAAGTAAATTTTAATTTTATGCACCTAGTTGTTTGCAAGTTTTGAAGCTTTCCGCTGCGAGCTGCTCGACATGTTAATCCTCAGATATTGATTACAGCAAACCACATGCACAAGTCTAAACAAACTTGCAGATAATTTTTATCCTGTTCATATATGACAATGCATCTCCTTTCCCTGAACAAACTATGTGATCTTTACTGGGGTTGCATGTGATGAAGCCGTATTTGAAAGAAGTGAAACGAAAAAGTTAGTTGGCCGCCATGAATGAATTTCGTCGTAAGTTCGCCAAGTGTTTGGCTGATGCAAGCTTTCTAGTTTTTAATGAAAATAATCTTCCGTTTCCTGAGATTCAGCTTTCGACACTTCGCACTTCTATCATCCGGTTTCCATTCCTTTTTTTTATCAAATAACGGGAAACTTAAGTCAAATTTCGAAGCGACATACAAGCAAGAGCAATGTTTGAAAATTCTGTTCAAAATCCCTTTGTCAAGTGCAGCGCGCTCAGCCAATTAGAAGAGAGTATTTTTTTCTGCTCCTCCAATCAAGTAATTTTGCCCGGGCAATTACTAAAATGACGAAAAAATGCCCTCTGTCTTAGCCAATCAAAATTCAGTAATTTTGCCCTCTATGTTATAAAGTGTTTAATTATATATATTTGCAACAGTGCTAATACAAAATTTGAACATCACCTTTAAAAAAAGTTCTTCAAGAGAAGGGTAATGCTTTTTTTTTTTTCATCGCCAGCTCAAATCCCCTAAATAATTGTTTTTGCGACTGCTGTTCATTTTTTAGTCATTTCTGAAAGTTTAGTGAATCTGCATCAACACGGCATGCGCCTGTTGGCGCTTTTCTTTATTCTCAAGTTACTGTGTTTTGAACTTCACGTTCCAGTCACCCTTAGAACGAAGGCATGGACACTCCTGACAAATGATAAGCTCCAGGATTCGATCCTTCTTTATTTAAGCTATAGGGCGTTACGTTTTTCAGGGTGAGAAAGACTGAATTAAGTTATATGCTTGAATAAAACGGAATCACACGCTAAGTAATTGAGCTATCCATTTGTTTTGGAAGCTTCCCCACAAAGAATAGCGCCATTGATTTATGATTAATACAAACTTGTTAGACAGCGAGACAAAACAAGGTGAACATATCCGTTTTGATATGAGAATTAAAAGAGCAATCGCTTAATCTCGACCAAGGTAAAGATCATTCTCCTTAGTAAAATGAAACAAAACAGAACCAAAAAATATCATTATATTTCCTTAAGGAAGGCTATTCAGCAATGAAATAAATAAACTGCGCCTTGGAGGAGCAGAGATTTCTTCGTACCATATTGAGCCTGCAACGTGTGACCGTTGAAAATGTCTTTATTTGCGATTATCGCATCTGGTTTGTTTTCAAATTACCCCATGTGGTTCGATAAAAATAATATCAAGCACTTCATGACTGATTTTCCGATCTATTTTTTTGTTAAATTTCTTGCTCCTAAGGAAGGATTTATCGTGCATGTTTTAAGGGGTTTGATTTGTTATATCTTCAATTTCGAACTGCCGTGTAAGTTAATCCACAGACTAGTTCCTGGGCAGAAGAATCTAATTATTGCTTCTCTTTAGCTTTACAGTGCCCAAGATTACGAAAGTGCTGATGTCGTTGCTGCATCAGATACAAAGTGAAAGACCTCGATCCAAACTACTGCAACTAGCTTTGTCTTAAAAATGGAATGTATATTTGCAATTGTCTAGAAAAATATTTTTAGTAAGGGTCAGTCCCTTCCTAAGGTTGGTCTCCTAAAACGGAGTCCACTTAAATACAGCAATTTAGTTTCGTAAGGAAGAAATAAACCACAAGTTCAACGAAATGCACGTTTAACTGAGCGCAATTGTTTGGAACAGAATAATTGAATATTCTTTGACCATATAAAGTGGTTTTCCATTTTTCAAGTAAATTACTAGCTACTCTCTCAATCAGAAGATCTGTGACTTCCTTAAGGCTTATCAACTTCCTAAAATCGATTTTATCTGTGAATAAGAGATTTGTTGAACAGATTATCAAATCGAGTGACACACATAAGAAGGCTTTCCTGTTTCACCAATTCAGAAAAGATTAACTAGATATCCTCCAAACGCGTTTAAGTCCATTTCTAAAATTATCCGAACTGCGAGAGAGCCTTGCTCGTGTAAATGAGGTTTTATATCCAATTTGAATAAAAGTGGGTCCGCAATGCGTACATATGTGGACTTTCATTTGCTTTTGATAACAAATGAGTAGATGAGCCAATGTTAGACCTTTTTAAAGACGTTTGCTTCTCGTTTCCGGTTTGGCAATAGACCCCAGCGCTCTAGCGCTTCGCGCTCCGTGAGCTCGACTTGTAGGCAAGTCTAAGTATCAGTCAATTATGAGTTGGCAGTCACTTGAAACTCGAGATGATAATAAAAACTCATCAATCAACTTTTCTTATGATCATGAACGAAAAACTACTTTTTCGTTTTGAGAACACACCTTGCAATTTGCCTTGAAGATCGCCTTAAACATTGAAATGCAGTTCAATTTAAATTGTGCCAGAGAAGCGGAAAAGCTGGGACAAGACCCGACAGTATCTCTATATGATTATATGAAAAGGACGTCGGAGAATTTGATCTACTGATTCTACTCCTGTAAAGGATAACATTACAAACAATACAGCAAGGTTGCTACTAGGTAAAAAAGTAGACTTTGTTTCTCGAAAGCCCCGGAGATCTTTTGGGACCGCAAAGCCACTTTTAGTTATCTGTATTTTAAAAACAGAGAAGTGTATAGGCCTGAAACTTTGTTTGAAGAAAACTTCTGTTCATAGTAAAAAATTTCATAGATTAGACACCTCTGTAATCATAAGGTTTAAGATTTTGCTATGGCTTTCCGGGTGCGAAAACTTTTCAGGACCTTCGAGAAACGGACCACAGAATTGATATAGCACGGCTGCAACCGTGGACAGCTGTCGTGTTGGTGTCTCTCTAAGTCTACTTTTTCACGTAGTATTAATCTACTGTATTATTTGTAATGTTATTTTATTTTTTCGGCTGATAGAATCTTTTGTATATCCCACGTTAGCAGCATTATCGGTGGCGGTCCCTTGCTGTTTTGAGTTTTACTTTTCCCGTAAAGGATGGCAATCTGGGCGTGGCTCAACTTTTATTTTTAGCCCCCAAGCTAGAGATACCATTTAAAAACACAGACAATTCAAATAAGAGCTACAGTCACTTTAAATGGATAAAAACATTGGCAACATGTCCTTAAAACCAAAAGAAGATGTCTGAAAGTAGAACAATAAAATTAGTTATTAAGAACAAAAACAAAATCTTACCACTAGAAATCGGGGATAATTATTTCCTTCCATTCATAAATAAATATTTCGCGGAGTATGTAGACTGTCTTTGTTTGCGTGACATTTCATCTGAACGCTTGTGTAAACAACAGCTGAACTTATTAATTAACTCATTTTCTTTGAATGCGTTGTTTTTATATATATATTTTCCGTAATAGCTTTTTTCGCCTTTCAACAAGATTTCACTAAGAATTTCTTGATGCAAGAAGGCAGATGAATACTTTTTTTCAACCTAAAATTATCATCGTTCTTGAATTACTTTTCGAGTGGAGTCGGCGAGTTGCGAACGACAGTTTTATAATTATCAGTAATTTAGTTTACCGCACGGTTTCAATACATACATTTTTCGGTTCAAAATAAGTTTTATGCGATTCACACTTACTTTTTACCAGCAGTTTTGAATTCGACATCAGTCAGATTGCGTTTTAATATTCAAATTAAACTTGGGAGAAATCCAAGACAATAATGAATGCGGGAAAGCCCCGGGAAAACAACTTGATTAGTGAACTTGTTTTGTTTTGACTCGTTGTGTGTCCATTCTACCGTTCCAAAGATTCTGTGTGGCAAAGCTGAAACAAAACAACAAGTATCCAGATATTTCCTAATCAACTATTTTAAATTGTATGCGAATCAAGCGAATACTGACGTCCAGCCGAACACAAATAGCGCGCGAAAAGTGTGAAAAAATAGCGTTACCTTTGCCTGCAGTTCAGTTGAACGCCATGCAAATATAAAGATAAATGAAAGTCAAGAATTTAGCATGCGTGATGCTTTCTTTGTGGCGTCTGGTGGGCAGCTCATTTCCCGGGTTCACGTCCAACTTCGGATTTTCCGAACACCCTCGAAAGCTTCCGAAAGCGCTGACACGAGTTATCACGGAAATTGACGTCCCAATCGGGAAAACTGCACGATCGCAATATGTGGATTTTCACACTTCGTGTGAAAGTCCACATAAAAATGGTGTCGGAACTGTAAACTTACAATGAGTTCACGTGACCGACGCTCAAAAATGCGGCCATGAATCTTACAATTCACTGAGACCCTTGTAGGATGAAATTAAAAGAGTGGTTCCACTCATCGACATGCAGGCAGTCTAAGTTTTCTATGTTGGATCTATTAATATCGGTTTAAAAGTTCCCATGGAAATTTGATGTCCTTAAAATTGCCACAGAAGCCTATAGATCCGAGTAGGAGTAAGAATTTACCAACAGAAAAATTAAAAGGCACGGATGTGATTTCGTGCCATAGTGGCGAGGAAACGTCGTAGGTTGGCTCCGTCATGTTTAGTGAAAACGAGTTGAGGTAAGATCATGCCTTTCACTCGAATTTTTCACTCAAGAAATTATGCCTAGATTCCTAAAACGTTTTTGAGTAACATTTAACTTTTGGTGAACAATTAGCACAGCCAACAGCTCTACGAAGGAAAAATCTCGACTAATGCTACAATGTTTGTGTCAAAACTGTTTTAGGAAAGCAGTGACAACAATCTCTCTGCGCTATGCATACATTAGTGTCTCAAAACTAAGTCGGGGACGAGTTTCACTGAATGAATTTACATTATCTTGAAGATGAAGATAAAATGCTACAAACTTTGTAGCATTTTGAATGTGATAAAGGGCCTCCATTACTATTTACAGATAATGGGTTTCGGCATATACTTTACTTTGGATCACATGTTTGCACAAGTTTTAACCTAGTTTCATATTTTAGTTAGTTTTATGCTTTATTTAGTAAGTTAGCGTTCCTATTCACCGATTCATTTTCGGATCTAGTCAATCCAGATTGTTTCAATCTTTGTGTTAGCTGGAACTAAAATCTAAAAATAGATCGAGCCACAACAGCAAGGCTCCTGGAAATCACTTTTTCAAAACAAAGATGGCTGAACCGATCCGTACCAAGTTTGATTCGCTCAAGAATGGAACGAAAATCTGAAATCAGTTTCATTAACAATCTGCAGAATGATCAACGTCCAGTGGTGGATGGTTTGTAACCATTGTTTTATCATCAAGTTTTTATTTTTTACCTTTTTATTCTTAGTCATTGTAAGCTTTCTGTTGTTTATCAAGTCTTGCTTACTAAATCTATAAGCGCGAATGATTGTGACGCACTGAGTATTGCACGGTAAAATAAAAAATGCTGGAAAATAAATAAAAAAGAAATAGCAAACAAGCCAAAAAAGCAAAACAAAAATAGATTGCAAATTTCATCGCCAGAGCTATAACGGATTCCGATTGAAGGCTGAATTAGTCCCCTTACAAAGTAACTTTGGGCTGGATAAAATAGCATAGGCGAGGAAGAATTTCTCTAACACAAGCTTTTCACGAATTATATAATCTATTATATATAATAGTCTTTTGCTTTAGCTAGAAAGTGTTGTTGCCTGCGTGCATTTGCGTTGTTTAGTTCAACATGGATTATGGATCGATTACTCTTCCAACCCACCTCGTTTAGCATCCAACTTTGTTACGTTCCTGGCAGTTGTGTTTGCAAATCTCGCTACTTCACCAGTAGCTACTCACTGTAGTGTGAGTTTTGCAAAAGATATGGTGCACTTTATACATGTTTATATACAGAAGCTTTTGTTATTATCAGTGCAATTAGAAGAAACCGCAAAAATGAATGAGTGAACATGAGTCAAATTACCTGATATCACAGCAATGCACGTGTTGGAAATATCCAAGGCGAATGAAATTATTTAACAACCACAAATGCGTTTATGTTTCAATTTACTTTTGCAATGTCCATGTTTTCGCAGTATCTGAATAGTTTTGCACTTAAAATGCAGTAGAGTTTTTCTTAATAGAAGTTCTGTTTTAAATAGAGGAAAAGAGCCACAGCGGCTAACAGCCGAGAGTCGACAGTAAAGTATGAAAAGCCTTAAAAAGTAACAGACAATCAAAACAAACAGGTCCGCAAAACCCTCGCGAAAAAGAAAAAAATAATCCATGAATTATAAAACGATGAAAAACTTGGTATATTTTAGTATTTTGGCGTTAGATTGAATTTAAGAATACCTTAAGCAGCAAAGTCGGCTAATTATCAAGCTTTTGCTTGACGATAAGCGTGATCTTTCCTAATATTACTCTCGTAAAAATCGGTTCCTTTCGCTAAAACCGCATTCCTAATTACGTTCGTTTTCTGACATCAAAAACAATTTGTATAATTGCATGCAGCTGATATATCAAAAAGAGCTTATAAAACGCATCTTCAGCTTGAGTAGTGATTTTCATTTTTAGGTAGTATCAAGTCGTGCAATGAATTTCAATGGCAGGCAAAAACTTCAGTTGATTAAAAGATATCAAGTTGAGTCATCGAAAGAATCTCAAATCCAGAATTTAATGTCTTGGCATTTTTCTACATTAGATGTTATGAAGGCAATACAGATCTATGTTATCGCTAAAAGAAATTATAATTGCCCACACAGATAGTGCTAAAAAAGGGTCTAGAAAAAAAGTAGAAGGGTTTAACAGGATTTCAACCGTAGTTACTTTACTAAAACAGGTGTTTTTTTTTTGGATTGACATAAGTGCCTTTATTTCATGGAATTCTCGTGGAACCCATATTTCGCGAGACTGTTCGTGTTTTCACAGAAAATATTATATTGAATGAGATAAACATGAGGTTTGTCGATAACTACTTTTGCTAGGTCGCGATTAAAGTTCCCGATAATTCATCAGTTAGCAAATGTCTTTCTTTTCACACCAGAACTTCAATAAACATTTTGAAAAAACTGTCAATCCACCAATCACAGCAGACCATAGTCCATTAGCTGATTTTAACACCTGATAAAGGTCAGCAGTGACCACGAGCAACGTTTTAAGTGATTACATCGTGTAACAACCGGTAATGCACCTTACCATTCGATGCCTTCTTTCTTCTTTTACATTGGCCAGGAGCTCGCCACGTGATTTGCAAATAATTGCCTACAAATAGTGGTCCGCTCATGCGTCTGACAGTCTGACAGTGATTTATCTTTCGTTTTTTTTTTTTTTTGTAACCGTCACTTCTGAAGATGCGTGCTGTAGCATGCGAAACGTCAAGTAAATTTTAGATTATTTTTCAGACCATGCGTAGTTCATGTGTTATGTTTGTTGCCGCTGTTTGCATTTTATTTCTCGTTAAATTGAAATGGCCAAAGAACAAGTGTGTTTATGATCGTCCGTAGATGTTTTCATTTTCAAGGAAAATGACAGCTCGCTATCCTGAGTTGTCGGAGAACGATTGACGTAAAGGCTATACGCCAAAAACAAGTTCATTGAGCGAATGACAAAACATTTACTGCACTCGGTTATCTTAAATTATCGTGACTAGTTAATTAGTGGCAAACATTGCGCTCAATATCTTCCTATAACAGTGAATTAAAAACACATAATTTTATAAATTCGCATCTTGAGACCACTGTCTTCTAGCAAGTGTATCTCTAAAAATAGATAAAAATCACATTTCTAGTTAGTTCATAACAACAATGTGATATCAAGCAAGTCCATTAAATCCGGAGGTTAAAGGTTTGTCACTCACAATACGCTAAGTCGATTTAAAACGAGAGATCTGGCAAAAAAGCAAATTTTTCACTTCTACTTCAACTTTTTTATATATGTCTTTGTTCTTGGGCAAGATACTTTACTCTCATAGTGCCTCTCTCCACCCAGGTGTATAAATGGGTACCGGCGAATTTACTGCTGGGGGTAACCCTACGATGGTGGACTGGGCGCCAAGATGGCTGCCACGCGTATGTTAGCT
>OY855914.1:16906559-17046559 GCA_963693305.1 Meandrina meandrites
TAAGCAACGTGATCGGAACGAGACAACACGGATTATGATGTCTACAAATAATGCTTTGGCGATCGCCGCGTGAGCTTTGACTCACTTCAAATGCTGAGATGTTTATCGATTAATCGAGTCAAGTCCGAGGCATTGTACCCATATACAATTAACGTTTAGGAAACAGTGAATAAATAGCCACATTTGAAGCGGATTTAATAGCTTAATGTATTGGAAACAATTATTATTATATAGCCAGCGAAGGTCGCTGAAGTAGCCCGCCTTATGCATACAACACACAACCGACTGTCATGCATAAAACTAATCACTGACTAATAATTTTCCCTCGCGTAGTATTTCGGCTGGGATATCTAAACAGTAATGAAAGCTAAGTCAGTGTAAGTGTTTGACATAAAAAAAAAAGCTAAGTGTTTGACATAAAAAAAGTGAGAGAGGAGTTGTAGTCTGCGAGTATTCAGATTCCCGCAATCAGTATAACCGGAACAACTCATGCACAACATGACACAAGCGCTCAGTTTCAAAACATTCGGACCGCTGTATAAACACCACTTACTTATGTGTAAGAACACAAAAGAGAATCACTTGGCGATTTTTCCTATAAATTAACTTGATTTAGTGCAGCAATTATTTAAAATAGTGAATTCAAGCATTTATCACAGCGAAAGTGTATCAAAGCCGCATGGCATCAGCCGCTCGGATCATTTGTAGTCCACGCACTGTCTCTGATTTCAGGTCGATAGAAGAATTATTCACCGCGCGCCCATAAAACATCTCGGAACAGCAAAACCACTCTCTAGACTGGGTGATTTGACTCAGCCTAGAATCTTATTTAGTAGATTCAGCTGTAGCTTTGAAAACATGGCCATTGATAAACAGAAACGCAAATGCATTCTGTCCGGCTTCTATCGCTGTGCTTTCGTGGCAGAAATAAAATTAATTTCCTAGTTCTCCCGGTCAAAGTTCATCTAAAAATCAGATGAAGAGAAAGGCATTGTCAGTTTCAATAGAACGGAGGTGACTACGGTGCCCAAAGCATAAAAATTGTGTTGCAGAAAGTCTCAGAAGACTCAGAATGCCAAGATATAAAAGCAGTATTGATAAGAGCTCACCGAGCATCGTTCTTGATTTGACGTCACAAGCGTACTCTACCCAGACTTCCGTTAGCGCGGTCGCGAACCACACAAAACCTGACTTCGGCAGGGCATAGAAAATCGAGAATTTAACCAAATCGAAAAAAATTTACGGCAAAAAAACTCGACTAAGTGCGATGATTTTTTTAGCGAAAAAAAAAAAATTGGTGTTAGGTGCACTTCAAATATCGGAAACGAACACGCCAGTTTCCATGTGAGCTTACTCCAACTCCAACTCCATCGACATATACATTATATGAATTATCAGCGGAGATCAATCTCTTCCTTTCTTTCTTTGTAGCTGTTAGCAGTCTTTTATCCATCACTTCGTGAACTTGACCAGCTCTGAGCTCACTTTTAGTTCGGCTTAATGTCAAATGAATTAATCAACCGCAGAAGCCGTAGACAGTTCTTCAACTCTCGCTGTTTTGACTTGTTGTCCGATAAAACATATTCAAATCGGCAAACATTTCGGATGTTCACGCTAAGAGGCTATCCCTAAATCATTTGGCATAAGTTTACATGATGTAGATGAGTAAATAAAGCGAGAAATATTCACGAAGATCTATGTTTTCCAGCAGCTTTGTTCGCCTCTTTCATTCAGCGTAAAAAGCGAACAAGGTGCCACCCGTGCCACAGATTTTTGCCGCCTTTTCATACAATCGCGTCGTTTAAGTTAAAATGAAATGTCCAGATAATTTTAAACCTCTGAAGTAATGCAGAGTTCTTACAAATTTTTACGACAGGTAACTCAACTCTAAACGAACCGAATAGAACCGATATGTTTTTGTGTCACTTTTTGCGTAAGAAGGACTCCAAATCAAGGACAAAGGCAAACTCGTCCCCAGGCCTAATCCGTGCCTACGGGCGTACAACCTCGTTCCCAGGGTCTCTCTCTCCCCGTCCCAAGAGCGAGAGAAGTGAGACCCTGGTTTCGGCTGGTCACGTGATCTGGGTGACAAACCAAAACCGCAGGGAGGGCTGTTCCTCAACAACTGTAGGCTTAGTATTGACAAAAGCAGTCTAAGCCCCTCCCTTCAACGAATTTTTTGTCACCACCCAAATTCTGGGTGGCACGTGACCAGCCGCAACCAGGGTCTCTCTTCTCTCGCTCTTGGGGGCGGGGAGAGAGAGACCCTGGGAGCGAGGTTGACGGGCGTACGTACCGACGGATATGACGTCATAACCAAATTTTCTCGGCTCGATGGGTTCACCATATTCTATAGCTATGGATGTTCCGCCCGCGGGCGCCTTCGCGGGAGCTCCGATATTAATTAAGTATGGGCTATCAAATGGTGACGAATGTAATTAGGAAATAATTCCTTACTGTTAGACGAGGAATATTTTAGAATTTTGACAAAACGCAAGTTAAATTATTTCCTAATTTCACGAGTATATACCATTTGATTACCTTTTAATATCATGGGTGACAAATTACACCTGCAATCTCGGTTTTTTGACTTGCTTATTGTATCTAGAACTCCGAGCTTTGAAAAGTTTTGGATAAAGTTACAATTTTCTGACTTTTTCGCCATAATACATGATCCCTTTTTTCTGTTAATCGAATTTTTTTAAAGCTGAGTCATCTGTCAAATATTCCATATATTATTGGTTATAGTTCGTCATGAATAAATTGAAACTGCTACCGTGAAAAACGCTCAAAAATCCGCTCGATGCCGTTTATGTAATTTGCTTCGTGTTGTTGAAGCTTTTTTGACGTTTTGAAATATCAGCTATTGTAAAAAGTCTATTTCAAGACCAAGGCAAACTGGCCTAGATGAAATTCAAGCGAAAAACATCTTTAAACCTGGACGCCATTTTGCATTGAGATATGAGAAACGTTACCATGGCAAATTTCTGTAATTTCACATGTTAAATTATAAATTAACGCTTTAATGTCACGCCAAAATTAAGGAGCAACATGTCACCCATGATCATCCATCGCTTCCACGAAATGTCACGCTTATCAGCTCAGTTTCTGCTTCAGCTCACGTGCGTGATGTATGTTGTGGCGTAGCCTTGCGAAAAGGATTGTGTGAGATTACGGCGTGTGTTGATTCCCCCCTGCTTCTCCACCCTCTCCCATCATTTTATTCAATATAAACAATTTTCTTCGGATTGGTTATTATTGACATTTTTCTGCGGGTTCAAACATGAACCAATAAATTTACTCTTTATTTCATCTATCAAACTTTGCCGAGGTGATAATTAAAGAAAAAAGCTCGATTAATAGACTGTATTCATATTCTCGGTATTGAACTGGATTTAGCGTGGGCATTTGGAGGCTAATTCGGGGGGGGGGGGGGGGGGATATCATTAAAAAAGAGCTTTATGTGATTTGCATTTGAAGAGATTCCCCGCATTACCTTCAATTGCAAGCTAGTTCCAGTCTAATACCGAGAATACGAATATGGTCTCTTTACGGGCGCTCACCGTTTGTCAGAGCTGGCCGGCCAGACCAGAATTCCGTTGTTAGTCAGATTGGTCAAGTCAAATCAGTCAATCCATCAATATTATACTGTGGCTGCTTCTAAGTCACTCGACCAGAAGAGTTTCAAAAACCCAAAAACGACGTTTATTCACAGGTAAGATAGGTTGTTCTGCACATGTAGATTCTTGAATATAAACTGGATTACCCGAGATAACAATCTGTGGGGAAGAACCGGACTGAAATAAGCTTAAGTTCTAAGCACATCACTAAAATGATTTACAACATTGAGCGGAAAGTTCAACGAACAGTTTCTTACCGTTTAGGCCTTTTACAACACATGACACGGTCCGATGGAAAACGATTTGCTTTCACCAATACATATTTATAAGAGCACCACGCGATGCGAAAACAAAAATGGCGGTAAGTAAAACCAGCGAGCGGTCGCTAAGCTGCGTAGATAACCGCTGACCGTAAACTGGCTGAACTGCAGCCACATGGCTCCCCTAATTGTTTTCTGACAATTACTTAAACCTTAGCAACATTAATCAACAGTCACTTGTAAATAAAAAAAAGAGTATCCATGTCCATGGTTCACTTAGTCTCTCTCACTGAACATCTGGCTCCTTGATGGGGAATTCCCCGGTCTTTGTATTGCTCTCAAGGGAAAGCAACTATGACTCATCACACGGTAACAGCAGGACCAATTTGTGGATTGGTCTGTCCAAGAGCGAAGGAGGCTTCTGTCGTCTCCCTTGGTTGTCAAGCTCTCCGTCAGCCTTTAGAATTCTGACTTTCCTAACATAACCATCTTCACTGGGGTAGACTTCAACGACCTTGGCGAGTGGCCACTGGTTACGTGGCCCTTCATCTTCCTTTGATATCACTATGTCTCCCACCATCAGGTTCCGCGTTGGGCTTATCCACTTACTACGGGACTGCAGGTTCTGGAGAAACTCATAACGCCACCTAGCCCAGAATTGATTGGCAAGATACTGCACTCTACGCCACCATTTACGACAATATAGATCTGCTCGCTGGAAGTTACCAGGTGGTGGAAGCACAACTTTCTGCTTTAGGGTGAGCAGATGATTTGGCGTTAGAGGTTCTGGTGCCTCTGGATCGTTCAGGTTGTTGACTGAGAGTGGCCTGGAATTCACTATACACTCTACTTCCGTCATAAGGGTTCTGAACGCTTCGTCGTCCAGCTGGGTGCCAGCACTGACAAGTAGAGTTTCCAATGCACTACGAACTGTCCGTATGAGACGCTCCCATACCCCACCCATATGACTTGAATGTGGTACATTCATCTGAAATGGTATCCATTCACAGCCATTCTCCACCAAGTACTCTTGCAAATGCTCTTGGTCTAATTCTTCTAAAGCTGTTTTCAACTCATTTTGTGCTCCCACAAAATTTGTTCCTTGGTCACAACGTAGTTGTCTCACTGGGCCACGTCGGCTGAGAAAACGACTCAGGGCATTGATGAAGGAGGAGGTGTTCAAGGAGTTGGCTGTCTCCAAATGTACACTTCTGCTTGCCATGCAGGTAAATATGACGCCATAACGCTTTACTTCACTTCTTCTCTCTTTGATACGAAAGGGACCGAAGAAGTCGACAGCACAGTACGAGAACGGTGGCGAAGACTCAACTCGGTCAATAGGCAAGTCTGCCATCTTCTGAGATTGCAGGGGACGACGCAACTTTCTGCAGGTTACACACTGTGATATACAGTTCGACACGGCTGAAGAACCACCAACTACCCAATAACCTCTCTGGCGTAATTCATTTTGGGTGATTCCTCTTCCCATGTGGTTCACCTTGGCGTGATAGAACTTGATCAACAAATCAGTAATTGGACTCTTCCGTGGAAGTATTACTGGATGCTTTGTTGCAACTGGAAGGTTGGCTCGTTTGATGCGACCACCTACTCGGATAAGACCATCGTCATCAAGGAATGGATCTAGACGGTACAAACAACTGGACATCTTGATAGTTTGATTTCTCTGTCTTGCTGACTCTCTAGTTGATACTTCTCCAACCACTTTAAGTTTCTCTAGAACTTGAATTTCTTCATGGAAATGTTCACGTTGAACAATCTTCAGGACTTCCTTTTCAGCAAACTGGTACTCCGTCAGTGAAACAGCTGCTTTTGGCAAGGGTCTAGGGCACTTCGTACTTGCTTGATTGTTCAACTTAACTTTTCTGTTTGTCAGTTTTGACTTGAGTTGCAGGCACAAGGCAACAACCTTCAGAAGGCGCCACCAGCTTGATACATGAGCTAAGCGGTCCGACGTGAACAAATCAGGGCAGTAAGTAGCCGTACTTTCTACACGAGACATGAAGACATTTCCTTTCTTTGCTTCCGGATCGTCCTCTTTAACTTGAATCTCTTTCTTCTTTTGAGGCTGGAAGACTCCTTCTTTCCAAAGAAACGCTGGCCCCATTAACCACCTGGAACCTTGCAACAACTGTGAAGCGGTAAGACCACGAGATGCATGATCTGCTGGATTGCTTTCTGTGTCAATATACTGCCAAGAACTTGGGTTTGTGAGATCACGGATCTGCTGCACACGATTAGCTACGTATACATGAAACCTCCTAGCTTCATTGTTGACATAGCCAAGAACGATTTTACTATCCGTCCAGAAATACTCTTTGACATCTGTGTAGGGGAGTTCTTCACGCAGAAATTCACTCATTTTGGCTGAAACGGTGGCTGCGGCTAACTCTAGCCTTGGTACAGTAAACTGCTTTATCGGGGCAACTCGAGCTTTGCCAATGACAAATGAACAGTGAGCTCGGTCTTCCTCATTAACAAGGCGGAGAAAAGAACACTGTCCATAACCCTCTAGGCTAGCGTCAGAGAAATGATGCAACTCACACTCCTGAATCTGTCCAAATTTCTCTGGCTTAAAGCATCTCTGAATTTCCAGCTGTTCTAAGTTTACGACATCGTTACGCCACTTCTCCCACTCAGGACGCAGATTCTCTGGAATTGGGCTGTCCCAATCAAGCTTGTCTCGACACATTTGCTGAAGAATTTGTTTTCCCCTTAATGTCACTGGTGCTACATAGCCACTGGGATCATAAATGGAACTTACTGTTGAAAGTATGCCCCGGCGTGTAAAGGGACGATCATGCATTTCAATACGAAATTGGAAACTGTCATTCTCTACACACCATATCACACCTAAGGCACGCTCCAAGGGAAGTGGGTCAACCTTTAAATCCAACTCTTTCACACCCTTAGCACGTTCTTCCATTGGGATTGCTTCGAGAACTTCTCTCCTGTTTGACATGATCTTGTGCAGCTTAAGTCCTGCCTTAGCGCAAATACCTTGACTTGCTTTTATCAAGGTGACTGCTTCCTCCACGGTGGGAACCGATTTGAGCCCGTCATCCACATAGAAATCTCTTCTTATAAACTCAGCGGCCTCCTTACCAAACTCAACTTCACCATCGTCTGCTGCCTTCTTCAGACCGAAATTTGCACAGCCAGGTGAGCTACCAGCACCGAAGAGATGCACCTTCATTCTGTACTCAACAACTTCTTTAGCTGAATCTCCGTTTTCCCACCACAGGAACCTCAATAGATCTCTATGCTCTTCTGACACCATAAACTGATGAAACATACTCTTTATGTCAGTCATGAGTGCTACTCTCTCTTGCCTGAACCTACACAGGATTCCCAGCAGAGTGTTCATTTGGTCAGGTCCTTGTAGTAAGAAATCGTTGAGGGAAACACCATCGAACTGGGCAGAACAATCAAAAACCACTCTGATTTGGTCTTTCTTCCTTGGGTGGTACACACCGGTGTGCGGCACATAGTTAATCCTTCCATCCTGAACATTCAGGCGGTCTGTCGGTACCCTCTCTGCACACAGGTCAATCACATCCTTCATGAACACTTGGTAATCTTCAAGGAACTTGGGGTTTTTCTTAAACCTTGCTAACAACTGGTGCCATCTCTTGACGGCAAGCTGACGATTGTATGGTAAAGACACTCTATCCATCTTCAAGGGTAAAGGCATCTCATAGTGACCATCTGCTCTCTTTACAATACCATTCTCCAGAACTGAGAGAAACCTCTTGTCTTCCACTGAATAGGATTTGCTCCTTGTAGAACTTTCTACAAAGTCTGACTCAAGAACTTGGATAATCCTTTGCGGATTGATAACTTCCTTTACCTTGGTCGAAAAAGTAAAGTGTTCATGTGTCTCGCTGGCAACTATCTTGTTACTCACTGCTTCACTCTCGCCACTTTCACTTTCAGATTTGCAAACTCTGCCAACTATCCCCCATCCCATAAGGGATCTCTGACCATACGGATCATCATCTTTTCCCACGACAACTTCTCTGGGCCTGACGATACTTGGGCAATTATTTCCAATAAGCAGGGAGATCTCAACATGAGGATCATACGGCATTAGCTTATCAGCAATGGGGCGTAGATGTTCCCACTCCTGGGCAACACTGGCCTTTGGAATCTGTGACCTACTAGCTGGGATGGCATCTCGCGTGAACAACATAGGCAACTTCACAGTGTGCTCCCGATTAAAGTCCAGCACTTCAAGTCCACAGATTCGGCTACTTGGTGTATGTACATTTCGCTCTTGCACTGTGGTCAGCAGCAAATCCGTTGGTGGGCCTTGCAAATCCAGTTGCCCACATAGACTCTCCGACACGAAGCTAACGTTAGACTGGTCATCCAATACTGCATAATGCAAAACTTCTTGACTGGGTTTACTTATGTGACGAACCCACACTGGCACAATCATGGCATGATCTGAACCTCTCCCTTGCTCTGGAATTGTACAAACATTTGTGCAGTTTGAGGTACCCTCAGCAGTGTCCTTCTGCAGGTGGAGACACGTTGGATGAACTTGAGAACAAACACGACATACAAGTTTGTTCTTACAGGATGCTGCTTGGTGCTGTCTACTGGAAGCACAACCAAAACACAGAAATTTCTCAAAGAAAAAGTCCTTCCTATCCCCGAGGGACATCTCTGCAAACTTCTTACACTTGTCTAGGTGATGATGTTCCTTGCAAAACAGACAGGTTTGAGAATTTTCTTTCTTGCCTTGACTCTGCATGTTTGAGTTCTTGTTTTGTTCAGATCCTTGAGTAGCAAAGGAATTTAATTCCTTGTCCTTGAATGACCTTCTCGTATGGTCATTGGGTTTAACAGTCTCCCTTGTTCTAGTCAGGTCTTCAAGCTCAGGGATATTTGCCTTCTCCGCACATTCTTTCACAAAGGCAGCAAATTCAATGAAAGGAGGATAGGCCCCATCTCCCTTCAAAGCTCTACACTTCTTTACATTTCCTCTCCATTTACTTTGGAGTTGGACAGGCAACTTTGACAGGATCTTAACATTTTCTCTGGCAAAGTCCAACACTTCAAGACTTGGAGTAGTTTCTCTGGCAGCCTTTATCTTTTCAAGGAAGTCAGAAAGATCCCTGAGAGCCTCTGCGTCCTTGATACCAACTTTTGGCCAATTTTCTAACTTGTTTAGGAATGCCGAGCCAACAACATTGCAATTTCCGTATCTTTCTTTTAGTAATTTTCTGGCAGACTGATAAGCATCTTCAGTTCCAATCAACAGGTACTGGTCAACAACTTGTTTGGGCTTGCCTGAGAGGTATTGATTTAGGAAGTTCAATTTGGTTTGAGCATCCATGGGCTTCGAATCAATAAGGGCACGAAAGGAACTGTTCCAAGCAGGGTACTGAAGGGGGTCTCCACTAAAGACTGGAATTGAAATCTTTGGCAGCTGACCAGAGATAGCTAATTGCCTGTTCACTCGGTTTTGTTCCACTGTGGCGGCAACTAATTTACCACTTGTTTCCACCAATTCAACCATACACCTCTCCAAGATGCCAGGGGCCGGCGTTAAGGGCGCTGCATTAGGGTTCGGTGTACTCTGTTGGGAACTAGGTGTAAGTTGCACCCCGTTTGCTTGAGATGAGATTGGTTCCTCATGAACAGGAGTCTGTTCATTGTCACTTGTAACTGGGATGGATTTGAGGAAATTGTCCATATCTTTACCTTTATCAACTGGAGCAACAGAGCCTAGGTCCTGTTCAAGGTCAACAATTTCTTCTTTTTCTTCTGTTAAGCAGACATTAAGCTTGGCTTGATTTTGAGCTAGCTCGCTTTTCAATCTTAGCTCCTCTAACTTTTGCTCTTGTTCTAACTTCATTAACTCAACCTTTTTTTGTTCCATTTTCAATTTTCGTTCTTCATCTACAAAAGCCAACTTGACCTTTAAAGCAGCTTCTTCTTTTCTTAACTGAAACCTTTCAGTCTTGACACTGCTGGTGGAACTACGTTTTGATTTGACACTGTCTCTGTCTTTTAAGGAAACACGACTAGAACCTTTGGAGCTCCATGCATTCGAGGCAGATTCAATTTTTTGATACTCAATAGCTTCTAGATGTTTTATTTCCGATCTAATGTCAGCTTCAAATTTTGACCATTCTTGCTCAGTTTCTTCAAAGATTCTTTCAATCTCTTCAATGCTCTCACCAGGAATGACAACCTCCTTAATTCCACCAACAATATCTCTAAATTCGGCATAGATGACTTGAGCTTCACTTAGCTCTCTCTTAAATTTAGCAAGATTAACTGACTGACCTCTTTCCAGCAGAGTACTTCTCATTCGTTTGATTAGCTCACACCTCTTAGACTTCAAGTTGCTTGTCTTCACGTCCATTACATAATGGTACCCTTTCTCCGTCATGGGGCGTCTTCTTACGTCCTCTACGTGTGCACCCTCGAGAACTTTCTCGTCGCTACTTGCTTGTGCCACGGACGAAGCTTCATCGGAACTCGCATCTTTCTTGCCGGACATTTCGGCTGTAAAGACGATTGTTATTGTGGCTGCTTCTAAGTCACTCGACCAGAAGAGTTTCAAAAACCCAAAAACGACGTTTATTCACAGGTAAGATAGGTTGTTCTGCACATGTAGATTCTTGAATATAAACTGGATTACCCGAGATAACAATCTGTGGGGAAGAACCGGACTGAAATAAGCTTAAGTTCTAAGCACATCACTAAAATGATTTACAACATTGAGCGGAAAGTTCAACGAACAGTTTCTTACCGTTTAGGCCTTTTACAACACATGACACGGTCCGATGGAAAACGATTTGCTTTCACCAATACATATTTATAAGAGCACCACGCGATGCGAAAACAAAAATGGCGGTAAGTAAAACCAGCGAGCGGTCGCTAAGCTGCGTAGATAACCGCTGACCGTAAACTGGCTGAACTGCAGCCACATATACACTGTTGTGGTGGATTTTTGCGTAAATCTCGTGATCCATTTCACGTTCAAAATCACCGGACGTACCACCTGGCGAGTTCTGACTAATGGTAACCGCCCTACGTTATTATTGTGTTAGGACGAGAGTTGTCGTTATGCAGAAGATTACTCCTCGTTCAACAAGTTAACTTTTTTTCACAGTTTGCCCAATCCTGGTCACGGAGTATTTGGCGCATGGTGATTTGCTGGGCTATCTGAGGAAGAGCCGGGGAATTCGCGATCAGTATCATCACGGAGAAGGGGTAGCATCAGCGCTGCAGCCTTACGACTTAGTATCGTTTGCCAAGCAAATCGCTGCCGGCATGGTTTATCTTGGCGCAAATGGAGTAAGTGAACACGTCACAAAAATTCCCCGCGCTTCAATTTAACTATTCAATGTGTCTTTCTTAATTGTCAAATCTATTATAACTTAACCTGTCCCTATATCCCTAACCTAAGCGTGAATCTTCTTTGGACTAATAAAATCTGATCTGGGCCTAATTTCACCTAGTCGAGGTCAAAACTATAGAGCAAATATGGCATCGACGATTCCAAGAAGGCTGTTTAGCAGTGATAGAATCGATCGTTAAAACATGGCTTCGACCGTTTACGAAAGGGAAGTCAGCAACGCCAGGTCCGGAATTCGAACTTGGTCCACACTGGTGGAAGGCAAGCACTCTCATTTCTGCGTCTTCGCTACATCGTCATTTTGATACCATGACCTATTACTATATTTTGCAGATTATTCATCGCGATCTGGCAGCAAGAAACGTACTCCTCGATGATCACCTGGTTTGCAAAATTACTGACTTTGGACTGGCTCATCAAAATTTCAAATATGGACATGGAAATGCCAAGAAGGTAATCTTGACAAAGCGAAGAGCAAATTTAATATTTTACTCTACGTTCATTTTAATTTGAACGCCACTATTTTCATGGTCGCGGCGACTACTTTTCTTTATATAGATAAATAATTTAAGCTGATCATAAGTTGAAATTTAAGACTGATTGTCGGTAAACATCGGAGAAAATCCTTAAAATGTGGCCAAACAAGGTAGAAAATGCCGTTGGTGCCTCAAATCGTCTGAGATGTTTGCAAGGTTCTAATTTCCTTTTTGTGGGAACATCGTCCATAAAAAAAAAAAAACATCTAACTGCACATATGAAACTATAAATCTATTAAACAATGACTGGACTCTCTCTGCTAAACATATCAAAATATTTAAGACACTACTGGCCAATGTTTTGTCTCGCTGGATTAGGCTTATTTTCCACTTTTCCTCAAATGAGAAACATCAATTTAATTTCAAGGGCCTACATTTGTTTATGAACCGCAGATAAAAATAACAAGTACATCTTTGCTAAAGAAGGAACTCTGTGTGCAATTAAACGTTTTTCTTTACGTGACCATGATTTCCTTAATTTCACTAAAACTTACTCTTAAAATCGCAACTTGTATTTATTGATATTTTTGGGCAGTTTTGTGAACAGACAACGAGGAGTAAACAATCTGCTTCACTGATATGTAACTGACCACGACGACTTTATCTATGAAAAAAAACAAAACGAAGAGCGACTCACTATTCAATAAAGAAAAGCTTAGTTTCTTTTTCTTAGCTTTACAGCATAAACATTTTCAGTTGGTTCATTTCACAGGGCTGTATTCCAGTTAAGTGGACTGCACCTGAGATTCTGCTTGGAAACGTTGAGGCGTTATCAGTTGAAAGTGATGTGTATGTATAATATAAGTGTTATTATTTTGCTCAAAGGTGACTTCACCTCAAATTTCACCAAATACAGAGAACTAAACCCAAAAGCTACCAACGAGCGGTAAAATACACAAGTAATTGGATAGAAATAAAGAAAAGTAAAATAAGGCAGCATGGCTTACATTTTATAATTTGGTGCAATATAGTCATCGTGATAGGCTCGGTGGCTTTATGGGTACGGCGCTGGACTCCGGATCGAGCGATCCGAGTTCAAGCCTTGGACTGGGCAATGTATTGTGTTCTTGGGCAAGAGACATTTTCCGCCAAGGAGCATTAGGTACCGGCAAAGTATATGATTGACAAACTATTGATAGGCTATCATCCCCTCATGGGGAGGGGGGGATAATCCTAGCTGTTCGATGCTATGGAATCTGGGATGAGCTCTGGCCCGATGAACAACTAGGCAAACTTACAGTTGTCATCGCATATAATTTAAATTTATGTTAGCTAACTCAAAATATAAAGGGACTGGGGCCCAGGGAAAGCATTTAAACAAGCTTATTCATCCAGTTCGTTTTTCTACCCTTGTTTTTTCGTTTTGGTAACATCTACTCTATGCTATTTGTTGACATTTCTTGTGGGTTTGTTGAATTTTCTGCTTGTAGAATAACTACACGGAATTATCAGGCGAGATAGCATTCAGCTTAATGTCGGAGGATAATAATATACAAGCAACAATTTCTTCATTCTGATTGGCTAAGAGCACGTCAATTTATTGCAAACCAGTGCAAAAAGTGAAATTGGCAGTGCAGAAAGTGTAATTGGCAGTGCAAAACGTGAAATTAGCAGTGCAAAACGGTGAAATTGAAAATGATTGACATTTACGGTAGCTTCATGCAAAATCGACCTCGCACAAAAAAAAAAATGGCGGGCAAAAGTGAGACAAGATTGTTTGATCTTTATAGCGCAATTTTAATGAAAAGCTGAAAATAAAGCAAAGTAAAAGAGCACAACAAAAATTACCAATTGTCGAGAGGTGTGAAAGACGAGGAATAATTACAAAAGCAATGAGGACAAAACATGACTTGAAATTAAACTCAGGCCGACGGCCGCCGCAATTAGGCCAATAGCGGTACAATCCTCGCCGAAACCTACTCTGGATACTTCACTTCTCTGAAGAGAAACGCGTAGTATTAACCAGACTGCCTAGAAACAGACTACTTCTTAGTTTTGAAGACGAGAGAAGCAAGTATTCTATTTTTTTTTTTCAAGAGAAAAAGCTCAGAAATTAGATAAGCTTAGCTAAATTTTTGCAGCTGTTGTTAAAGCTCGCTCAATAACAAAAGGTGCCAAAAGTGGTATTAAGACGCAAATCTAAACTGTAGAACGTCCATTGAAATCAGCCAGCAACACGGAGTTGTAGCTGAATGCCCACCTGCATTTAGTCTAGTTCAGTATATCGATATTCTGTCAGAACATCATGTGCTGAAGGTTGTTTTCAGCTCGACCGTGCACAAACACTGCACGGACGGAGTTTCCTAAACCCACCGAAAAGAACGGCAGCAGAATCTTAGCCGCTTAGAAAAAATTCCCCTTGCTTTGCTATTCAAGTTCTTCAAATTGAACGACGAGAAGACTATTTTGAAGTAAAAACGTTTCATGAAGCACTTGCAGAGAGTGTGTGAAGTGAATATTTACGCATGAATTTACACGTCAAATTTACAGCCAGGCGCTGACACATGAACTTGTCACGAAAATTACCAGAGTGACAGAAATGGTTGCTTGTATATTATCAACAAGTAATCACATGATTTTTCTCGTGCAATTTGGAATAAACAAGCATTCATAAATTTTTCAAAGACTACAAATTGCACTCGCCCTTCTGGCTCGTGCAATTTTGTTAGCCTTGTAAAAATTTACTCGTGCTTATTTATTCCAAATTGCACTCGAAATCATGCGATTACTGGTACTAATTGTTAATTATCATTCGATGCATTTTCCTCTTTTTTTTCACTGGCCGACAACCTGCCACGTGATCTGAAAATGACTGCCTAAAACAATGATCTGATCCTGCGGATTACCGTCCAAAAGCTATTTTTCTGCAAATGATAATCTACTCATGCGTAGTTGCGTCCAATTCTAAGAAAAATGGCAGCTTGTTTCCCTAGAATTGAATTGGATGAAAACCAGCTTGTACAACCAATAACCATCTAAGGCGATATAATGGTTTTCTTCTGTATTACCTCTGCAAGAAATGGTCCCCGTTCCTGAAGGTAATTGTGTAACATACTTTCAGTGATCGAATGACAAAACAATATGCCATTTCCAAGTTGCCCTTTGCCTCATTTTCAAAACGAAAACGAGTCCTCGTGCGAAACCATCTAAATGAAAATGAGTTTGATTTCCTTGAAAATGGACGCAAAATCTATTACATGAACTCGGTTTTCGTAAAACATAGTGATTTGTCAGTGTCTCGCAGATCAATTATTTGCCTCAGGCTTCGGCTTTGGCCACTGACAAATCCCCTGACGATAGTTTTTTCAACCTCGCACAATAATTATTGAATATTTGCACTCGTGTCGGGCGTTAATTATCCTCCACGATGCGCAGTTGGATAATAAAATAACATCAGCTACACGTGAAAATAGCCACCTGCCCCAGAGACACCATGAAAGAGCCTTATTTTATCCCTGCTAATAACTGTTAGCAACTTATTCGTCCAGTTGTTGTGCATGTTGTACTTGCCGTTAATACTGTTGTCGTTGTTGTTGTTAATATAAAATACGTTCGAGACTTGCCGCTGTTGTTCGAATTCAGTGGAAACAATCCAAACTCCATTGCTATATTCTTAGCGGCAATTATTTGGATTCGGTGTAGATATAAGAATATTGACTGCGTTTTTTTTTGTCTGTCTTTATTCAAAACTATTACGGTCATAAAATACTAAAATGTTAAATTAACAAACCTTTTAAATTACATCAAAACCCCACAGGTGGTCCTATGGAATCGTCCTCTACGAAATTTTCACCATCGGTGAGTAATCCTTTACATATCAAAGATCCCTTTAAGTGTATTTGACAAACTTATATAGGGACCCTCCGAGCAACTACAACTTTTTCCCAGCTAAAAGAAAAAGAACCGGAAAGATCTGAAATCCTACTGAAAAGTGTACACAGAGCATGCACGACATAGGGAGGTCCATTTTTTGGCTCAGTCAGCAGGAACAACTTTTAATTCCACATAATCCGTCGGTTAAGTATTGCTCTGAGTAGAGTGACCATCCAGCAGCCGGCCGGCAGTTCTGGAAACATAAATGTTTTATGGAAATCTTTGTGATTGTTCAAACACTCTAAAACTAACACTAAAAGTATTCTCACTGCTAGGCAAAAAACAAACAGACAAACAAACAAAACATTGGCTATCAGTGGCAGTCCTGTATTTCACCGGTTACTTTCTTAAAAGCACCCTGGTTAATCATTATATGGCGGGGTGTAAGAATTACGATGACGTGACCATTAGCCGACGCTACTTCGTTACCCCACGATGGATTACAATGAAACGTCTGTGATATTAAGGAGAACAATAGAGGTCACGTGACCAGAACTTATGGCACCATGGAGTGAAAGCTAGGGGCTCACTTAACCTTTCGCAGTGTTTTGATTAGAGTTGCAGGGCTTGGGCTTTTGCATTAGGGTTAGGGTTGAGTTGTTGCAGTTAGAGTTAGATTTAAGGTTGGGGTTGCAGCTTGGGCCTCGGTAAGTCACGTGACAAGCTCTCCTGCCAAAAGTAATTACCTTATATGAAGTAAATATGGACTGGTTAATCCAGTGGACCCAAATAAAGTTTATGTTCAAGGTACAATTTCAAATTATTTACTCCTATTACTTCCAATTTATGCTGTGGAGTGATGGTACAGGTTTGGGGGCTAGTGCTATCCACCCTCCCCCCTAACTCCTTGCCCTTTGCTCAAGTTGACACTAACATTTGCCGAGGAACTAGCATTGATGATCCTTGCAGGTTCCAGGCATTTCCGAATTCGAAACATGAATTGGCTGACAAAAAGTATTTTTGATTAACCCTTTAACTGGCAATCGTACAAATTCGTACGAAAAGCACCAGCAATGTTTTGAAAATCTGGAGCTTTCACAGATCTGGAGATATGATAGTAATAATCTATTGTTACGACAAAGTGATAAATTTTGAAGCGTTTAAGTGCCGCTTTCTACAAAAGTCGACTAAAATCGACTTTCGGCGGCACAAGTCGAAAAATCGATTTTGCTCATATTTTGCACAAAGATAGGTCCCAGTGAGAAACTAAACAGACTACAATTAGTTTGTCCTGATACAGCTTCCTTTCGTAGAAATAATGCAAAAAACGATTTCGCCCGTTTGGGCTCAAAATCTACTTCCGGTTAGACTGAATTTTGTGAAAATTTGATCGTCTCGCGCATTATACTACATCTGTTTATGAATCTTTCAATGACATTTATAATCTTTTCAGGTCTTCATTGTATGACTGAGCGAAAAATAAAACAAATGGAGATAAGTTTTGAGCCCGAAACGAGCCAAAACTGACAGACTAAATTTGCAAATGTGTCGCAAGCGAAATTATGCAGTAAAACATTGCCATTTTTTTCTATGGGCGATAACTTTAAATATCGTAAAAGTACTTTCTATGGGTAAACTATACACCCATCTGCTATAATATCAAAAAAAATCTCTGGGGAGATGGTTTTCAGTGGCCCGCTTTGGCCTGTGTTTATCACTAATTTTGCCGAAAATCTGTTCTTTGAAGTGTAAACAATTGCGTGACAAGGCTGGTCACGATTCCCGAGGGTTTTCAAGTTTTGAGTGAGAGTCGGTAATAATATTGGAAAACGAATAGATATCACCCGCTTATTGTAGATAGGAACTTAAAGAGATAATTTTACTTCTTTAATTACTTATAACGAATTTGGATCTATTATTTAGGTGGTTCTTTTCCCGCGGGTAGCTAAGTGCGGGTAGTGTACAATGTTTTGTCCATACGTAGTGTATTTACCTTTAATAATTAAGTACTGGGGTGATACTGGGGTGCTCTGCTTGATGAGCTTGTTTTATACAATTTTTCATACGACGATAACCTACTCATCCTGACTCATACAAATGGCCGATTGACAACTAACCCATTCTCAGTGGTTTCTCACACTAAAATTAGTAACAAATTGTTTTAGGGTGGATTTCACTGTCTGTAATAACGATATAACATAGCAATGATCTGTTTAGAGAATTCATAGCGTTCAGCGTCGGCAAAAAACAAAAACAACAACAACAACAAAAAAAAAAACAAAGACGAAAGGTCGGATAGTCCAGCACACGTTTAATAAAAATATTATGACATCGAAAATTTGTTTGCGCTTCAGTCATACTTGGTACACATGTAAAAAAAATCCCCACTTTCACTTCATTCGTTGCATGATCATTCTAGGAATATTTTTTGGTTATATTTCTGTTCTAGTACTGCACGTTCGCTAGATAAACACATTACATTTGTGGACATAAACTGCAATCACTAGTGAATCTAGTGGAGAGGAAGAAGACCAGTTCTTCCCTTTTGTTTAAGAACATCGGAATTTTCTTGTCATTAAATCGGTGCCAAGTTCATTCCACCTTCACCCCCCTTTTAAGGAAAGGAAAAGCCCCTTTTCTTCGCCGCTCCTTTTCTCTGGTCGTTTTGATCCGGCTGTCCACCGATAGCGGTTTCAGTTGCATAAGGGTAATTTTCTCTATGCGAGGCCTGAAAATTATCAGCCAATTTTCGGAGAATGGGGAACTGTTGTACTTAAAATGGGTGGGATGGGGTGGGATGAAGCCAACAGGTCTGTGGAATGTCAGAAGTCGAGAGGGGTGGGGCGTGGGGTGACTTGCGGGGTGGAGTTTCAAAATATTTCAACAACGAACATGTATGTAGAAAAAAGCACCTACGAATCCTACTTGGGTAATACGTAATACTGATCTCGATCAAATTCTAATAAAACGGATTTCTCAATTCTCAAACACTGGGTGGAGAACAGACAACTTCTTTGCAGGTTTTCACTTAGCCTGTTCCAGGCTCTCGGTAGTTGGGGCGAGCGAAAAAGGCGGGCGAGCGAGGAAAAAAAAGGGGGGGACTCTCTCGGTAGTTGGGGGCACACGAAAAAAGCGGGCGAGCGAGGAAAAAAAGGGGGCGATTCTCTCGGTAGTTGGGGGCGGACGAAAAAAGCAGGCGAGCGAGGAAAAACAAGTTAGGGACTCTCTCGGTAAAACGGGCGAGCGAGGAAAAAAAGGGCAGACTCTCTCGGTAGTTGGGAGCGAGCGAAAAAAGGCGGGCGAGCGAGGAAAAAATGGGGAGACTGTCTCGGTAGTTGGGGGCGATTAAAAAAAGCGGGTAAGCGAGGAAAAAAAGGGGAAGACTGTCTCGGTAGTTGGGGGCGAGCGAAAGAAGCGGGCGCGAATCTGAAGAATCAACATACCATAAATCTTTTCTAGGCCGTGACACAGTGTGACTTGACCAGATCGAGTGACTTGTGCTGTGTTATATTTTTAGTGCATGATAGCAGTGGGGCTATGTCCATAGACTGCTTTCTGTCCCTGCGATCAAAGGCCAAGCACTGACCACCAACTAATGACTTAAAAGAACAGCAAACATCCATTTTGTTTTATCCACAACAGCGAAGAGTCGAATTTACGGAATTCAATTTAATCTCGTTCTCAAAATAAGGATAATTTAATTAGCAATTAAAAAAGTCGCCAAAGAAGTTAGATTCAAGGCTGGTACAACTTTTACAATAAATTCTGGCATGAATCATATTCAAAATTTCAGTTGTTTGAAAAGTACTAATCGTGCTGAAAATAGATCTTTGTCCATAACTTGGAAAAGTAATGTTCTGCTTTCTATTGATCCGTCAACCATACAATTCTTTAATTTTCAGTTACACTGTTCATGTCTAATTGAAAATGAATTAAACCAACATATTTTAGTGTTAGATTTTCCTGCTGTATAGGACTAGAATAAAACGAGTGATAACAAATTTGCATAAAAACACAGGTATCAGATCCGACGAGATACTTTAATTACTACCCGAGTTCCCTTTAGATCACGTAAGGAACCAAACAATATCGACTCGTGATTACGTCTATCAGTGAATCTGAGAATGCTTAACCTTTCCTTTATAAGACCTGGTTTTGTGAATGATGGTGAGAACTTCAGGATAGTGAGAACTTCAATAAATTTAACTGAATTAATTACCGTCTAACATTTTGTGATCAAAGTTTGTAAAGATCACGCAACGTTTCCAAAACGGGTGACCGGAGAAAATCTCACATTGCTCCTACTTCTTCAAGGAGTTCACCAACTGGCCCATTTATTTGCATGATTTTTTTGGCTGAATTCTTACAAGAGTGTCAAACGTACTTTTAAAAAAGAATAATTTTATTCGTGGTTTACCAGCCGTGTCACGCAATTGTTTACACTTCAAACAACAGATTTTCGGCAAAATTAGTGATAAACACAGGCCAAAGCGGGCCACTGAAAACCATCTCCCCAGAGATTTTTTTTGATATTATAGCAGATGGGTGTTTAGTTTACCCATAGAAAGTACTTTTACGATATTTAAAGTTATCGCCCATAGAAAAAATGGCAATGTTTTACTGCATAATTTCGCTTGCGACACATTTGAAAATTTAGTCTGTCAGTTTAGGCTCGTTTCGGGCTCAAAACTAATCTCCATTTGTTTTATTTTTCGCTCAGTCATACAATGAAGACTTGAAAAGATTATAAATATCATTGAAAGATTCATGAACAGCTGTAGTATAATGCACGAGACGATCAAATTTTCACAAAATTCAGTCTAACCGGAAGTGGATTTTGAGCCCAAACGGGGCGAAATCGTTTTTTGCATATTTCTACGAAAGGAAGCTGTATCAGGACAAACTAACTGCAGTCCGTTCAGTTTCTCACTAGGACCTATCTTTGTGCAAAATATGAGCAAAATCGATTTTTCGACTTGTGCCGCTGTTCGGTCGAAAATTGTAGAAAGGCGCACTTAAAGCCAATTAACTGGCTACAGCTCTGGTTTTTCGTTTCATATGGCTATTTGTTCTGCAGGAAATCCGAACATGCTCGTTTTCTACTTCATTCGAAAACAACAAAAAACACATCTTTGACTTCAAATTTTTTAATAAAAAAACAATTCTAAATCTAAAATGTTGCATTTACAGCAGACGTCAAGCCTTCTGCTTTTCGTTCAGTAAGAAAATTTGCCATCAAATCTTCAACGGACTGAACAATTACCATTCGATTAGAGCTATGCTTGTCAACCCCCAGATTCTCCTATATCTGACCGAAAGGAATGCTTGGGCAATTAGACACTCAGCGGCATGCAACACAACCTACCTCCATTTCATGTGTTTTTTTTTAGTGTCGAGCCAGCCAATTCTACCGGCAAAATATTGCACCGATTGCACTCTTTAGAAGTCAAATCTCGTCCAAAGTGCCTTTGGTAGGTCTTGGAATCCACCCACAGAACGGCCAGAGAGACAACTTCGCTCATGAACAACCATGTTTCCATACATATAGTTTTGAAATCATCTCTCACTCCTGGTTTCTTTCAGAAGTATGCCTCTATCCGTCTGAATGAAAATTTGAGCCCTCGGTGTTACTAAACAGCGCATAGTTTCAATTATATGCGATCACGAAATTCTAGCGACTGCATATGCTCAGAAAAACTCTTAAAAAACACACAAAAATTTGCCAGTTAAAGGGTTAATAGCCAAATTAAACTCGTGTTGCCACGTTGACAGCCTAAAACAATGTGCTTCCATCCGCGTTGGTTTTTCTACATAATACTTCCCATATATATCCTCGCACGCAAAATGCCAAATTCGAATAAAATTGAAAAAAAATAAATAAATAACCGTTCTACAGCGGTAAAATCGCGAAACCCTGTGTTCGACCGATCTAATTGGACGAACACTCTCACAGTAGGGTCATTTTTATAACACTATACTATTCTTATGTATTGCATCTCTCAGGAGGCATTCCATATCCTGGATGGTCCGAAGGCAAGGTCATCGCAGAAGTTGTTAATGGTTATAAGATGCCAAAACCTCCACATGTCGAAGCCGTCTTGTAAGTTTGATCGAATTTATATACAAGCACCAATCAGTTAGCAGCGTGATTACTTTGTGTTAAAATTAAGCGATATGAAAGACTATTCAGTGTCTTTATATCTGAATGATGTTAACAATCTGTTTAGGTCGTTAAAAGCCGGCAGCGTAGAAATGACAGAAGTTGAAAACGTTTCCTCAAGTGTTCTTTCCTCTTCCCTATCACAAGCCTCACGATCTGGGTAGGATCGATCCTATAACGCGAAAAATAAACGAAAGTCGTTTATAATATGAGTAATGACAGTTTCTACGATTTCGAAATATCTTGCGTCGTTTGTCGAGATATACATGTAATTATTTTCAAAACGGTTTTATATTTTTCAAATTGTATTTGAAAATAATGGAGTGAAGTGAGTGAAGTGAAGTGAAGTGAATACTTTATTTATCCTAACAGCTAAGAGCATAGAGAGGAATGCAGGAAAAAGAAAAAAAAGCGAACAAGATAAAAATTATGTTAACACTGTATTGGTTACAACCTCGACTCCAGTCCCTACACTTTATACCAAAAAGCTGCGTTTCTGACTGTTTAGCCTACAGAACAGTTAGTTTGGGGTGCGCGAGTGTTATTGAGTTAGTTAACTAAATAAACCGCCTGTTCGTCAGTATTTGAACAATAGAATTTAGATAATTTTGGTCAAATGAAGGCTAATAGCGGAGCTCCTGCGCGCGAAGCGCGACAGCGGAGCACCATGGGTAAGAATTTTTGGTAAACCCATGAGGCTGAGAAAATTTGGTGCGTACGTCCGCCCGTCCGCGCGTACAGACTCTCGGGGAGGGGGAGTGGAGTCCTAAGGCAGCCCGACCGGGGGGTGGGGGGAGGAGAATAGGCTGAGGGAGATGGGGAGCAGATGAATGCCATCTACTAACTCTATATAATATGAATTTCTTTTAAAATACAGGCAGTATATCAAAGAAGACCATGGAATAACTAGATATTATAATAGTGATATTGTGACATATAAATTAAATGTTTAACGCTACAACGGCTTTAATGTGTATAGCCAGAACTGCGCCTAAAGGTACAGTTGAGAAACGCACAATTAGTACAGGGTTTATTTATTGATTGATTGGTTGATTGATTGATTGATTGATTGATTGATTGATTGATTGATTTTTTAAATCTAGGTATGAGCATATGGCAAATTGCTGGAACCAAGCCCCAAGCGAACGCCCTCCTTTTGATCTGCTCCGCCGAACAATGGATGCATACATTAAACAAGAGGTTTGCCATTGTCATTCTATACAATAAATTTAAAATTATATTGTTTGGGATTTAATGTAAGTGGGATTATTTTCCAATGATTCATTCCAAGAAACTTTGATATGTTAATGTTTCAAAACAAGGACGAAATCTTGGGAGCCATTTGATGAGAAACATCGATAGTGATGATAAAATAATGGTACATAGTGTTTTGGCAGTCCAACATACCGCGTACGCTGTTTATGCCACTTTATGTAAAACCAAAAAAAAGTTTATTCTATCGTCTTCTAGAGCACGCAGCTGATGCTCTTCAACTTCGTTTTCCAGAAATTTTCGTTAAAAGATCCTGCATTTCAAGTTCATTTGCTGAACGTCTACTCTTGTATTAAAGAAGCTAATCACAAGCTGCGTAGCTAAGAATGGCGACTTCTGATATTGCTGGTCACCCGCAAAGTATTTTAAGTAAAAATTCCAACAAACAGATACAGATTTTCAATTGCGCAATTTTGCCTTGTTATTTGAAGCCGAATAATCAACTAATATATTCTGCTTTCCACCGCTTAATTATTACCGATTCGCTTCCACGAACCTGTAAGAGCGATTATATGCTGCCACATGGCCTGCAGTTCCAAGCATTGTGACTAAAATGGTACAGCCTGATATGTGAGCGATCAAGTGTTAAAGCTATCGTGGAGATTAGAACATTGCTCTTATGCCGTACTAATTGAAATATGGCTCCCTTTGTATGCGTAATTAACTCTTGAATAGAATGTTAGCTGTAGTTTTACACCCATGCGTAAAGGAGATTTTACAAGTAGAACAATTACCCACCTAATTAAGGCATACAATCGATACACATACACCTAATTGCATTTTCATTCACTTCTTTATTTTATTTTTTTCACTATCACTACAATAATATTTTTTTTATCATTTCAATTTTAGCGATCAAGGTTAACGAGCTAATCCATGCATCATAAAATTATGTTGAATAACGAATGAGTAAAACAGAAAAATAATTCCATGTATTCTAGACACTCTATGTCTAGTGCAAATAATTAAAATATGGGGGAAACGTGCATTAAATTTTACATAGAGCGAGATTACAACGTCTGGAATGGTAAACGTCACTGAAGGGTAGGAGAGTGGGAAGACCAGTAAACCAGTATAAACAAGTTTATTAATGAAAGCCATTTTAAGGACTTAAAGAAAACATGATGGAACGGAATCTTTTAAACAAAATTCTGAAGTTAGCTTGTGAGGTTGTATAAGAATGTTACCCAATCTACATGAGCACCTCGCCATGGCAACGCGTCGCACCTACATAAATAAATGCCACGGTGCCATCTGAACAAAAACAATTCTTTTAGCCAATCAAACCTTAGATAGCATAAGCAGTGTAAAAAAAAAAAAAATTAAATTACAGACTGCTTTGTGAATCATTTCAGACCTACCTTGAAGTGCTGAACATGGATAAATACAAGACTGAAAAATATGCAAAAGTTGAAGATATTGGAGGTGATCAGGCTGAAGAAGAACCGCGAGCGGCAGCCGCATGCGCAGGAGCATCGGCGTGTGCATCATTAGATACATGGCTTTAGGCTGCATGACAAGAAAGCCAGTAGAGTAATGGTAATGGAAATAGAAAAAAACACTCTTGTAAGTTAAAGGACCCATTATATAGCCAGCCTTTCCAGCTCATAAGGCAGCCAAACCTGAATTCTTGAACCTTAGCTCAATTGCTAAAACCAAACTTAAAGTAGGGAATGTTCAGTAGAATAACATGTGTTTAGTTTGCTTCGCCTAATGTGTATCTTTACCCCGGCTGACATGCAAAATAAGTCTAATATGTGTTTAAACTGTCCTGATACATTCAGAAAGAAAGTAGTAATTACATATTAAGTGGGCTACACCACGGAAGCCATGCTAATGAGGTGGTCTTATTGTTTACAGATAAAACTGTAATTCGATATGTTGTTTAACTGCTATTTTGAGCCCTGTAGCTACACTATTATTTTGTAGAGAGCTTTTGTTTTGTGTTAAGACATAAGTAGTTTGAAGCCTTTGCCATTAACTCAACTGGAAACATCGAAACTCAGTTAGAGGCAAGGAGTTACTGAGCTGTTACATAGTGTCGACGAAACGTCCAGAAGATGTCGAGTCAATGTTACTGTAGTTATTTGATAGTGGAAACCGTAGAAAAGATATATATCTAATATTAGAGTTGTTATTGGAAGTTAAAAAGCTACACGTTTCTGTACGTGTAAGGAGACTTTGAGGTGCTTCGACGTCACTGATAGTGACTATTATACCGCTTACTAGTAACGCATAACTTAAATTTTCATAAAATGGATCTTCGAGTCGGGAAGACGAATTTATAATATAACTAATGTAGTGGCCTGTAGCATTTTACAAATCAAATTTGCTGTTTGATTAATCGTTTTGTAGATGTAAAAGACGCACCATTACGTTTTCCCCAGGAAAACTAAAAGAAAAGTTTTAGCTTAGATATTTAATAGCACCTTCGGTTAGATGAAAGTGTTATCCTTAATTACCTTATTTACTCATTATTCATTGAACTGAGTACATAAGTACTCATTTGCCTCACACGTATGTGATTTGTTCCCAATATTTATCATCCTGCTGAAAGAAAAAACAAAAAAAAAAATTAAATTTCCGTAAACTGGTCAAGTCAGTATTATTGCATAAATTATCAGAGTGTTGTTTAAGCTAAAGTAACATTTTTTAGACATTTTGTAGATGCATGTTAGGAAAAAAAAAAACACTAACTCATAGCAATTTATTTTGCTTGGCACAGAACAACTTCGCCACTCAAGGACGTATTGTAAGGGTTTAATTTCTCAGCTTGCTATGAAGATTTGGTAGTGATTATTTGTAAAACACTCTATAAGAACTTAAATAAAAACTAAATTAAAAAAAAAGAACGTTTGTATTACTTCTTTCAAGGTTCAATCTCGTTTAAACATGTTTTAAAACTTTTCGATACTTTTTCTTGCAAGCTGTTCTCAGTAAATGTTGACCATGGACTGGGCTCTACAAACTGGAATTTTTTTTGTGTGTGTGTTCTTTACACAACAAGAAATCACTGCGGCCATTTCTTGCGAAATATTTACAGAGTGGCAGAAAGCACCAAAATTAGCACAAAGGTTCTTCTTGGTGTAAGAAACAACTTTGGAAGGGGTGCCACGTGATCCCATCATCGGGGGTTGGGGTGGGGTGGAGGTTTGGGTTATGGCAGCCAGTTCATCTTCTGGGTATCTCTATAAACACGAAAACGTGGCTGGGAAGTAAAAAGGACTCTTATCAGTATTTTGCATCCACAAATCGTGTCAAAATATAAAAACATCACTTATTAGGTAGTCTTGCGAGTTGGCAAAGCTCCAAGGATGTTTACAATTAATTAATGGGACAATTCCTAGAATGTCCTTTTCTTATTGGAAAATTTAGTCAAAACTTACAGAAATGTCATTTATTTGATGGCCTGGTTATTGAAATTGCAAGACATACCAGGAGACACGTAGCAAAGACATGTTGCTAGGGTATGTTATAGCGACAGAATGAAAATGTATACACACACAAGGAAAAGTAACGTGAATACGTCCTTGCTATAGTGAAAAGAAACATCCCCTCGTCTGTGCTGATTATTTTAAGCTCCAGCAACATGAATTGGTCAGAGTTCAACTCGTGCCGGGGACGACATTTTGCAGGGGTGCGATGCCCCCTTCATGTAGATAGCTGTACAACATGTCCTTGCAGTAGAATTAGGGAGCTTAAGCAATAAAGTCGGTGAAAGCAAAACCTATTTAAAAAATTGAAATGTAGTTTACTTTTAGGCAAAATACACTGATTCCATTCTTTAGTGCCGGATATTTAAACGAATACTATAGTTATCTAGATCTATTCAGTGTGTCTATCGGTTTAAGAAATTCAACTCTCTCTAGCTGAATATGTAAAGAGAGCGTCCCAAATACAAGCATGAACAAGTATTAAAAATCCCGAGAAATTGGCCATTCTGAATTAGCCATGTCCAAAGCACGCAGCACGGAGATTGTTTGCTTCATGTTGTTGTTTTGCAGAGGATTGCTGAGGCAACTGCCTGATTTAACCTTTTGTTTGGCGTCGTTTCCATTGCTGTTACCACTGAGTAGTCTAGTTGCTTTCAAAAGAAAACTCGTTGAAGGTGATGTCCCATGCCCAGATTATATTCACACTGGTGAAGTCTAACAGCAATATACCTCTGGAAGTCATATCCCCGCTATACTTTTCACGTGAATACATTCCGTAATTTTCGTGGTGCCTAAATGTTAGTGGAAAGTACATGAGTTTGTCCCTGCAACATGCCCTTGCCCTCGTGAGTGGGCAGCTCACGTGATACAAAATAAAATTGTTTCTTAACGGTACAAAGTTTCGGTTCAAATATACCGACGTTTCGGCATTGCTGCCTTCATCAGGGTATCTTATTATTTCACGATTGATGGAAGAAAAAACTGCACTATTTGTTTCGAAGAACACACCTTGCAATTTACCATGAGGATCTCCTGACACACTCCAATGTAGTTCAATGGAAATTTAAGAATTAAACGAGACTTACCTGAAAGTTGAAGTTTGATTGTAATTCTACCGAGTTACAGAATGCTGAGAGATTACATGAGATAGCAAGCGCATGCGCCAATCAGGCTTTAAAGAACTGAATGTGCGTGTTACCCAACAGCCAACGGGTGGGTAGGGAGCATGGGCATGTAATCTCTCAGCATTCTGTAACTCGGTAGAATTACAATCAAACTTCAACTTTCAGGTAAGTCTCGTTTAATTTTTAAATTCCACCTCGTTACCATGCTGAGAGATTCCATGAGATTTCAAAGCAACACGGACATGAAGAATCAATAACAACATGCCACTTTAATGATCAGATGTAACTGTTTACATTTACAAACATGTCAGCACCGATTTGGCATAACTTGAAGTCTTAGCTATAGGTTTGTTGTAATGTCGAGCAAAACAGTATGCAGATGACCATCCTGCAGTTCGGAGAATGTCATCTAGATTTACAGAAGCCCTGCTTGCTGCCGAGACAGATGCAGCTCTCGTACTATGTGCTGAATATTTTGTTACATCAATACCAGCTAAACTCATAGTAGATCGTACCCATCTAGTTACAGTATCTCTGCTTACAGGCTTATAAGGTTTAACATAACTTATTAGCAGTCGTGACTGGCTGCTTTCTCTCAATGCTTTGGTTCTGGTAAGATATTCCTTAAGCGTAGTAACAATACAAATAGAGGGGTTATCAAAAGATTCCAGAACGACTTGAGGGTTAGATACTCCTGGTTTGCTTTGCTTAAGGTGGTTTGGGATAACAAACGTGTATTTGTTATCACTCACAAACATATTGTTAGTGTCTAACAAATGAATAGTCTGGCCACGTTGGCCTGATACTAATAACAACAACATAACAAGTTTGAACGTCAATGCTTTAAGAGTCAATGATTCAACAGGGTGAAGAGTGGCCAGGTAAGTTAACACCACTTGGACATCCCAAACCTCGGCATACTTGGGCTTGGGTGGTCGTGACTGAAAAACGCCTTTCAACAGTCGGCAAACCAGTGGGTTCTGTCCAACCACGGAGCCATCATCCAAAGACACATATGAGGACAGTGCACTTCTAGCACAGTTAATAGCACTGTATGTAAGTCCCTGGTCAAAAAGTTCAGAAAGAAAGTCCAAGACTGTTCCTATAGGTGGTTGAAGATGATTGACTTTCCTTTTGAGACAAAATGCTGTCCACTTTTTGATATACCCCGAGTACTGTTTCTTGGTACCTCCTCGCCAAGACGCCATGAGCAATCCGACAGCTGACTTCGATACTCCTCTTGCTTCAAAAGATTGCTTGACAACAGACATGCCATCATTCTCATTTGGTTTCTTAGAGGATGTTGAGCCCCTGAGTGTGGTAGCATAAGCAGGTCCTTGTTTTGCGGGAGCATCAACGGGGTTGCCACAAGAAGTCTTAGTAGTCGAGGCCACCAAACCTGAGTTGGCCAAATGGGAGCCACCAATAGTGCTAAAGTTTGATCTTTCTCCAATTTTTGTAGACATCTGTTGAGCAGGGAAAATGGAGGAAAAATGTAAACGAAACTATCACTCCAGGAGAAAGAGAATGCATCTACATGGGTAGCCCCAGGGTCAGGCTTCCAAGAAACATATTTTGGAAGCTGGTTGTTCAATCGGGAAGCAAACAAATCGATTTCAGGGGTACCCAGTATGTCTGTAATCTTATGAAAAATTTTTGGTTGGAGCTGCCACTCAGTTCTCTCATTAAACTGTCTGGAGTGTTTATCTGCCTCAACATTGAGAACACCAGGCAAATGACATGCAGTCAACCAAGTATCATTTTCCATACAGCACAGCCAAATCTTTTTGGCAAGTGTGTTACAAGGAGGAGATTTTGTGCCCCCCATTGCATTTAGGTAGCAGACAGTTGTGGAGTTATCGCTTTTTATGCACACATGCTTCCCTTTCAATAAAGGGAGAAACGATTTAATACCAAAATGCACTGCCAGTAATTCAAGCTCATTGATGTGCTTTTGTTTTTCAACAGGGGACCACATGCCTTGGGCTGACTGTCCATTACATACTGCCCCCCAGCCCAATAATGAAGCATCAGTTTCCATTTCTATATCTGGGTTGACTGTGACGATATTCTTGCATGCTGTAGGTAGATTAGCTACCCACCAGCGAAGATCGCTTATAGATTCTGGGGAGAGTGTCATACTAGCTTCATAATTGCCTTTATTTTGTTGCAAGGCAGTATTCTTGTCAATTTCGATACTCCTATAAAAGAGAGGTCCAAACTGGACAGCTGGCAGAGCAGATACCAATAGACCAATAACTTGGGCAACCTCTCTTATGGAGGTTGGTTTTCCCTTCAACAGTTGTTGGCAAGCTAAAATTATTTTCTCTGTTTTTTCTGTAGTGAGAAATACTTTCATCTCAATAGAATCCAGAATGAAGCCAAGAAATGCTAATTTTTGACAAGGTTGCAACACTGACTTGTCATAGTTCATAAGGAAACCTAAAGACTCAAACAGAGTTTGGGTGGCTAGAACATTGTTTTTACAGTCAGTCTTAGAGTCCCCTTGTAGATAGGAATCATCAATGTATCCAACATTCAAGTAGCCTTGGCTACGCAATGTGCTATATACTGGTTTTAACAGTTTGGTAAAACATCTTGGTGCAGATGCTAGGCCATTGGGTAGACATGTGTATTGAAACAAGGTATTTCTCCAGAAAAACCGTAAATATTTCCTGTGCTCAACAGCCACAGGAACTGTATAGTAAGCATCTGTCAGATCTATAGAGGCCATATAACAATTTTTCTTCATTAATTGTATAGCACATGTCAAACTTTCCATTTTAAAATGTTGATACTCTATTGAGGCATTCAATCCTTTCAGATTCAAGATCAATCTGTAAGAACCATTTTTCTTTTTCCTGAGAAAAATGGTAGAGATGTACTGACCATAACTGGGAACAGCTTCCTCAAGAACCCCTTTACAGAGCAATTTTTGTATTTCAGCATCAATAATTGCAGCCTCATGACGATTAAATTTAATTGGAGGCATAGGATACTGTTGGAAGGGGTTTTCAATAAACTCGAGGTGGCAGTGTTCAACCATGTCAAGAATATGACTGTCAGAGGTAATGGCTTGCCAAGCAGAGAGAAAATATTTGAGCCTGCCAGCAACTTGCAATTTTATGTCCCTTACCTCAATATTTTGGTCATTGCTCAGTTCTGGTTCTTCTGAGCACTCTTTTTTTCCCCCTCCTTCTTGTTGAAGAAGGGGCGACGGTAGTTTTTTGACGGCCCAGAGTAGTTGTTTTTATACCTGCTTTGGTATCTGTCTGAGTGGCCATCATTCCTAGATCTTTTGAAGCTTTGCTTCATCTCCCTGCTAATCTCTGAAGTAATTCGATTAGTGTCAGTGATGTCTTTTACCGCTTTGGGTAGGTCGTCTCCAAATAGCTCCGTTGTTATTGGGTTTGATGGAGCACAGAGATAGCGGTAGCTAGTATGGAGCTCTGGTTTGAGGGCTTCTCTGCGCCTGATGTTTAGTTCTATGTTAGCATTAGCCATCAGTAGAACACCATCCATGAGTCTACTGACTATTTGGTCCTTTGGTAACATATCTGGTGTGCTGATTAGGTCATTTACAACCTGAACCACAGATGTTGTTCCCTTTATAAGAGACTTCTGTACCTTCTGGAGTTTGATGTCCGAGGTACGTGCTCTATCTGAAAGATTATTCCAGATAGCTAAATTAACTCTGGTTTCAGCCAGGGTTGCACAGTTCTTTGGCCTGAGGTAGCGTTTTTTGATCTCATTCAGCTTATCTTCCTCAGGTTTTTCTTTCAGCAACTTTTGGACAATAACAGCCAAGTTTTCGTTAATTTCAGCGCCATCTTGTTCAGACACATTGAACTCTTTTTCGAGTTGGCTAAGTATGGCACTATTATCCTTGCTTAGAACAGTGTTATCGTCAGTTTTTTGTTTCTTTGGAGCAGGCTCCTCGGGTTCAATGTCCGACCCGCCATCAGTGTCATCCGACTCGGAGAGTGCGGATGCATTGTCGTCGCCTTTGGCGTCGTCGTTTTTAGCTTGTAGCAGTTTATTTAAACTGCTGAATCCTTTGTTCATCTGTACAGCAAAGCCTGAAAAAGCCTCTTTCAAAACAACAGCCATATCTGTGGATGAACTTTGGTCCGAGGCAGCAGATTTTCGTGCACTGCTTAGACGCTCTTTTGGCGCGCTTTCTCCCTTTGAATGAGTCGAAGAACTGCTGGGCTCTGCCGCCGTAGTTTTTCCCGCGGCCTTCTTGCGAAGTTTAGAGCCACCAGAGGGTGTTTTACTACCCTTCGTTTGCAATTGAGCATCACTTTTGAGTGATTTAGTGGGATCTTTGGTCCCAGAATTAGGATTTGTGCCCTCTTTTGGAGTCGAATCGATGTGCTTCTCGGCACGTGCTTTGCTTCGTCTTTGGTTAATTCCGCCATTGTTTACCGGCGGTGTCGCGTCAATTCCTTCGGTCCAGTTCGCTAAAACTGCGTCTGAGTCTGAGCTCACTCGGAGCCGAGTCTCTGCGGTAGGTTTGTTGTCAATTTCCGATGGTTCATCCATGCTTATCGTTCAGAAAAACAGCTGTGATATGAAGAGTAAAATTTTCACAGCCAACCTGATCGGCGACAAGCGTTGCACTGATTGGCGCATGCGCTTGCTATCTCATGGAATCTCTCAGCATGGTAACGAGGTGGAATTGTGTCGCAGAAGCGGAAAACCTGGGACAAGATCGGGGACTATCCCTATTTTTTTTTTATTACAAAATGCCATTGAAGTGAAATACAACAAAGTAAACAAAGATAATAGTAATATATGCGTACAAAAAAAAAAAAACAAAAACAAAAAAGATTAATAAATAGATTTAGAAAACAGTCCTAAGAAAATACGCGCGCTGATTGGTTAAAAATCGTGTTTCTATAACTCGATAGAAACACAGAACTAGCACGAGCTGTTGACGTGATGATGGCGCGAGCAAAGAGAATTTACGTTTTGATAGTCAAAGTTAACAAGTTGTTTTCGTTGTTTTCGTCGCGGTGTTTTCTAAAAGAAATAGAAAACATGTTTTTAGTGTTTCTATCGAATTTTAGAATATACCCGCTGTATACATGCAATGGAATTCTAGCGGGCATTATTTTTTTATAGAACATAGCTAAAAACTATAGAAGCCCGGTACAACGGATGCAACTTTTGCTGCGTTACGAATTCAAAAACATGGCGGCAACAATCTTTTAAAGTTGTCATTTTATTTCCTTAATTATGGCCGCTAAAAACAGTTCACCTGAATTAAGTTTCGGTGACTGGGAAGATGAAGACGTGGACGAGTTGTTGAGCAGTGAGTGCCAGGAAGGCGGCCGCTTTGCAAACTTACAAGACACTGATTTAAACAAAATTGTTACGGAATCGTACTCTAAGAGCACAAAAGCAAACACAAAATGGGCTGCAAAGCCTAAAGCTTTTCAAGGTAAGTACAGCGATATAGAAATTTACTTTCGAGAGCAAATTAAAACAGCATTAGATTTGATTGCTGTCGTCAGGTTTCTTAGCCTGATTCTCAGACGTCCGAAGTCGACCGTGATCGACCTCGGACATCTGAGAATCGGGCTACAGGTTTCTTGGCGTAGCGTTTGTTCATTCAGATGAGCACGCGCGTGCAAAAGTGTTTTTTTTTTTAACTATTTGCATTTCTTTGCTATATTCTAAACCCACTAGAAGATGGTTTTCCTATGTCCTATAAGAAAATAATGCTCTTTCGAGGTCTAGAAAAGCAGCTGAATGACCTCGCATAACGGCTCGGGCGTCCACTAGCTAGCAGCTTTTCTAGACCTCAAGCGTGCATCACTTTTTTACAGAACATGGAAAACCATCTTCTAGTTGGTAAATAGAAACACTCGTGAACGTTTGGGAGAACTCGAAAAATCTGTAAAAACACTCGCCTATCAGCTCGTGTTCCCACAGCATTTCTCGTTCTCCCAAACTTCCACTCGTGTTTCTATAACTCGACAGAAACACGATACATGTTTTTATTTCTTAAACACCAATGTTATTTCGCATGGTTGGATGCGAGCGCCGTAAACGTGGGCGTCAAAGGGGGTGGGGTGGGGGTGGGGGATCAACGGGATATCTTTCCCCCAGAAATTTTCAAAACATCAAGTCCACATTTCCACCATTCTTAGAGTCATTTTAGCCCTCATTCTCCGATTAAACGGACCTTTGTTTATATTGATCTCATGCAAAACAACATTGGAAATATTTTCTTGAATATTGAACCAATTTCGCTGTAGCGTTGTTTTTTGGGAGCATTCCAATATGACTATATCATGAGGCGGGAATTTTCGTCTGAAAATGATATCTATTCCCGTAAGGGATATCATTACAAACAATACAGCAAGGCGGATACTAGATGAAAAAGTAGACTTTGACACCAACACGACCAGGACCGATAAAGAAGGGCTGCGACCGTGCACAGCTGTCGTGTTGGTGTCATTCAAGATCTACTTTTTCACTTGGTACATGTATCAGCCTTCTGTATTGTTTGTAATGTTATTTCCTTTTTTTTCGGGTGATTAGATCTCTTGTAGATCCTACGTTAGCAGCATTACCGTTGACGGTCCCTTGCTGTTTTGAGTTTTACTTTTTCGTTGAAGATGCCAATTCCATTCATAAACAAATATTTCGCGGAGTACGAAAACTGTCTTTGATTGCCAGACATTTTCCGAAATGCTTTTGTAAACAGCAGCTGATCTCATCAATTAACTCATTTTCTGTCAATGCGTCGTTTTCATAGCTAAGTTTTCCGGAATGGATTTTATCGCCTTTATACGAGGTTGGTTAACTTCAAAATTACCACCAGTTACAAGTTATTTACAAGTCATCTTCAAGTCATTAACGAGATGCTGAGAGTTTAAGTTAATTTAGCAAGCTCAAAATTTCACTGTTTCTTAGCAGCAGTTTCACCAGAAATCTCCTCTAGTTCGTTCACAATATTTTTGCAAAAGAAACACTCCTTGTTGTTCATGAGGTGGCGGGATATACAGGCTGCAAACAAATTAATGTTTACGCACTTCGCTTAGCACTGGTCACATATTTTCCCGCGCTTGGCATTAGTTACATGTTTCTCCGCGCATGACACTGGTCACATATTTTCCCGCGCTTGGCATTAGTTACATGTTTCTCCGCGCATGACACTGGTAACATATTTTACCGCGCTTGGCATTAGTTACATGTTTCTCCGCGCTTGACACCGGTAACATGTTTTTTCCGCGCTTGCTACTGGTAACATATTTCCCTAAGCTTCGCACTTGCTACATGTTTCTTCGCGCTCAACACTGGTTACATGTTTTACCGCGCTTGCCACTGGTTACATGCATGTTTCCCGCTTTTGGCACTGATTCCGTGTTTTCCTGCGCTTGCCTTTAGAGAAATGTTTTCCCATGCTTGGCGTTGGTAACATGTTTCCCCGCGGTTGGCGCTGGTTACATGTTTCACCGCGCTTGGCGCCGGTTACATGTTTTTCCGCTCTTGCCACAGGTTACATGTTTTCGCGTGCTTGCAACTGGCGACATTATTTCCCACGCTTGGTGCTGGTTACATATTTCCTTGCGTTTGCCACAGGTTACATGTTATTTATTTCCGCACGTGCCACTGGTTTGACCGCTTTGAATTGTCACGTGTTACCCACCTGCATGACACGTGCATACACGGAATGAACCTGACAGAGATCTTGACCGCGCAGCAGATGGGGCATAATTCATCGACATCCACGGATTCCTGTTAGTAAGGAGACGCACTGAGTGAAACTCTGATCACTAAACTGCAATTCACAGTTTAATGGGTAAGGGTATTGTGGAAGTGTGATTATATAAATTTAAATTCCCCTGACGTAGAGTAATACTCTCCTACCTTTGTAATACCAAAAAAGAACCGAATGACACAAAACATTCTTTTGGTACCATGTTCCTTGTTTAAGTGAAACACAACTTCTATGTCTAAATTATTCAGAACTAAAACAGCATCTCAATTTACGTTTTTTTTTTTTTTTTTTTTTTTTTTTCTGGGACGATTTGACAACCAAACATAACTTCAGTAATGGGTATGTAACGTAATGCCACCAAATTGACCAGTCATTAAGCTTTCTTTGGCTCATAACTCACAGCAAACTTCATCTGTGAAAATCCCATTTAGGAAGGCAATGATGTCCCTGTAACTATTAAGTTAGCCAACTTTTAAAAAGCCAATGGAAACAATATGTTCAGCGAGTTTTAGCAGCGCCAGTACCTGTTTCTGGAGCCCAGTTTCCGAGTTCTGCCCCTCAAGATATCTCACCAGGTCCTCAACGTGCTGAATCTCCTCGGAAGTGACGTCTTTGTTTATCACTGCAAATTAACAAATAATGACATTACAGGATAGATTCCGACAGTGAATTGGTGTTTACTATCCTTCTTAACAATGTATGCTTGACAAAAACTCAATGGGTGGTTGAATGTGAGCCGCAAAACGGGAATGGTGTCGCGGAGGGGGGGCGGGGATGCACAGGTGGGCGGTTTATGAGAATTTAATTGATCGATTGAGCGATCAACGGATTTATTGATCAATGAATGAGTTGGTTGTCACAAATATATTTGTGTCATATTTGGCCTGAATTGAAGTAAACAGGTGGGGCTTGAAACGCCTGGGACCTTTTATGGGATCCGCTACTTGCTACATTTTTTTTTTTTTTTTTTTGACAATAATAAAAACAGTTAACTCAACTTGGGCAGAACAACAAAAAAAAAATAACAAAACGATTGCAGAATATACAGCATATCACAGCTACGAATGAACTCACTTCTGGCCTTGTGTTAGAATCTTCATTTCTTTAACCTCAGTTTTATGTCAAAGAATATATCAGAATTGGCGAAGGACAAAGGGGGGTGGGGGGGAGGGCACATTGTTGTGTCTGCTTTCCACACCCTCTTTCTCCTAAGCTTCTTCTTAGGCTTTCGCGGAACAAATCATAAACTTGTGTAAAATGTCGTCATAGATTAATTAACAACTTTCACGGGTGACGACGCAACGGCGATCGTCACGGGAATCACGCTAACTACAATAACAGATAACATTTTCAGTGTACATGTTTTGAAGGAGAACTTTGGCGTTGCGTTGTCACCAGCAGCTGTCTTTCCACCGACTAGAAAGTAAACGGTGTCCAAACTATACCCGGGCTCCGCTAACAAAGATAAGGTGGCTCTCTCTTTGCTACAAACAAAAAAATAAATAATTAACAATAACATCAATTATTATATGGCTAGCTTCGAGAGCGGGCGAGATGAATCAAATCCCGCGTTATTGTCATTAGCTACTCGAGCGGAAAAGAAAGGACAATTTTGCCCGCTCGGGATTGCCTTATATGTCCCATAGAAAAAAAAATGAAGTTCCAAGCAGACGGCATAATAAAAAAAGCTGAAAAAGGACTGAGAGAATGTCGAGGTATCCTGATCCCACGCTTGATCAATATGCACTTAATGACTGTTTCCCAAAGGGCCAGTCATTGAGCTTTTTGTTATACCCCCTAACTGAAAATACAGCAAACTACACGAGTGTAATACGTTGCAGTTTAATGAAGAGCCAAAGATCACAAATACACAGCTACAAAAATCGACATGTTACATGTAAAAGAAAATGTAGAAAATCTGAAAGAAATGAATGAATCGTTTTTTGTTACGATAAAAATTTATCATTGAATCCAGTTTCATTTTTTTTAAATGCATCTAAATCAAACCTGCATACGAGTTTGAGTTAAAGCTGTTAGTGAGTTTTGTTCGCCCTAGGGAGTCATAGAGTTTTGACGCCCGCCAAGTGACACGCTCTCGTCCAATAGAAAACAGCATTTTCATTTGGCGGATATAACAATAACTCATAGTATATTTATGGGAGCCGGCTAAACATAGACTTTGAACAACAAGAGTGTAACCAAAAGTTGGTATCAATGTATTTTGGCGGTCTTGTATTTCCATTTACAACTTCACAATTGTGGCGAAAAGTTGATACAATTACGCCCCAACGAAGAGAATAGTCGACCTCTTGTGGCCTTTCAAACGTATGTTTCGATTCTGATTAATAAATCTCTGAGACATCGGAATGTTGTATTACGGATCGCCCAGATGTAACACTCGGGAATTTGTTTATTGAAGATGATTTGCTCTGTTAAAGGGAAATATGTTAGACTCCTTGTTTTAAGTTTATCGACCGAGCCGAAGGCAAAGCTTTGAGTCTGTGCGGGATGAAACCCCAGTATGTAACCGCTCGAATGGAAACTGTTACATGTGCATGGTACTGTTAATTATGCTGTACGTGGCGGTTTTAACTATGAAGTCTATTGATGAAACCTTAGTGTGTGGCCATTCAATGAATGCTATCAAGCAGTACTTTTCACGTCGTGCTGTTTGAGATTACTGATTTGTAAAATGAAAATTTTTCTTTTGGGGCACTACAGGTAGGTGGTGACATATATTAAAGAAAAACAACAACAACAAAAAAGCAAACCTTTCACTCGTTCCGTCCATGAGCAGCGTCAACAAGATTCCAGTTACAGCACCAAGAATAGGAAACCTATCCACTGTTTCCAGTCCTGTGCAAACAAAGTGCAAACAAAAGCGATGATAAAGAAGAAGAAGAAGAAGAAGAAGAAGAAGAAGAAGAAGAAGAAGAAGAAGAACAACAACAACAACAACAACAACAACAACAACAACAACAACAACAACGACGACGACGACGACGACGACGACGACAACAACAACAACAACAACAACAAGAAGTAACAAACAGAGAAAGAAAAAGAAGAAAAACCCCTGCTATTTCACGCCTTTGCTCGGAGTGTTTTCCTATGCTGAATTCTGGTTTGTGAAGCGACTAGGAGTGTTAGACTTCCTATTTGTGGGATGCTTTTCCATCGCAGGTCAACTTCAGGTTACTCCAGCAATTCCAGGAGAGCACCTTGTCCGAAAATGCGACATAACGACCCTCGACCAGGCTAGAACCTGGAAATTTCTACCCGGAGTCAAAAGCACTACCATTAGCTGACTGAGCCTTTCTTCAACTCCCGGATTTTTAACACCATTTAACTAGCTAAAGGTGATCTTGGCTCGCATATGATGGCGATGGCACAGATTTCAGACAAATCGCGATGACACAGATTTCAGGCAATCCCTGACAAAATAAGCTAATTGATAATGTTTTGCTACTTTTCTAAAACACCCACAGATATTTCGTTTGCTCGTCCATAGATACATACAAAATGTGTAACTTAGATTCAACACTGAAAACAGTTTGTTCAAACGTTACCTGGAAGGTGAAGCCGTGTTACGTTCTCAAACAGGTTTGAACTGACCGTCACACGATTAAGAACCTGAGTTAACAACTTGGAGAGAGAAAAAGGCAACAGGGTATATTCCTTGTCATTTCAATTGTTCTTTCAAGGGCGCCATAAAGTGAAGTAGAGGATAGCTACACTGAATTTAGTTACACTTGGTTCGTCTAGTTTTGGGGCATTTGAAGTTCTTGTAAATGGATGTTTGCAAACGTAATGCAAGTTGTAGTGATGCCAGTAAAGGGATAAACATTTTGAACAAGTTTGTCGTCTGCCGTTCATAGTCCGTCCTAACCTTACCCTCATCTCTTAGCTCCAAACTTTATTTTTTAAGATATATAACTACAAAATGTGCTTGCCCCCGCAACTATTTTGGGGCAAGAGCCAATCTGAATCATCCCTGTTCTTATTGGCCAACTATTGCTTAGTATTTGTCTGCAGTAATAAACTTTAATTTTGAGATTTCCTTTGATTTAAAGGTAATTTTACACAAAGTAAAACAACATGATCTTTATTAGCACATAGCGACAAAGCTTTCTAAAAGCTAGTTTTCACTGGACACAAACGTCCAGTCCTCACCAGGAATAAGCAGAATCACACGAAGTACAAGCATTTTGTTTCTTGTCTTCATGCTTATTTCCAGTGAAGACAACATATCCAGGAAAACCCAGGCTTAAATGTACCACTGCGTGCAAGAGATCGAAAAAATGATTACCTTAAAAGTTTATTTGGGATTTAAAAATATAAAAGAAGTAAAAGTAAACCGGAAATAAACAAAGAATGTTATGATTAGGGAGAGATTGGGATGGATTACTCCTATAAATTTAGAACTTGTTTTCAAATAAACTTTCAGGGCATTGCTCATGTAAATTTACCTGGAAACGGCGAGCGATGTGAAGTTCAGCGGACTGTCGTTTCCAGTCTGTGAATACTTCAGGGGCGACTGTCGCGACCATCTCCAGTACCTATCAAGTACAATATTGCCCATATAAAACAGGGATAAGATAATTTAAATGATGATGATGATGATGATGATGATGATGATGATGATGATGATGATGATGATGATGATGATGATAAACCTCAGCAAATGTCCACAACGTCAAATTTCCCTATACCGGTACGTGGGTCTTAATTTTGGTTTTGAAATCGATTAAATCTGATGGCGCAAGGTAAACAAATTAACAAAAAAATAGCACTCGCGGGAGTGCACGTGGTTTCAGCTACATGTATGTTTTGTCTGTTACAATTACATGTATGTAAAACTTTCTCACGGTCAAAAAGCTTGAAAAGGAATTCACTTACAAAAGTCTCTCTTTTGAAAAGTACCACTTTCAACCCCGCAAAAATCATACATATGGGAATGCGTGACAAATTGCACGTGAATGGATGATTTGCATATTTGCGAGCTGATTCGACCTGTCTACTGTGTTTACGAGTAAACACGCTCGAAAGTCGTTTCTCGAAAAGTACTGCACAAATCACATCAAGAAGCATCCCTTCCGAAAGGTATTTCAAAGCGCAAAATAGTTTTGTTCCCTGTTTGTTCTGAACTTCGCTTTAAAACTGCGAGAGCAAATTTTTGCATATTTAATTACATGGTATAAACAAGAGCTGTTTAGGATAGCGAAAGCTGGCATCACTTGCTATGAAGGGTATGAAAGGGCCGTTTCTTCGGAAAACCCTGACGATTGTGATCAATGTTAGGGTAAACTTTACAATACCGGGCCACTTCAAATGCGTAAGATTCGCGGCAACACGGTCCGCGGTCCCACAGTCGGCCAGAATAAATAAATCGAGTGCCACCGCGGTCCCGCAGTCACTACATGTAATAGTTCAATAAAACAAGTAACACCGTGGTCCGCGGTTTTCCAGTGTACGAGAGTAAGAAAACATGTGCCACCGCGGTCCGCGGTCTGCGGTCACAGTTACAAGAGTAGGGGTTGTCGTGATGCGGGATATTTAGGTAAAAAATTATAGGGTACGGGATATATGGGGGAAAATTAACGGTATACGGGGATGCAAACATAAAAGTTGGGGATTCAAACCATAAAACCTAACAGGATACAGAATATTTAGGCCAAAAATTAATAGGATACGGGATACGCGCTGATCTGTATCAACAAGGGTTAAGTACTAGGATATAGACGTTAACGCCAAGCCAGCTGTTAGCCTTCACGCGGTTTTTTTTCACTCCAGTCTGCTTGCGGTTAGCTCTTTGTTGTTGTTTGGGTCAACACTATTGTAATGAGTTTGCTCGATCCCGAGCCAGCGGTTAGCCCGGGTATTTTATTCACTCCGGTTTGCTTGCGGTTAGCTTTCACTCCAGTCTGCTTGCAGTTAGCTCTTTGTTGTTGTTTGGGTCAACACTATTGTAATAAGTTTGCTCGATCCCAAGCCAGCGGTTAGCCTTTTGCGGGTTTTTTATTCACTCCGGTTTGCTTGCGGTTAGCTTTCACTCCAGTCTGCTTGCGGTTAGCTCTTTGTTGTTGTTTGGGTCAACACACTATTGTGAGATAAAGATAACTAGTGAAGCTATTTTGCTCTCTTGGACCTGTGGAGTGATTAGGGTTAAGCCTAACTGGAAAAGTTTAGTTTCATTTATTATGATGGCCTACAGCATTCCTAGCCCCCACTATCTTATTTATTTTTTAATATATTCAAATCAACTGCGGCACCGCGGACCACGGACCACGGTGGCATTATTTCAAATATTTAAATCAAGTACGGCACCGCGGACCACGGTGGCATTATTTCAAATATATAAATCAAGCACGGCACCGCGGACCGCGGACCGCGGACCACGGTGGCATTATTTCAAATATTTAAATCAAGTACGGCACCGCGGACTGCCGTGGCATTATTTCCAATATTTAAATCAAGTCCAGCACCGCGGACCGCGGTGGCATTATTTCTTATTAAAAACAAGTGCTGCACCGCGGACCTCGGAGGCCGGAAAATGAAATTTAAAATTCACCGTGGCACCGCGGACCGTGTTGCCGCAAACCTTACGCTTTCAGAGTGGCCCGGTATTGTAAAATTGCTCCAATGTTAGTCTCTTGGGAAGCATTTAGAAAGTGTTGAGCGGAAAAATTGCATCAGAAAGTGGAAGCTCTCCAAAATTTAGCGACAAATTGTACGCGAATGGATGATTTGCATCTTTATATTTGCTAGCTCGCTCCGCATGGCTGATTCGTCCTGTCTGCGGTGTTTACGCTTAACGTCCTTAACACGCTCGAAAGTGGTTTCTCGAAAAGTACTGCACAAATCACATCAAGAAATATCTCCTTCATCGAGAGCTCTGTCTGGTTCCCAGACTAAAATAGCACAAAACCATTGCTAATGAAACTTTCCTCCGAAATCCACCGCCCAGAGAAACGCATAAACAAACGTTGCTTCGACGATTCACATGTTATCTGCGAAGAAATATCGACTGCCAATTCACAACCTCGTTCTCAGGCCCATGATAAAACGCTTGTCACGAAAATACTTCGAACATGTCAATAAACCATCGACTGCGGCGTCCGCGTCCAATCGGCATTACGTCGGCTTTCCGAATTACGTACTTACTCACTTACTTACAAAACGCTGACAAAGTGGCTTTCGCTTCTACGAAGCTGAAACCACAAAAAGGGGACAATCAAGTTCATTTTCTTCTTGTACGATATTAATTTATTACAAGCCTCATCCAGTAATCAGACTACCCATTTAATCATCCGTGCACTGCAAAACACAGTAATCTAAGAAAAACGGCCGTTAACGAAAAAAAAAAAAAAACGTTAACATTGCAAGTCTTTGGAATTACGACATACCCGCATTAAACCGACGGTCAAATCGAAACACACTGCGCATGTCCGTAACTGGCGCGAATCTAGGACAGTCTCCATTCGATGAGTGGCTTGTTGAATCTATAACATAAACAAAAGGTTAGAAACGTTACAATAAACCAATGAACCATAGACTGCAAAGCTTGAATTTGAAATGGGTGTCACATACACTAGTTGTAACCTGCAAGAGTCCTGGGTTACAGCGTCTCAGTTTGAAAGGACAAGTAAAAAACAAACAAACAAAAAAAGTAAGCAAAAGAGCAAAAAAACGTATCGTTTTCTACTTCACATTCTCTTTGCATTCTTTAATTTCGGCTGAATAGTTGCGATAATTAATTATCCAACTTGGCTTAGCAGTGTAACACGCGGAACGGATACAAATATGTTACATTATTATTCAACAAAAGCACGATGCCCTAATGCCAGGAAGTCGTTGTTATCCGTCATCTGTATACAGCTATTTCGAGAAATGTGGGTCACCCACTACCTCTCGGAACGAGTTATTTCATTGGTTCCTAAAACCATACGTAACAGGCTATAACAATGCCCCTATCCCTGAATAACAATAGAGGTAGTGTTTACAGCGGGCGAATGAAAATCGAGGTTTCAGAGAGGTAGTGTCTTACTGAGAAATGTTGTCGGAAAAAAAAAACAAAAAAACATCAAAGTGCAAGCGACAAGACCGAAAGGTGGTCTGGGTATTCCGCACTGGAATTTTGCATATTGGCCTAGAGGCAATTTACAAGTTTGTATTTTTGCACGTGGAGAATTTGTTTTTCCGCTCAGGAGGCCTATATCTGTAGCTTTACTTTTGCTGTCGCATGTCTTTGAGTGAGGAAAAATTCTTCTAAACTTCAGAGGGTCTAAACGTACCTTGTTTCTACGTGTCTGAAAAGAAAGAAAACCTGAAATTCGCGCTTATTTTGTTGTTATATCTCATTAGTATTCAACACGTGCAGTAGCTCAATACGTCTACCAATACTACCTTTAGGGATTGGCTTGTGCAGTTTTGTGCTTTTTTTCCGACAACGTTTCTCGAAATAGCTGTATCACAGACATCGTGCGATATATACGTAGGTTTGCAAAGTGATGCATAACGCAACAACAGTAATTTTTGACAGTCAAATAGTTTTCGTTGACAAGTTGTTGAATAATAAAACAATAAACTTGTTCATTCTTTTAGCCAATTGCAACTCGGCTCACAGCCTGGTCGGCTAAGTATCGAGCGATATTCTGCGCGATTTTCCAGGATTCGCGTCGTTTTTAAGATTCGTTCGACGTCTTGCATCCTACTGCAAACTACAGTTCATCCAGCTCTTTTGTAGACAATTTTGTTAACAAACAAAACATCCCATTCAATCTTGATTAATCTGCAGATTTTAACCAACTCGGCCTACGACAAGGATAGGATAGGATAACTGAAACAATTTTGAAAAAACACTTTTTTCCTAATTTAATTGGTTAAGAGCAAAACCACAACATAAAACATAAAACTTACAGAATACCATACCTCTTGTAACATTCCTATAAACTCCGAGAATGACCAGTTTAACTGGTTTAGCAGGCCATTAAGAAACTCGTTTGCTAGCTGGTTGTCTTTAACACTCAGCTGACCAAACAGCCGCTGGCATTTTTTGGAAGGATGGGGAGCTGAAATAAACAAAGCAAATAATGTCGAACATACTCACAACAAAAAACAGACAAACAAAAGCAAAAAAAACAAAACAAAACAAATACGAGGTAGTTACTGGACTTGATGCTCGGCAGGGGTGCACGTATTAATACTTGAACCTTATTCCCCCGCGAAAAAAATTCGGGGGCCTAGGAACAAGCTTATTGCGAAAATGTACCTCAAAAGTGTGCCTGGGATAGTTTGAGTAAATACAAGATGGCGTCTGATGCCAAAGGCTGTGTTATCGGTTTTTCGAAAACATCTTGTCCTGACAATATAATCGGCTTCCAAAGTACGATGGCATTTGGAATAATTTGAGAAAATTCAAATATTTATTCACAGGGTAAAATTGGATGCCAATTCTGCGTGTATGATGCCGCAACAATTTTAACGTTCTCCGCACAACCGAAACAGTCCAAGAAGTGTTAGGGTAAGCGAGTTGCAAGATAACAATATCCCCCTTCATCCGGTTTCTTCAAGGACGACTGCAAAAAAATAACCTTTTCTCGCTTTCTGTGCCGTTTCTTTTGGTATTAGGGTAATGGCGGTAGCTATTCTCAAGAGGTAATTTCTACCGTGTTTTTTAAAACTTTTTCGGTGCAGCCGTGTTCATAAAACCTCGAGAAATGTAAAAGTGCGCGACCAGTTGTCACTGCAGAGGTATTTTTTTTTTAAGAAGTTTAATGTGGGAGTAAGCCGTTTCCTATACATTCGCACATTGGTTGAAGTTCAATAAACAATTATGGAATACTTACGTTGAAGACTGGCTCGCAAATGTCCTGTAACATAGTAAACAAATGCAGTTACATGGTGAAAATGTTTAATTTGTTTAGCAAGAACCTTTTACAAAAATATAAATTCAAGACTTTGTTAGACTGTTCACAGCCTCTCGATTTTTCAACGCAAAAAAAAGTAAACGCAGCAAGCGCGGACCGCGAGCACAAGCGCGAGGCGCGAGCGCGCGGAGAGAGGGGGATGGGAAGCGCGTTTTGCGCTGGTGTCCAGTTCTCTCCCATTCTCACCGCGTTCTCATCGATCGAAAAAACACGAAAAATAGACGACTGTAAACAGTCTTAGACTGTAGAAAAGAGTCACCTCCAAAAAACTCAAAGAAATAGTTTAAAAAGAAAAACAAAGAACAACCACTGTAACAACAAGTTATCTGTTAGCTAAACTTGCTCTGGTAACCCTAACGTGATAACATCTGGCGAACTTGTGTAACGAAATGCGAAACCACAGCCCTGTCACGCAAAACAAACACGTGCAAGTTGTACTTGATTATTGACGGTAGTAAAGGCCGTTGCATAGTCTTGTTAGCTTTCATGAGGTTTTGCTGAGAGCTGTTAGTTGGACTTGTTGGCATCAGGTCGTTTACTTCACAGCATGCGGGTATCTGATTCGTTTTGCCTTTTCAGTGCCGTAGCAAGGGTAAAATGAGTGGAGGGGGCACGCGAGCGTTGGAGGCGCAAGCCACTAGGGGGGTTTGCCCCCCCCTCCCCCCCCCCCCCCGAAAATTTTGAAATCTAGAGGCTTCAAAATGCTATTTCCAGCGTTCTCCAAGAGCTATTTGTGATTTACGCATATCGCGAATTATTTACTTCCTACACTGTCTCAGTAAACCAATGCACATTGAAGAGAGGAAAACGCTTGCAACGTCAATTACAAAACAGAAAACCGACTGTCTCTGTATCTTGAAACCAGCAAATGTTTTACCTTTCAGAATCATCATAGTAAGGTCGTAGTTATTAAACTGTCTGTTACATTGTTGTCACGATTTTTGGTTTGTTTTAGTTTTTGGCGGTTTAATATTGTTGTGCATCACCCTACGTGCGTTAAAAAATGAAAAGAAGTACAAATGTTATTGTTTCAAACCTCTCGGGAGATAAAATTTTATTTTCAACATTTTATACAGGTCTGTTTTTACTATTTACTACGGCACTGCTTTTTTCCTTTAGATAGTCAAGTTATGTTTACGGTCGATGCTTTTTAGGGATCGATTGGGCGCGATTCATAAGTTTTAAGGTGCATTTTGAAACATGTATCAAATCACTGAGCCTAATCGATCGGTGAATCGGGAAATCGATCGTACCTCTACCCGCCGCCCTAAATTTCACACTTCGGACCTGGGGAGGGGAAAGGCAGTGCATATTGTCCTGTTGCTATTAAGCTTAATATTGCTTATAATGTGTGTTAAACAGTTCCATACCTCACTGGCGCCTTTATGGTATGGCGAGGGCGTTCATTACCATTTATTTCACTTCAATAATTTTCCAAGCGAAATGAGACAAGATAAACATACACAGCCATTAACAAGTGAGTTCTCACCTTCCATATTCGCACCAGAATCCATGTAGTCTGAACCCAAGATCTTTTATCATAAGCTGCCATAAGGGAACGAATGGATTTTTCCAACCTACAAAATTAATCAAACTTTTCGGGTTTAAAGGCTGGTTATCATATGGCCGAGACCCGTCGCGGTCTCTAGAGTTGCTGGATTTCGCCATTCCACCCAGTTACCGCGCTTGTATCAAATTTAAACTAATGTATTTTAGAATTCTCTTTTTTTCTCTCTTGATACAAAAAGGATGTGTTTAAATTAAGAACAGTCTTATTCAATGTTTCATATTTAAGATGCTATGTGGCTAAGTTTATTATATTCCTTTTTGCCAAATATTCGCCATAACACGTAATTCAGTTCGGCGACGAAATTCCTTCTGTGGATCTAAATGACAAAAACAGAGTTTTGATAGAAACAAACTTGTTTTTTTTTTTTTTTTTTTGTATTTTAAAGACTTTATTAAACACAAGACATAGTTACATGAGTAGAAAAGAAAAAAAAAAGTATACAAAAAGATGATATTTTTACAAAGGACAAAGGCCTTAACTTACAAGCTAATGACATTAAGCGAAATGTGAATACAAGTAAACAAACACAAAATAAATAACAGTCAGTAACCGAACTAAAAAAGAAGATAAGTCACGAAATCTAGTAACATAAGTCACGAAACTAGTTACAAAAAAAAAAAATTATATTTAAATACAAATTAAATAACAGTCAAATAAGCGAACTAAAAAAAAACATAAGTTACGAATCTAGTAACAAGGCTGTGAAGATATATTAGATTTAAAAACAGAGAGTTTCGAGGGACAGACACAGAAAGGTGAACTATACGTATCCTATAATTTTGTTCCATTTTGCAAGGTGCACAAGCAATTTATTTTTGTTTGCAGCAATATCCTTTTCGACATCAATGACATGCTTTACACGAGTCTTAAACAACATAAAATTCGGTGTTAATTTTTTTTTGTTTACAGTAAAAGATAGTTTGCTTTGCTATGATCAGTAGGTGATTGACTAACTTGAAATCATCACTTTTTTCAAACCTACCTAACATGATTTGTAATTTATTCAAGTTAGTAAGTGATAGTCCGGTATTTTTAGTCCATTTCACAAAATCGTTCCAAAAATCTTTTACTTTTGCACACTCGTAGAAAATATGCTCAGGGGATTCGCTCTCCAAACAACAGAAAGTACATAGCGGTGATGGGGTTAGCTTCATCTTAAAAAGAGTTGAATTAGTGTACAGAATTCTATGCAATATTCTGAACTGAAAAATTCTTGTTCTTGTGTCAATTGTGGAAACGAACGGGATTTTGTATATGGTTTTCCAATCCAAGTTATCATCGGGGAAATGCTCTATGAACCTAACTTTACTGGAGGGTTCTTTTGCCCTCGAAGCAATAAAGGACCCATAAACCTTCTTACTCGTCAGCTGTTTGACGTCTACAGAGTGCCCATCTAGAAAAACACGAACATTTTCAAGGTTCTTATTTTCAATAGCTGTGAAGCAGGAGGGAAGCGAATTTACATTTTTCATCAAAAGGTGCCATTCAGGAGGGAGAGAGTGTACTAAACCCAACCATTGGAGGTATTCAGATGGTGTGACACCTTTTCTGTCTCAATTCGTCGAAGCCTAGAAAGGAGCCCGTCCGGGACAACATATCCCCGATAGTTACCAGGCCAATGCTTATAAATCTGGAGTAATAAACAGATTTGTTTTCAATAAGGATGAATTTGTTATTCCATATCGTTTGCTGCAGCACTCCATCCATTGTTTCATTTGTCCATTTGACTAAGGATGACCATGAAACGAGACAGTCTTTATAAAAAGCCGGACTTTTGACAGGGAGCTTTGAAACGTCGAAATTTCACCTCAAAAGAAACCTTCCACCCACCTCTTTTAAACAAGAGTCAAGAATGTGTGTCCACGATGGATCTCTGTTGCTAACATATCGCTTCAGGGTCATTACTCTTTGTGCTTGAATTGCTGACTCTAAGTGAGTCATTCTTAAACCGCCATTTTCTATATCGTTGATAATTGCTAATCGTTTAATCTTGTCTTTGCCGTTCCAGATATAGCTATACATTACTTTATTGATTTCTTTTATGATTTCGTCCTCGCAGCTGATATTGGTCAGCCGGTATAAGAACTTAGGGATGATAAGGGATTTTAGTACCTGTATTTTTCCAATGAGAGTAAGGCCGCGTCTCCTCCACTGGGCTAAAAGCTTTTTAACAGATTCGAGGGTGGCAGCAAAATTTAGCGTGTCACGCAACTTTTCATCATATGTAAAGTAGATGCCCAAGATTTTAGGTGGTTGATAGGTGTTGGTAAGTTTGAGGATATCGTGTAGGTCAATGCTTTTTGGTGGGCCTAGCCAAAAGCGCCTCAGTTTTTGACTTGTTAAGCTTGAGTCCCGCACAGTTCACAAACTGATCAAGCATTTTCATAAGGTTATGGAAGGAAACGAGATCTTTGAGAAACGTTGTAACATCATCCGCAAAACTTGTCAACTTAATTTCCTTCCCATTGATCGGTATTCCGCGAATTGATCTGTTCCCGAGGATGTTTATTAACAGTACTTCGATTACTGTTATAAAAAGGTAGGCAGAGAGTGGATCTCCTTGTCTTACACCGCGCCCAAGATCGAAGTAGTGAGAAGTATAACCGTTATTGATAACACAACTTTTAGCACCATTGTAAAACGTTTTGATCCACTGAATAAAACCAGTTCCGAAATTGAACACCTCAAGAACCCTCATGAGGAATTTCAAGTCAACCGAGTCGAAGGCTTTTTCAAAATCGATGGCAACAAGCATACCTTCGATACCTCTTGACCTAGTGTACCACATGATATCATCGATTGTTCTTATTGCATCAGATATGAGCCTGTCCTTTACATACGCACATTGATCAGAATGAATGATATTGGGCAGAACCTTGCACAATCTTCTAGCAAGAGATTTAGCTCCAATCTTTGCATCAACATTTATTAAGGATATTGGTCGCCAGTTTTTTACGAAACGTTTATCTCTGTCTTTTTTTTTGCAGCAGGGTGATGACAGTCTGCATCTGGGAATTTGATAAATGACCATTTTCAAAAGCATAATTTAAACACTCTACCAGTTGTTTTCCAAGTAAAGGCCAGAATCGTTTATAGAACTCAGAAGGTAACCCATCATTACCAGGAGTTTTGTTATCGGACATTGATAAGAGGGCATTGTAACACTCGCCCACAGAAAGACGCCCCTCGCAAATTCGCTTTGCGTTCTCATCCAATTTTGGAATATCGCTATTGCTCAAGAAGAAATCTGCTGCCTCGTCGCTTGACTTCCTTTCTTTGTAAAGCCCTGAAAAGAAATCTTTTATTTCGGACATAATTTTCCTTGGATCTGAAGTGAAAACCTCTGTGTCTTTAACATTAATATTTCTTATACAGCTTTTCCCTTTTTTTGTTGTTTTCTAAGTTAAGAAAGTATTTGTTATTTTTTTCACCTTGCTCATACCAATTGACTCGTGATCTGATTATTGCACCTTTAACAAAGTATTGATCTAGTGATTCAAATCTGAGCTTTATACATTCTCTTGACAGGATATTCTCATCCGTTGGGTTTTGATCACAGGTCTCTTCTGCTTGTTTTAATTCTAGTAACAATTTTTTCGTAATCATTCTTTCTCGTTTTATGTTTGTTTTTGCTATAAGTGATTGAAACCTGTCGAATTTTATACTTAATTAAGTCCCATAGGACTCTTTTGTCTTGAACTTCTTCGAACTCGCGAAGCCAGTTAGGGTATTCAGTGTTAATCATATTCACGTAGTCTGGATCATCAAGAAGGCTGGTGTTCAATTTCCAAAAAGACGGACCGTGTTTTTGAAATCCAATACTATCAACCTCAAGTGAGATCGATGAGTGGTCACTTTTAATAGAAGGTCCAATTTCCGTTTGTTTTATATCTTCCTGCAAAATGTCACTGACCAACCAGAAATCGAGACGCCTGAAAATTTTTGATGTACTATTCCTCCACGTCAAGCGGTGTTTATCCAAATTTCTGATTCTCCAAATATCTACAAGGTCGTTTTCCAACATAAGGTCTCTAACTATTTTGACACAATCTTTGACCTTCGGTGATCCACCAAAACAGTCAAGGCCAGCATCAAAAGTCATGTTGAAATCTCCTCCTAAAATAACATTTGAAGTCGAGTCTACAATATTACTCTGTAAACGGTTTTTGACATAAGCGAAAAAATTAACCTGATCGGTGGAGTTATTCGGAGAATAAATATTACAAAGGAAAAAAGGCGTGTCTTGTATGATAGCTTCTAATAAGATAAAGCGGCCATCTGTACCCTGGTGAGAATTTTTCAGTTGAAAATCCAGATCCTTTCTTACCAGAACAAGAACACCTCTAGCATGTACGGTGCCATGTGAAAAGAAAAGGGGTCCGCTCCATTGTGATCTCCAAATATTTTCTACCTCTTTGGTACTATATGTTTCCTGAAGGAAAACGATATCAGCTTTCTGTTTGCGTAGCCACATCATAATGGACTTTCTTTTTGTTAGAGAGCGAAGTCCACGAACATTGAGAGAGACAATTTTGAATTTCACACTATCGAAAGGCATTGAAAGAGAAGTAGTAGAAAATTGCATAAATTACGGTCCCGAGTGAACAAGCCTTTAAAAAACAAAAACGCGTAACTAAAAGAAAAACAAAAAATTGCAAGATGACAAACAAGAAAGTATATAGGCCATAATAATAAGCGACATCAACAAGAGTGAGGGCATCATAAAATACAAAAAGGAAAACAACGCGGGTAATTAACAAAAAAGGAAAAAAGCTGCTAATTAGCAGAAACAATTGGAGGGGTGCTGGAAGGTGAGAGTGAAAGGACAAGGGCATAACACTTCCTTCAAACCCCCTCCAAATTAAAAGTTAAAACAAAAGAGATCAACAGCCCCGCTAACAGCTTTTCAAAAGACCATATCACAATCTTTAATCTTGTTATATTTTTGTCTATCCATACCTTGTTTTGAGTTATTGAAATATTCCTTCACTGTTTCAAATGGTTATTTTTTATAAATCACTTCATTTGATGGCCATTTTTTGTCCAGATTTAACTAAAATCTGTGACATAATCCTTTAGTCACGGCGATTTTAATTCAAGTGAAAAAAATCTCGCTGAAATCGCTTCTAAATCAGCCTTACGCCCAAATTAAACTAATGGCATAGAAGAAGTTGCTTCAATGGTGACTTCCAGCGTTATCAAATCAAGCGATACCAGAAAATTTCGACTCTCTTCTTTTTTATGATAAATGTAGCGTATTTCTAAAATAGGCAGTTGAACTGGTTACTGGCAAGATTTAACTGATAAATAATAGCTTACAGTGTCTCTGGCATATTCTCCACAGCTTCAAGACTATCTGGGTAACAGACAAACGCAGCTAAAGCTTGTATGATTATATCTCGTAAATCTGAGGAACAAAGAACAACTGATGATTCATTTAGCATAAGCGAAGGTGGGTGAGAGAAAGGGAGGGAGGGTGGAAGGAGGAACGGAGGAAGGGAGAGAGGAACGGAGGGAGGGAGGGTGGAGGGAGGAACGGAGGAAGGGAGAGAGGAACAGAGGGAGGGAGGGAGCTTAAGGGTGAGTGGGAGTGGGTAAGGGGGGGAGAGGGAATATACGAGCAGCCAAAGATTAAAGGTCTTGTTGGGCTGGTTTACTCAGGGAAAAAAGGCAAAAAATAATTGAAATGTTTAACGTTACCTGGATTGATAATTCTTTGGTCGATGAAGTGCGTGCATAGAAAAACTGCCATTTTTTCAAGAGTAGCACTTGCATCTGCAAAAAATTAAGAAATACTAAAAAAAAATACTGATGGCGGCTGGATTTATAAACCGCACAAGGTAGTCGCCCAATGCTCTGTTCAAAATAATGCTAATAAGCCAGACTTTTACTGATAAGGGGTAAGAACATTTCGCGACTGGGCTTGAGTGGAAACCACAGTAACCAGGAGATACTCCTTAGATTTTGTAAGCTGTCATTACTGTTTTCAGACCTGGTTTGCGTATCGTGTCGTATGACGTTTTTTCAGTAGCACAAGCACAAGCACTAGCACTAACACTAGTTTACAGGTATGCCCCTGAAACAAAGGAAACAAATATTTTAACATGACATAGTTAAAATCCCAGCTGGCAGTAGGCAGACCAGTTTACTATATACAAAGCGTGACCGAGTATTTGAACTTGGGACGATCGAGAACAAATCCAGCTAGTGGCAGAGTGGATGGCTTGAAACAGGGACCTCCGGACTACAAGACCAGCGCCCTAAACCACGTGGCCACGCTGGCTCCGTCTCGTAAAATATATTTGTACCGAGAGCACTTAGACTTAATGATATGGATAATTTCCAGCTAGAAGTTACGCTCACGAAGCTGGGGTTCCACAAGCTATTTCTTCTTAATAACACCTTCGCCGAACGAAATTTTCAACAGCAATGTTTATTATAAATTTTAGCACTACTCCTTAGTATTACTTTGTAAAATTGTTCTCTGTAACTTTTATATTGCTCGTGCTGTGTTGTTCGGATCAGGTATGCTCCACATGGCAGTGAAAATTTGAGAAGGAAAGATCTTGACAGAGTCAATATTGGAAAGCTCTGTGCGAAAGAAGATTTTCTACGCAGACGCACTTGTGCGAATAGTGCACTGCGCATCAATCTCGTTCCGAGCGATTAACTGCGCATGAGTTCACGTAAGCCTAAATTTTCGACTTTGACAATTTTTAAAGCTGATTGACAGCTCGGGTTTGTTGTTGTAATAGTCAAAGTTGAGTTAAGTTTAAAGATCAAGTTGAAGCAGTTGTAAGAGCTAGAGTCAACAAGTTACCTTAAATAAAAAAAAAGGAGTCAAGTCAGTCCTATTGAGTGTTGGACTAAGGCGCTTATTACTGTAATCTTTACCCCGACATTTGGATACATTCTTCAATTTCTATCACTCAGTTAGTGTACGCCATAAATGAGCGACAAACTTGCAAACTAATGATCAGACATCAATCAACGTCAAAAGAACGGCTAAACACAACAAATCATCAAAAAGCTATAGCCTGGACAAAGAAAATTAAAATGAAAAAAAAAAAAAAATGAAAATGATAGCTTAGTAAAGAATGAAAACACATATGTTAAAAGGAATTACGATCTGCTAAATTCAATGATTCAAGGCAAAATTCCGCACGATGAGCTATCTTTAATTTTGATTTTGAATTTATTTTCAGTAACTTTGCGACAGGGAAAACCAATATGGGAAGGTTTAAAGGTAACTCAATTGATCAGAATGTTACTTCTTATTACAACAATAATACATTGCTAAGTAGACATGTACTGAGAATAAAAAAACATCAACCAGGAATCAAACGCTGAAAATTGTGGAAACGCTTTCTTGACTATACAGAGAAGGAAAGACCAAAACGACTTGAAACTTATTTTAAGTTTGCTTTGTTCGAGAGCCGTTACAGCGCTTACTTTCAGCCTACAAAGACAGGTTTATACGACTTTCCGGCCACACCAAGGACATGATGTTATTCGGCAAACGGCAAACGCGAGCTTGGCGCCTTTTATTTTGTTACTTTTTTTATCGAATTTTAAAATAAATCCAACAGAAAATAGGAAAAAAATACACAGTAACGAGAAACACAAAGCTACTTATTTCCGAGTACAGACGGCAAGTGGAAGACGGCAGAAGTGGAATTTTTGCCTTTGACGGGAAAAATGAACGTCAAGCTTAATCTCTCTTTAGATCAAGCTCTTTGACCTCAAGATTTCGAGCCAACGATTTCGAACCAACGGATACGAGTAATTGTGCTCTTAACACATTTCTGAAAATAACGGAACAGCTGTAAGGTGTAAATTAAGACCAACATCGTTATCTGGGCGTGAAGGGAATACAGTTTATGGACAAAGTAAACAACTTCCAGCTTTAGCCGAACTTTTAATGACAACCAACTTTAGGCAAGCTTAAACAACGACAAGCTTATAAGCGAGCTTAGAAGCTTAGCAAATAACAATGTTCTCGGCGTGAACATTTTAATGCCCTAAAACTATAGTCCAAATAAACATATATACATAAGGAAGTTTAAATTGCAAATAGAAACATAGAATTCACGTCTGCACTTGCAGAGCCACAGTTGCTATTTCAATTTGTATTAATTACTTTATAGGAATTAAAACTGCTGGCTAAAAAAGAAACAAAATAAAATAAAATAAATTCATGCTGACAAAAAGCAGTTGGTGATGAGTTTGTGTGATAGCGGTTAACGGTTAGTTTTTAATGGTTAGCAGTGTCCATGTCGAATGAGTTAAAACATGCTCTTTACATTGCGTTCATTTCGCGTGCTTTGAGCACGAGTGAAGGCTAAATTAAGACGAAAGCCACCAAGAGGAAAGTATAAGAACCGTCCATGTATTATATATAAAAATGTCACTCAATAAAATATCATGAAATGTGCTCTCACATAGCAAACCCATTGATGATTGCCATTGCTATTGCCATAGTTACGCCACAAGACCTTTGATTGGCAGGAAAGAATCCCATGGCTTTCACGTCTCTCATTGGCTTAATGTCCTTTACAACGACTCGCGCTGTCAATCGATGGTATCGTGATGAATATTCGAGAAATTTTCCCTCATTTTTCTGAAGGCAAGTTTTAAGCACACTGACTAAACGGCTATCAACATGAAAATACAGTTTATAGCAATTTTCTTAACGCTCTTAACATTCGCTTTGTTGTTTTGCTATGGTACTTGGAAGATCACATCTAGTGGAGTTAGACAGGATTTAGGTAAGGATTTTAATCTCTAAAATATTTAAGAAAATTCAATCACAGTTTTAAGTTAACTTCGTAGGAAACGTTTTTCCGATTTCTTTTTTTTTTTTTTGTCCCTTTTTGATACTAACAAAATAATGCGCATTTTAAACAATGGAATCAAGATTTCTCGAAACCTCGATTTTTCGAACCACAAAAGCAGTTTCCTTTCGCTCAGCCGAGCACTGTACTTAATTTGACTCACGAATTCTCAATTTACCCGAATTTTCCAATCTTATTTTAGTTTGTTGGACGTTAAAATTTGGGCTTTTACTAAAACAAGTTTTGGTGTAAGCATTTATAACTGGTAACGTTGCTACAGTATATCAAGGCTTAACTGAAATAAGACATATTGCTAGCTCTCCGACATATAGCTTTAATTTTATTAATATTCTTCATCGCGAGGAAAGAGCATTGTTACCTTGTAGAACTAAAGGAAGTTTCTAAATAAATTTCGGCACGTTTCTGGCTAGTGAAACACGAAAAATATAGGGTCCCTAGCAATCAACAGTACTCGTATGTTAATCAACATATAAAACATACAGCAATCACTCTTTTCATGCGTTTGATTAGCTAACTAAACATTACTTTTTTTATAATTCACAGTCGATCTGCCCGTTCTTAAAAACATTGAAGGTGTACGCAGTATATGTGCTTTTTTTCTCAGGAACTGGATGCTTTTGTACACGTATAAACTTGAATTTTTCATCGAAATGAAGGCGAACAGCAACAGTTAATTACCTCGCAGCTTTATGCGGCTCAGTTTATATTTACAAACACAACTTCGTTGAATAAACTGTTTCAATTTTTAAGGAAGCGAAGGTTTTGCGTTATTAGTACATAAGCGCACACACCTTTATACAAAACAAACGACGGAGAATAGTGTAAGAAAATAAACGAAAACGATTTAATTCTTTTGGATTATTTTTTTTTCCACTTTAGTGTGCGCGATATGCCCATCGTACAACGTTCACGTTGCTTAGCATTCAACAAATACTTCAAGCCTTAAAGCCATTACCTTCCAAGTAAACAACATAAAAATTAGCTAATCAATCGATCGATCGAGAAATCAATTAAATTGACAGTTCTTGCTCTTTTGCAATTTTGTATTTTGAACAATAAGTTTATAAATTGGCTTTGAAAAATAGTTCAAAACGTCATTTATTAAATATTGAAGTCAGGATTGAAATGGACATTGTTAATAATCTTTCCAGTAGAACGCGACAAGCAACATTTCTTTCACAATTTTCGCGGTGATTGAACACAATTTACGTTCTTTTGTATGACGCAAGCAGTTTCACGAGGTGAAACTCATTTAGCACATGTACTTCATCGCAAAGGTAAATGAAAAACTTTCTGATTATTCCGTCTCTGATTCCATGCAGCTAATAAGTCCGCTTATGACTGCAATTTACCGATTTTCACTAAAAGCGCTCTCACGACTCCGATTACGACTCCGACTCCGTCGTCAGTGAAAACACCCTTAAATAAGATAAAACCAGGCAAGAGTTCATAATACGACAACAACGAAACAAGGATGGTAAAGATTGAGTAGCATTACATTGAGACGAATTTATTCTTCACGATGCACCATCTTTAAAGAATGTTTTTAATTTATTTTCAGTGACTTTACCGATGATAAACTCAGTACCAGGCGAATTTAAGGTAAAACAGAGAACAACTTTTACTGCTTTTCTTTTTTTAAGAAATAGACACTGAAATGTTCAACTGATCAATTGGTCATTTCTCAGTACGCATGCTAGACCCCTTCAAATTCCGGGTGTTCAATTCCAGCGCTCGAGACGTCAGCTAAGGCAGTTTATTGACCTTCTGTTAAAGCATAACATGAGATTATTTTTGGGATATTTATCTACGACGACGACGGGAGAATCGAATCCCTGATGACTAAGTACTGTGGAAATAAAGGTAGCCAACAATTCCACATTATAACAAGCCACTGAAGAACACGTTTCATTCTCATGCAGGTAAAACGCAAAGCCCCGCGAATAAGTCCCGAAGAAAGACAAAACACCAGGATACAACATCTTAGAGAATATTGCCGACAGTACTTTTACAATAAGAGCCCAGGAATGGAAGATATACAAAAAATTGCTGTCGACGATGAACTAAAGCTCATTTACGGCGTGATTCCAAAGGTAGGAACTACAACATGGAAGGGAGTGATGGCCACTGCTCGAGGACTTAGCAAAGGAAAACCACGTTGGATTATGTGGAAACACTTAAGTGATTATCCGAAGGAAGAACGATCGAAACGACTTAACGCTTATTTTAAGTTTGTTTTTGTTCGCGAGCCGTTACAGCGCTTACTTTCGGCCTACAAAGACAGGTTTATACGACTTCCCGGCTACACCGAGGACATCTGGAAAGATATAGTTCATGCTCTTCGACCTCAAGATTTCGAGCCAGAGGGAGAAAATGTTGTTAGTATCTCAGAATTCATTCAATATTATTCCAATAATATATCACGTAATCATCACTGGAGGCAATATGAAAAGCTTTCTCATCCGTGCGTTATCAACTACGATTTCATTGGCCACTTTGAGACTTTAGAAGAAGACGGCCCTCTGCTACTTAAAATGGCAGGAATTGAGGACCGCACAACTTTCCCGCCAATCCACAAATCAACCGGCTCAGATGAAGTGTTGAAATACTATTCCCAGGTCCCTCCTAAGTATATCATTCAGTTAGGAGAACTTTATCGCAATGACTTTGAAATGTTCGGTTACGAGTATCTCGGTCCCGTGAAAAAACTTTTAAATCAATCTACAGAAGGGTAGCCTTTCTGCTATTCAAGCGCTAGAAGTTTTCCCCCATAAAAGTGAAATTATCAACAGGAAAACAATTATTTTGAGGTAATTATATGTTCCTAGAGAATAGCCTTGTCATAATGTGTTATTAAACAGAAATAAAATTCAACGCTTATGTGCGCTAGCTGATTGGCTATTTTTTTAACAAGCTCCCTCTTTATTTAATAACCAACAGAAAAACAATTATTTTTAAGTAATTACATGATTTTAGATAAAACCATTGTCACAATGTGTTTAACAAACATGAATAAAATCCACTGACACTCTGTTTCCTTCAAAGTAAAATCTATTTGATGTGCGCTAGCTAATTGATGATTTTTTTCACAAGCTTCCTTCACTATTTTATAATCCCATCCTTCCGCCAAGAACAAAAGGGAATAGAAAACTTTATTTGAGAGTGCGTGAGGAGCGAAGGTGAGTTGTCATTGAAGAACTTGTGTTTTTATATTAAGAGCGAAGAGCTTATTTTGCAATCCTTTCTGGAACGTCCTTACTAACTTTAAACGTGTCTGTATGCTTCGACTGTTCCGGGTACTAAAGATCACAACGACGCAATAAATTTAACATCCTGCTTGAAACTCTTTTATTCCGCATCGTTAATTTTCAAGATAACTTTTACCTGTTTACTAATGCGTCGGATCAGCATTTGTAAACCTTTCATGAAATTAAGTTCCTTTCAACACTATTTTTTTTTTTTTTTTTGCCAAATCGCGAAATTTTCCGCTTCCATTTTCGCGAAATTAAGAATAGGAATAAGTAACAATAAGCAAAAATAATGTACCTCTTCGTTTACGAATTCATCCAAAATAAAGAGCAGTTACGAAAATATATGTTGACACAAGCGTTAATGTCGTTTATATAGAATATACATACACAGTTGAATCCCGCTATTTCGAACCGTTAAGGCGAACGAAAATATAGTTCGAGATAGACGATATTAAAGGGCTGAAGATAAATAGGTTGAAGTTTGAAATAACGGGGAATTGGAAATAACAGGGTTCGAGTTAGCGGGATCTAACTCTATTAACACGAACATGGACGTGTAAGCGAGATCTAATAAATTCGAACTCATTGTAATGCAAATAAGAAACATCCCGTGAAAAAGGCAATATTGAGCGCTCAATCGTCCTACAACACTTACAACACTGCAGGCTTCGAATCATGAAATCCAAGATAATTGTTTTTGTGGCAGCTTTTCTTTCTGTTTTTATTCTCGTCTCATACTGGAGCTCAAAATCAACACTACAAACACAGAGTAGCATGCCAGGTTTGTAAAGTTTATATATTTACCAGTGCTCTTATGCTGAAAGAAAGACTTTTTTAACTTTCCTTTTAAAAATGTGAACGGAAATGAGTAGCAAAGCAGTTGCCAAACTTCACATAGAGTGATTATAAATTAAGAAGTTATATTTCTTTCAACATTTCATAAATGTAAAACAGTTTTCTGGAAAACGTCGAAAGTGTGAGACATAAATAGTGTGCTAAGCAAAAGTCACAAAATATCTGCAAAAAATCAACAAGAACATTTAACTACCTGCATTTGCTGTTTCTGTCGCTTAGCGAATGTCCTCTTCCGGATAAGACAAAGCTAAAATCAATTGCTTTTTATTCCAACCAGAAAACTCACTTTCCAAACTTTCTTCAGCCGATTAATCACCAATACAAGAACTTCCCAAATAACACGGATCGACAAAAAACTGCTTCGACAATTTCATATTACGCAGCTGTTTCATTAGTTGAAAAAAAAAAACTGTTCCTTGGTTTGAACAAATTTATATATGTTATTTGCCGGCTGGGAGGTCCGTATCGTGAAAAACTGTGACCGAGGTCTTGAAAATGCTGCCCTCGGCCTGCGGCCTCGGGCAGCATTTTCAAGACCGAGGTCACAGTTTTTCACGATACGGACCGACCCAAAGCCGGTAAATAACTTATTTTTCTTTTTTCTTACTTGGTTAAAAGAAATCTAAAAAGATTGTCTTGCAAAATATAATTGTATTATACGCGCGCATCCAATGTACATGTTGAATCGATCGCTAAAAGCTGCGGCTAAAGTGAAGAATGATTTGTTTTCCGCCAAACAAAATAAATTCGCTTAACTGAACAGTACTCACGGAAAAGGTCATCAGAAAAAAAGAGAAAAGTAACTTAAATAATAAAAAAGAAGCTCGATGTAGCAGCAAAAGAGAGCAAAAAAAAAATCTCGAGTCACGAAAGTGAAATTGAATGAAGTTTGTTTGTGTAGTTTGGTCGTCTGCACACGGCACAATTTCGCGAGAATTAATTTAACTGTTTTTAATCAAAACATCTCATTTTCTTGAATGGTGATAAGAAGTATTCGGTTTTGGGGAAAAGTAGCAGAAAGGCAAAGCGTTTAAAAGGATAAATCGAGTATGTAAACCAGCGACTTGCAGTAAATCGCATTACGGCGTGAAAATCAGTGCGAATGCATAAACAACGATCGACAAACTATAACTTGATTTTGTCAATAAATACAAAAAATACCCGCCTATTGGAGAATTTCAAAGCCTTTAATTCCGTTACTAAGTTAGCTTTTGAAAGAATCAATCGGGTATGTAAGTAATAAGCCGGCGACTTGCAGGTAAGTGCAATGGCGTGAAAATCAGTGTAAATAATGCACAAACAACGATCGACAAACTACGGCCATAAAACTTGTGTACAACTTGATTTTGTCAATAAAGAGAATCAATACTCGCCTTTTGGAGAACTTCAAGGCCTTTAATTCCACTGCTTACTTTTCCTTTCACATTTACAACGGTTGGTGAGCAATTACATTAACTTTGGAGAGCAAAACTTTCGAGGGCTCGTTCGCCTCGCCGCCAGATCAAACTGACGAAAGCGTTACCGTTGCCCGTGGGCAGATATAGGAAAATCTTGCCCGCGCTAAGAACCAATCAGATTGCAGGATTCGTTACTGTGCCCTCTGAAAAAAAGATAAAAAAGTTTATTTTTTTTTCTTGTCGTTTCAAAATAGCATGAATTTTAAGTACGAGTACTCATTCGTAGATTTAACGCGCCTTAATTTTTCTAGTAGCAAAAATGAGTTTAACTTTGGTGCACACTTCGATTTGAATATGGAGACCATTAAAGATGCAGGTTTCGCCAGGAACATTATTTGACCTCGCTAACATCTGTTTTATTGACTGCACTTGATCTGAAATACTATGAAATTATCATACTCCATCGCGATAAGTACGTTTGTTAGTGCATTTGGTGTTCTATGTGAGGCCTACAGATCAACCTTCTATTTTTTTTTTTATTTTCATTGGTTATTTATTTTCAGTGTTTCTACCACGAAAAAAATCAGAGTTTGAAGGATTACAGGTAAAATAAATCACATTATCTTTCAACTGCTTCTTATTTTAAGCCACAAATTTTAAAATGATCAAAACTTCACATCCTCACGGCATCAACACATTGACAAACATCCAGGTGATGGGAATAACGTAAATTCAGACCGGCCTTTTTTTATCTTCTCAGACGGCGGCGGGGGGATTCCGCCCCTCCCCCCACTCCCCTCCCCTCGTAACTTGTATAAAATTTAAGCAATCACAATGAAACTTAGAGGATATATAGTATGTGCAAAAACTGGACACTTGGAATGATGACGTCACATCACGTGAAAATTAGATAGTGATGTCAAAACAGCCGCTATCTTGGGTCCGCCATCTTGGATTTGACAGTTTTTCCAAAACGCCAGCAAACCGCCAAAATTTCTGAAAAGCACTCAAAATCTATAAAACGGTGCACGCCTCATTTATTGTAATTTAGTTTCACACTTTCTTTTCTATAAATATCGTTCTCTATCTTGTAAAATTTGCATTTGATAATGGTGACATGTTGTCGCCGAAACGTCATGTTTTTATAGCGTTAATATTTATTCTGAAAATAATAAACCACGCCAAATTCCTACTTTCTTTTTGAAGGAAAAACCTATCGCCACACAGCAAACTCCCGTTGAAATACAAACAGCAAGAAAGCAACATCTTAGGGAATACTGTCGTAGCCACACCTACAACAAGAGCCCAGGAAGGGAAGAGGTAAATATGCTTGCTGTCGACGATGAACTTAAAATGATTTACTGTGTAATTCCAAAGGTGGGAACTACAACATGGAAAAAAGTGTTGGCGCACCCCCGAGCAATTCGGCCTGGAACCAACCGATGGATTATGTGGAAACGCTTTAGTAATTATACCGAAGAAGAAAGGTCGAAACGACTTAAAACTTATTTTAAGTTTGTCTTCGTTCGCGAGCCACTACAGCGATTGCTTTCGGCCTACAAAAACAAGTTTATTCAAATTCCCAAGTACACCAAGGACATTCGGAAAGTTATAGTACAAGCTATTCGACCTCAAGATTTCGATCAAAAAGGAAGAAATTTCATTAGTTTCTCAGAATTTATTCAATATTTTTCAAACAATATATCACGTAATCAACATTGGCGACAATATGAAAAGCTTTGTCATCCGTGCGTTATCAACTACGATTTCATTGGTCACTTTGAGACTTTGGAAGAAGATGCCCCTCTGTTACTAAAAATGGCGGGAATTGACGACCGCGCCAGTTTCCCGGCAATTCACAAATCAACCGGCTCAGATGAAGTGTTGAAGTGCTATTCCCAGGTCCCTCCTGAGTATATCACTCGGTTGGGAGAGTTGTATCGCAATGACTTTGAAATGTTCGGTTACGAGTATCTTGGTCCTGTGAAAAAGCTTTTGAATCGTTCTACGAAAGCTTAGCCTTTGCTCCATTTAACAACAACAGCAAGCTTTATTTAAATGACCATAAATGCATATAGTATTGTAAAAGCATAGAACTTACTGACTAAATCAAGACTGATAATAATCGTAATCATGTTACAATGAAGAAAACGATTATGTTACATCATGATGATTTGATAGAAGATTATTACGTAAATCTAAGCATGTCATAATGAGCTTCGTCAGTTTAATATTAACATAATTTATAGAATTCATTAAATTTTGGTGGCTTTTAGTACAACCCATAAATAAAGCCACCCGCGATATTCCATTAAAAAAATCTCGAAACAGAGCAGAAAGCAGAACACACCTGGGTAGTAAGAAAAGACAAATACAAAGCATAACTGAAAATGAGGAGTTATAAGTAATGTAAGTAAAAAGATTCAAGAAACAGAAATTGTTCATTATCCTTTTTTCTTTCTTTTTTTTACAACATCTTAGCCACTTACCCCAAGGCAGGAGTATCATTTGTCATGTTGTTGTGTCATGCTACAATATAACACACCTTTTATTTAGCAACAAAAGTACCAAAAGCAGCTGTTGACTTGATAAAAAAATCTAGTTCATCAAAGACTTAGTCCGAAGGGCTTTGATTTCCTAAAGAATGGCGAGAAATCAAAGGCAAAATTTTCGAAAAATTCCCTCTTGGCTCACAGAGCTCTTTGATTTTCTTTGCGATACGTTTCCGGTACGATTGCATGTTCTCACGTAAGATCATCTGGTACATAAGATTTCTCCTACGATTAAAGAAGAGCATTGTTTGATTTTAGAAAGATATGCATTTATATGGAAACTATAACTGGCAAATTGTATGGCTAAACCTCTCAAAGAGATGAACGTTGAACGTGCTAGTAAAAGCCGCTATATTACTGTACGCATTTTCAGTAAAAATTTGTGAGCAGGCCGTAACATTACAGCATATGCATCATAAACAACATATGTTGTTCTAATAAACTTTATAATAATGTACTAGGGTCAATACGCATAATCATTGTTACGCACATTTTGAAAGAGAAATTTACTGCCATATAATATTTAACTGTATTTAAACTGCGCTGAAAATATTTCAGGTGACCATTCTATCCTTATCACAGCGCGAGACCTCCAATTTATAAGTTTTCTCAAGAGAGAATCGGTTATGATTACTTGAGGTCACATTTAAAATGAAAATAGAGGTTCCAGCGAAGTAGTGTCTTACTGACATTTATAGGTTCGTCATCGGTTGTGTTTACATTGTTCACTTGAAGTCAATAAGCGCGACACAATCAAACAAAAGCGCAAACACGAACTTTTTTTTTAATACCGATCATTCGAAAATCTCTGCCTAACTTTAAAACAATACTTTACATCGTCATTCTGCTTCCTTAACACTTAAAAAGCGGCCTAACTTTTATATATGTCCGCGATTTGGCATTCAAAACACATTGCGTTTTCATCATTGGAATCTTCGCGGCCGCGGAATTGCGAAGGAAAGAGATTTCTTCACCAGCGAGGTTTACGCACTCTGTACTTCATGATACTCCATTTCAGAACCACATTGAATTTGTCGGTGTTTCGCCTTTTCACTTAGAGACTCTGAAAGATGATGCACCGCTGTTGCTAAAAATGGCGGGAATTGACGACCGCGTCACTTTCCCGCGAATTCACAAATCAACCGGCTCAGACGAAGTGTTGGAGTTCTATTCCCAGGTTCCTCCTGAGTATATCACTCGGTTAAGAGAGCTGTATCGCAGTGATTTTGAAATGTTTGGCTATGACTATTTAGGACATGGACAACCCCCACTCAACAACAGTCAACAAACAATCAACTTCAAATCGTAAAGAAACATTGTTTCACTCTAATTCCGAATTTGAACTAGAACCGAGAGAGTACTTGTCAAAACTATAAAACGTGTACCCTATTCGTAGTAATTTCGCGGGAACGTAATTCTGTCGCGAAAATGGTCGATTTCCCAAGACTTGAAAGAAACTAAATTTCGCGAAATTATAAAGGGAAAGATGGCTCAATTAATGACTGCAACAACCTTATTTTCTACCGTTCATTCGCAAACTAAAATCCTCTTTCACTGCATTCAATAAAACAAGTTTATATAAAGAAATTTTGCACAATACGCAAAATCACTTAAAATATCGTTTGAAAGAAATGGCGTCTAAGAGCCGGAAAACAAACACGAAGGTTTAACAGGATCGGAGAGAAAACAATGAAACAAAAAACTAAATCTTTCTTACCGTTGTGGTCACCATATTTTCCTGAAGGAATTTTCTAAACTTTTCTAGGAACAGCACTCTTGTTGACTTGGAGTCCTTTTTAAATAATAATAAAAAAATATATATATGTACTTTAAAAACTGCGAATGCAGAGTAACAGAGCGATCTTTACCGTTATATTCGCTGACAATATGTACAAAACTCAAGTTCGTAGTCAAATTGGTTATGAACACAATAACTCCATAGAGGTACAAATTAACGAGAAAATTCCGCTGCTCCTTCCATTAGCAGTTTTTGCCAGTTGGACGTAGACCCGAAAACTCTTTTCGACATCCTGCGACATTTTTTGTGCAACATACAAGAGTCGTTAAAGCAAATTGCAGGTTTGACTAAGCAAAACATGTCGTGTAGCAGATTCATTAAACTTATCACATGCGACAAAGTTTAACCATTGAAGCCAGTCCTTACAGTCGCAGGAAACACAACAATCCATTACCTGAGTTGGTCGATCGTCTCCTCTTAACAAAATCTTGCAAATCTCGACTTGAATATTTTCCAGTACTGAAATAAGAATAAGATGTTTCCAATAAAAATAAGTTATTGTATATTTGGAAAGCCGGATTAAATTTGTGTTTCTACTCTAAGCGTTGAAAGTATATATCACACCGTTTTCCCCAGTTAGGTGCATCCATGAACGGAAATTTGCATAAAAATTTCAAATAAATTCCATCGTGACGTTTATGGCAAACCAGATACTTTTTGTCAGACTCAAATGTAATGAATACAATCATGCTTAGACAAGCTCTTTAAAATTGAATTATATTTGATATATTGGGTCAGCGGAATTACAAACGAAAGTTTACGATTGACCGACTACCAATTTTCCTGCACGTACTATTGCACGTACTATACTCCTGTTTTGCATACGCAAAAACAGTCGTAAAAAGGGGTGCTTTCCATTTTCATAGTCCGACCGGTCGACCAGCAGGGACCAACTGTGAAAAAATGAAACAACAACCAACAGCCAACAACCTCCAGATAAGATCACCGTTGTGCTGTTGCTCTACCAACTGAGCTACGAGGCCAGACTGGCCGGAGCAGCTGGTTAGTAATTAAGGTGGTGGCAAGGTCTTAACCAAGCTGCTGTCTTGAAATCTCACAGACATTCCCGAGAATGTTACACAACCATACCTCCATGCAGACCCACATAAGGTCCAGTAGTTTGTGAACACCTGGCTGATGTTCCAGTGGATTGCTTCCTGAGCAGGACTTAAGCAAAAACGGCAGGAGTACCTCTTCCACCACATAGCCTCCAGTCTGAAAATACAGGAACATACAGTGAGGTTAATGTCAGCAAGCGGGTGTTAGTGTAATTCGCATTTGCTTTGATTACCATTACAGTGCTTAGACATTTGACTCAAAGAATATTTTTCATCGCAAACTCGAAACCGCAAAGCATCACGCAGTGTAATAATTTCAATGAATAAATTCCTGTCGTTTTCAGCTGAAGGAAAATTCAGTGGTGTATAATAATTACAGAGCGTTTACCGACTGTCTCCACCGACCCTGTGAGGTTTGTTACAATCAATTGAGACAAAGGTTTCATTTAGCCGGCACATATATTACGTATTTAGTTCTCGAAATGTATGGTTTAACAGGCATCAAAAGACACGTGTCAAAAAACGTGCACATGGAAGCTACATTATTGGTGACGATATTAAATCGATATTGAACTAATGAATTGAAATTCGCAATTCGCGTCAAGCCAAACCTACAAACAAAAAATGCTAATAATAAAAATTCTAGCCAGTTCTGGTTATGCAAAATCGTTACTTCTAACGTCCTACGTTTTGCAAAACCTGAACGGGCAGTTATACGTAGTTGCGTTGTGTATTTACCAGCAAAGGTCCCAGTTTTTCAAAGACATGCGCAGTAGTAAGAAGTGTTAGAGTATCAGATCGGCCATGAAGAGAGGGTGGCATCCAAGGAACTCTGTCTGGCTATAAAACAAAAAAACAATAAGAAAGACGATTTAGCACAAAACCTGCGAGAACCATCATTTTTATTTAAAGGTGATTGCCAGTCCACGCTGCGCAGCCTCGGGGCTTGTTTTCATTTTCGTTTTAGATTCGAGTTGATGCGTTACTCCTCAGTAATAGCGTACAAGGCGTCTTTGAGTTCGCCATTATAAGACACTTCGTTCAGGAATGCTCTCAAACCGCTGAAATGTAGGTTTGGAATAACGTCAAAGTTCTTCTATTCATTACTAACTGTTCTGCAAGGATATCTGGTGTTTACAAATGAAGAAGAATGTAAGTTTGTCCCGGAATATTATTTTGCATTCCAGGTAAAGATTTCGCAGTATGGACAAGAAATCATCTTTAGCCATGCAAGAGATACAAATTATCACTAAGAAAATAAATCACATTACAAGAATGTGATGCCAATGAATAGCTCGTACTTGAAAACAAACATTTCAAGTACATACAATCTGGTGTGAGTTTGGTTCATATCTAATCTCTTTTCATCATTCTTTCTATATTCAAATAAAAGAGAATGCAAACCAAACCCAATCACGATTTGGTCACACACGTTTTCCCGCGCTTGGCACTGATTACGTGTATTTCGAATTCGTGTTTTCATTGGTTCGTTGTGTTGATTCTGTTTCTTATGATTCGTCAGCTATTGTCAATCCTTTAGTTTGAGTATTACAACAATCAATTGAAAAAGTGCTTTACAATAAAGTGTAATCTTCCAGTTTAGATATTACATAAACGCTATGTCTAAAATGTGGAAAAATGAGGTCTGAAATGATGTCGGCATTTGGGTAAACGGGGTGACACTCCAGCACCACACACTTCCAGAATTTCCACCTCCCTCCCCTCCCAGCGGGTCATGTAATCTTACAGCTGGTAGTAGTCTCTTCAAACATGAAGCAAGTTCCGTAGCTTTAGCTACATCTGAGATTGGAGGGTCTTGCAGAGGCTTGTAACCTTCAACAGGAAATCTTTTAATGGTTAAGAATAAATATGCCGCAGACCCATGGCCGTTTGCAAAAAAGTACGCCTGTAATACAAATATAAGTACAAACCTTGGCCTCTCACTTTTCGTTAAAATATGTGGCATCCAAACAGAAATTACTGCTGCTCAAAGGTACTAGTGCAATGATTGGTAATGATATTTCCTTGCGTTTGTCCTCAGCAAAACCTGTCTGACTGTCTGAAAAAGCCACGTTTTGCCTCATTTTATGGTGACCTTTTCTTGTAACAAAAGGTGCCACCACAATAAGCCCATCTCGCCCTTACACTTCCATTCTCTAAAAAGCCCCAAGCTTGAAGTGCAGGTTTTATTCTTTTTCTTTTAAAGCCCCTCTACAATTGTACCCTCCCCCTCCCCTACCCCAACAGATAAAAAGGTCTGGTCTTGAAGAGAAATACACCATACTACAATGCAGGGATAAATAGAGCTTTTCTATCGTATTTATAAAATATTGTGTGTCTACTGCATGATGCTAAATAAATATCAGACACAAAAAGGATACTTGAAAGGAGCTCCTCCAAAATTCATCTGACATGATTCTCCATATGAAAGGCTGGCGGCAGGGAAATATGCAAGACTAGGGCCATACTGGACAGTATCAAATGCCACACCTAAGAAACGACCATTCCTTGGAAAAAGGGGAGAACATTTTATTCAAGAAACCTCACTGCGATTTGACATGTACATGTGGGAAGGGTTCAAAAGTAAATAAAGGGTAACTTAGGTCTTATCTCACGGGAAATGGATTCACTGGGATGCTTGTTGTTCTGCTTATACGTATAAAGGTTAAGACTGCATCGTGCCAAGTGGCCCATCAGGCTGAAGCTTATCCTACGTGGCATGAAGCAACTAGGAGTATTTCTACTCCCCACTGGATGGGATGCTAGCCCATCCCAGCATTATTTCACCGGTACCTATTTATACAGTGCAGAGAATCGAAGCAATGTGAGAGTAAAGTGTCTTGCTTACCAAATTGCAACTCAGGTCTTGTAACTTTTTTTTTTAACTGACTTCAATTTAATTCAGGTGAGTATCAGGTGAGCATGTCTGGGATGCTGTTACATTCTACGCAGTCCATGTAGGAATATAAATTATTGGTTTTTGTGCATAATCACAATTTGAAGTTGTTACAGTCAGGTAATATATGATGTATTTTGCAGAATGATGCAATTAGTGCATATATTAACTGACCTGCTGTACGAGATTGTGCCTTCAACTAGATCAATACAACATCCTATGACATCACCAGCCATCCACTCCTGCATATTTAAAGTATTGTGAAGTTCAGTAAATCATCTATACCTCCACCGTGGAAAGGATTATTCCTAAGGAGCCCACAACCCCACCCCTCCGGAAATTCCAATTCAGCTTTATACATTTTATTTACGTTATTGGCCTTTGAGAACCCCCTCCCCACACCTCCAGGAATTTCAAAACAAATTGCTTCTATCACGGGAACATGGACATTTACCGGAACAACACATTCCAAGAAATTGCAAGTCTAGTACATAAATTATTTCTGATTATTCTGATTTTGCTGGTCACTTTAAAGCAAGCAAGATAATTGTTAATCATCATCATCATCATCATCATCATCATCGTCATCGTCGTCGTCGTCATCGTCATCGTTGTCGTCGTGGTGGTGGTCGTCATTGTTGTCTTCGTCATCATCATCATCATCATCATCATCATCATCATCATCATCATCATCATCATCATCATCATCATCATCATCATCATCATCATCATCATCATCATCATTACATTAAAATCAACTAATTTATAGTTACCAGAGCTGGGCCAGCAGTATTACTGCTCAATATATAGCTGGTCAGCATTTTTTAAAGAAGGAAATTTAACAGGTGATGTTCATACATGTACGTGCATGTTTACCTCTCCATATTTTCCTGTGGATACATTCCATTTTCTAACCCGATGGCCATCATAAGCAAAGGAGTCATTGGTATCACCAACGCCTTCCTGCCAAGAAATAAAACAGTAGATCTAGACTATGTACCTATGCATATGGTAAATAGTAATTTAGTCAAGGTGGTCTTTAGCTCGTTCTTATCTATTACATTACATTTATTTCCGATCATTTTTTTTTTTCACAGTACAAATGTGTCAAACCTCATTGGTGAACCTGCACTGTAATGTCGCCCATCCCAGCTGCATGATTCCTTTGGAGCCTAACAAGATCTCATACATCCACTTGCCTAGAAAAAGATCAACAAACAGAAACATTTTGTGATAACCTCTCCCTCTGCATTTTTATCCCACAAAAACAAATATATGTGGGAACAAATATATGTGGCCAAGACATACTTTTATCAGAGTATACGATTAAGGATTCACATTACATGTTGAAACAAGATTCTGTTTCTTACAGATCCCATTATTTTTCATTCACAGTACCTTTGCAAACACATAAATTTGCTCTAACACTGCTGAAGTTACTCTTGCTTTCAATCTAGTGAACAATAAATCAAAATTATATCAAAAAATAATTGATTAATAAGCAGTTGCAATGTACCATTGTTAATTTGGTAGAACCACCAGGGTACCGTAATAATTTTATAAGCTCAAGAATGGATGTACTTGTTTGTGAAAGGGCACAAAAAACAGAATTTAGTTGTGATCTTTTAAACGTTACAGTCACCTGACTGTCAAGCATATACAGAGCGACAAAACACCAAACTTATTGAAAGAAAGTTTATTTTGTAAGTCATGCACCTTAATACCATCATTAATATTCATAGAGCCACAAAGGCTAGCTCTGTCAATTCCAACTGTTTCTGGGCCAATTCTTCCATCTGTCAAAGCTCTTTCTTCAGCATCAATTTCTAGCATTGAAAAAAAAAAGAATGATTTACCCAGGGATTGATTGTTCAGTAATGGGATGTGTGGCCTAACTACTAAGCACGCTGGACTATGGTTTCAACAGTCTGGGTTCGAGCTCTGGTCGGAGTCATTGATTGTGCTGTGTTCTTAGGCAAGACACTTTACTTTCATAAAGTATCTCTCTCAATCCTGGTTTATATTGATGGATAGTACTAAATTATATTGCTACCCAGGGGTAACCCTGCAATGGACTAGCATCTCATACAGGGAGTAGAAATAAACTCCTAGTCATTTGACATGCTACAGAAACTATAAAAAAAAATGCTACTGAAACCAAGATAAGCTCTGGCAGAATGGGCTATGTGGCTCAACACAGACTTTACCTTTTTTAATAGTTCAGTAACCAATAACAGTATAGCCTGAATCTCAGATGGTCCAGTCACACAATATCTCCCGAGTGTGTGGCCACGAGCGACCTGAACCATCTGAGAATCACTCTAATGATGTAGACAGACTTATTGGCTATCACAGTCACTTTAATTAGCCAGGGTCTGCAGTTATCTCACATCTGTTTGGTTTTTGCTTCCAACATAAAAAAGTGTCTGGAATTAAAAGCTAAACATGATTAACAGCAAGAGAAAGAGTGTTACCCTGAGCTACAGACGTAGAAAGCTTTATGTTTAGAACTCTGGTAAGACTGATGGGATCAGCCTCTATTAATTTAGCGTGTAGTCACTTGTACTCATTCTCTTAACTGAACCAGCCTTAGTTTCTGCCACTTTTTTTCCGAAAATTTTTGGACACGGCCACTTATGGGTGCTTTAATTGACAGTACCCGGTTTAGGTTCCTCATCATACTGGGCTAGTATTTCTCCAATATGATCCTGGAGGGTCCCATATTCCAATAACTGTCTGCAAAAGTAAACAAGTCTTTATTATCACAGAGTGCAAAGAAAATATGTCTTCCAGGTTGCCCTTCAGGCAATCGAGAGCCATCGTATCTTTTCTACATGCAACTGACACATTTGACTTGAAAGCAAAAAATCCAAAGTGGAATTCTAAATCGAGCTAGACCCCGTTAAATCTGAAATCTGAAAAACCTGAAATCCATTGGTACATAAGTCTATAATTTAAGCTCACTCAGCCATCAAATGAAGTTTTCTGATGGTCTCAGATTTGCTGACATCCTGTCAAATTTCTTAGCAGTGTTATAATAATCGAGGAGAGAAAGGATATTTTGTTGCCATATTAATTTTACTCTTCTTATGGGAAAGTGATGGAGAATGATGTATACTGTGGTCTGATTTTGTTTTTCGAGCTTTCAGGAGCTTTTTACCCGAAATCAAGTAGACTTAATCATTGAGGCAATTACCCTCGACAGTGACTCTCAATCCTCTCGTTTGCAAGAATAAACAATCACAAACAAATTTAAATAACAAATAATTTGCTTATTACCTTGGGGTAGCAATATTTTCATCCCTTTTCGACGGGAATACGGTTGACAGAAACTGGTCAACATCCATATCTGTCGATGATCTTCACAATATTTTTTTACCGTTATAATACCGATGAGCGATTTTGATATATGCTTTAACCTGAACCTGATATATACTTTAACGCAGCGGTTATATCATGAAGAAAGCTGATTTCGATCATTAAAATACGATAAACAAAATCTTTTCGTCAAACGAGCTTTCCCCATCCGCCATATTTGATGCTTTGTGGCCAGGCCTTTCGGATGTTTTTTTTTTTGGTTGGTCACGTGAGGAAAGTTTTTGAAAAAATGGCGCGTTATACAGCCCCTATTCCTAATTCCTGCCTTTTTCGGCTTTTTCACAATATTTTTTTTAAGACAAATCCTTCCGATCTAACCTTTCTGAACATTTTTATCTCTCAACAAAACTCCATCCCCAAAGAAATTCAAAAATGACGCGCTTTTTTATGTATCGCAATTCGCCTTAATCACATTCCGCCATGTTGGATGCAACGTCACAATTTTTCGCATGAAAGCGAGGCCACGCGTGTTAAACATCAATGGCGTCCATCATGGCTGAGTTGGCTTCAGAGTTTTGGCACCGCAATCTGGTAGATATACCATCGTTTACAAACGCGTTTATCGAAAAAATGGCGAATGACAACCTTCCGATGAAGGTCACATTGACAAGGGGTTATAAATTCTTCCACGAATCTTATATTCACGATGTTGAAGGTAAGCTTCCAGCTGTATCTGCATATTAGAGCGTCATTGCTCGATGTTTTCGTGCCTTCTTTAGCGATAGAAGTTTAGAAACTGGTCGAAACAAACGTTTTTTTTTTTCATTTTTCACAGTTAAGCAGGAGGGAATTACGGCCAGGGCAAAATGCTTTAGAAGCATGAAGAAGAATGAAGAGCCCCGCAGACTTTATGTGGTGTTCAAGCGTCAAAAGGAAGTCTGTGTGGAGTCATTTGCGTGCAGCTGTGCAGCCGGTCAAGGCCTTTGCCACCACGTTATTGGCTTCGTGTATACACTGGCTCATTACCATGCTTGGGTACCTCCCCTTAAAATCAATTAACGCGGGATTTGTTGTGTATTTTTAGGAAGTCATTCATAAAATAAAGGTCCCTGAAAGTTTGTAATTAGACGTGAAACTGTCCATATCTGGGTGATACTGCCTGCCATAGTTAGTGGGATGACCCTATCAAAGAAATGAAACTCCTTGACTCTCCTAATGGCCTGTTCAACATGCACTCGAAGGTTATGAACTTTTTTGCTCTCTTGGAGTTCAACTTTGGAAAACTGTTGTTTGCTGCTTAAAAATGATGGCATCACTACACTACAACCAAGAGGTGTGAGTAGATCCTGTATCACAAAGCCTTTATCTGCCATAATCTGATCCCCGGGCTGGAGCAATGGCAAAAGACCAATTGCCTGACCAGCTCTTTATCTGATATTGACCCCTCAAATAAAGAACTTATGTGTATTATTTCCCCTGATGGTGAAATCACAACATTACCCTTGTAGGTGGTGTGGCTCTTATACGACAAATACATTTCACTGTTTAAGACTAAACTTGATGGTGCCTGAACCTTTATCTCAGATGCATCAATAATTCCCCTGCAGTCTGGGTACATGGACTTGAAACAAGTGGGCATGTTCTTCTGGATTTTTGCCCTAGATGGCCAGATACAAGTACTCCCAAGAATGAAATAAAGAAAATTTATCCAGGAAATAAAAACCCTGCTTACAGTTGTTTGGGAAATATTAAAGTTATCAGCTAATACTTGGTTTAATGTACCAACTCTCAACTTTTGAAGAACTAAATAAAACTGGTCAAATAAACTTAGTTTGCAACCTTGCATTGTTTTCCTAAGGCCTTCAACATTACTAATCCCTTTATTTCTAAGGCGCTGCATTTGGGACCAAGAATACATATTTTGTGCAGTGGGAGTCAGAGCTCTAAATGTTGCAACAAGAACATCAAATGAAGGAAAACGTGTGTAAAACCTTATGATGTTGTTGGGTTTCATTTTTAGTTGTAAATTTATTGTTTGTTTATCCAGTGCTGCCTCCAACTCCTCAATTCTCTGATGTGCTGCTACAAGCAGCTCCTCGGTGGTCTTGGCAGGCTCACCAGAAAATATATAATCGTGGCAATTCAAGGTAGGTGTGTATATGGGCTCAGGGGAGTCTACAGCAATAGGAGAGGATGACAGTTCCAGTTGGGCCTCCACAGAACTTTCCTCATCACAAGCTTGGCCGGAAGTTGATGCTATGGATTAAAATGAAAAACATGAAAGTACCTCTGATTATTGTACGATTTTAACCAAGGAATGTTTAAAGAAATACTGACAACAATATTTACTTGTGACAGTGACAGTGTTTATGGGCTCGGGGGAGTCTACAGCAAGAGGATAGAATGACAGTTCCGGTTGAACCTCCACAGAACTTTCCTCAACAAAAGCTTGACCGGAAGTTGATGCTGTGGATTAAAATGAAAAACATGAAAATACCTCTGATTATTTTACAGCTTTAACCAATGAATGTTTAAAGAAATACCGACAGCAAAATTTACCTGTGACAGTGACAGGGAACGATGGCACGCTTACATCAAATAATCGCACTCGTGCAGGTGGTGGTTCTCGCTTTTTTGGAGATTTTCTTTTCTTGGGTGATCTTGACCAGCTAAACACACTCGGAACTGCATCCTTCTTTAGAACACGCTTCCCTGTTAGAGTTGTCTTAAAATCCACTTCCTTAAAGTGTACAGAACATACTCTCGTGCTGTCTGTTATCTTTAGATGAACCAGATCATAATATTTATTGTAAATACATGTGCGCTACGATAACATCAATAACCCAGCCAACTTACCTGAAAAGTTTTGCCCATGTCTCGCCGTATTTTCACAACCCACTGCTTTCGAATAGATTTATCACTCGGAAATTGGTGGAAGGTGAGGTTTGGAATATTTTTAGCACGATTATTTTGACATTGAGGCACGCAACAGTGATCTCTGTTTGGCATGATTACAGATGATCGCCTTGTTTCCTCGATCGCCGGAAGTTGACCTTTACACGCGTGGCCTCGCATCGGTGTCAAAAGTTCATGACGTCATTCCAAGATGGCTGCTGTGCGATAAAGGCGAATGCGAGCAAAGTTTGGAAGAAACTGAAGAAATCGATTCGTAAGTATATTTGCTTAGTAATATGAAATCTACTTCAAGTCGACAACTGAGTAAATTATTAAACCCTGTTCTAGCGTGTAGTTCATTCACCTTTGAGGGTGTCAATGGGGTTAACCATTTGCCCTGAAACCGGCCAAAAATCCTCAAAATCCTCAAAACCGGTGTCGGTTATAGTCCGGTGGGGGGGGGGGGGGGGGTACTTCCATATATGGGCTATATAGGTATGTGCCGAGGGATAGGGTATGTTTTTTGAGGTTCTCGGTCCTTAAATAGAGTATCACTTTTGTTTCTTTTGGCATTGTGTTCCCGGTGTGATCCTTAGATAGGGTAGCTAAATTCTATCAGCTCAAATAAACGCACAGCTAAACGAAAAAAAATTGTTAAAACTGAACTATCCGTCATTAAGTATTAACAAAGCGATTTTGAAAGATTTGAGCCTTGCTGTACGCGGTTAGCCGTTATTTGAGTCGTCACACAATGCTTCTCCTCCCCTTAAATAGGGTGTCAATTTTCAGGTTTGGGCCTTAGAAAGGCTATTAATTTTCGTTTTCTTTATCCTTAGATAGGGTCAGGGTTTGAGAACGTTCGCGGCACACCCCTATCCTAAATTTAGGGGAGTACCCCCCCCGCCGGGGTTATAGTCAAGGAATACTCCAGTCCTCACGGAGTCAGGAAGCTCAAATGCGTCTAAGTAGAAAAAAAAAAAACAACAACCAACGGCAATTTTAAAATGTGAATGACTAACATGCGTTACTAATTTCGAGAAAAGCAGAAAAACTAAATTGAAAAAAGGAAAAATAAGACTTAAGATTGGTCAATTCGTTAGCCATTACGATGGAGGTCCAAAAACTATTTTCACTCGCTCCGTCTATTGCCTGACGTCGCCATATTTGGAAAGGATGTTATGCAACTAAACTAGGGTTTATTCAGTTAGTTTGTAATGTTTTGGATCATCGATGGAATAGACAGAGTGAACAGAGTAGAGTGAACAGAGAAGAGGTCACATTTTTACTGAAATAGCTAGCTAGAGTTTGTTATTACTGTAGTTAGTAGTAGCCTTGATCTGATAGCAGCCATTGTTTCATTTGTTTTAACGGTACCAACAATATGATTAGAACAACAATTTATCGACGCCGCTTCCATTGTACACACAAGGTAAGAAAATATTACAACTTTAGCAGTTGGCCAATCAGCAGTTGTTCCTCCTACGAGCATAAAACACTAGCTAGCTGGACTAAAGACTAGCTCAGACTCTCATCAATTTAAATTCGGCAATAACGAACCAAAAATGTTGGACTAGTCTAAATTCTTCGCCATAACCTTTAGCATGTGTGTGTCGGCAAAAATTGCGTCGTTTTGATTGGTTCACTGGTGAGCTATTGTGACAATAGGACTGAACTTGTGATATTTTCTCACCTCGCGCGCACAATAGAACCAACGCGTCGACATTCGTCCATTCAAATTGTTAAATGAACATCGTATTCAATTATTTCAAGGCAAGGGTTCTATTGAAGTTTAGATCGAGTGCTCATTGATATTTAACGAGTTAACCAAACAAAACGAAACAAAAGATTTGGAAAGGAAACAAAAATTGTTTAAGCTGGACTTAATTTATAAGCCGTAAACAAATTGTCGCCTTTTCTGGACGTTGTTGTTGTTGTTGATTTGGTTTGTTGTTTTTCTATTCATCTTACCTATTCACCTCAATCTATGATCTCGAGAAAGTGGCCATACGGTAGCTACTGGCCGGGGATAGAACTTCAATTAAGCGTTAATTAGCACTCGATCTAAACCCGTACCTTGAAATAATTGAATACTTTTCATTTTATCCAGCTTTAATATTCACCTCTATCTATGAAGCTTGAGAAAGGGATCATATGGTAGCTACTGTCCGTAAATAGCACTTCAGTTAAGCGTCAATCAAGCCCCAGCCAAACGAGGATGGGAGTCGCTGAGAGTTGATTCTTATTATAGCTTTCGTTAATTCTGATCGACCCTCAACTCGGGCCAAATGAGAATCGCACGCGAATCCGTCATGAGTTACTACAGACGAGAGAAAACTCTTATCGACTTTTATGAAAACGTTAAGCGTCGATCAAGCCCCGGCCAAGCGAGGAGTAGAGTCGTTGAGAGTTGATTCTTATTATAGCTTTCGTTAATTCTGATCGACCCTCAACTCGGGCCAAACGAGAATCGCACGCGAGTCCGTCATGAGTTACTACAGATGAGAGAAAACTCTTATCGACTTTTATGAAAATTAAGAGCGAGAGTTTAAAAACTCCCATCCTCGTTTGGCCCTGTTTCGTCAACAGGACAAAGCAAGTAGGATAATTTATTTGCCCCTCAAACGATCTAAATAGCTGATACCATGTCTGTGTGAAACGTATGATAAGGCATTTTTTTTACCTCAGATAACTAGCATTTTTTCAGTCAGTGTCAGAACGGCACTCTTTACGCACGTCATTGGCGCTACATGTTGGTCATTGACTTTTTCAAACTGAGTGGCTCCTAAAGGAGCCGTTGGTTGGAAAAACGCTTGTTTCTAGGCTCCACGTAGAAGTCTGACACTCCTGACCGGATGGCGGCTTGCTGTCCTTGCAAGGTTCTTGAAGGAGTCTTTGTTGCTGGTATAATCTCCATGGAGACGCTTAACCTTTAAAACAGAAGTTTCCGTCTCACACGGATAATTCTGCCTTCCACGGTTTTAAACTTCTTCTGGAACCGATGTGTATACTCGGAGTAAGGAATCTCGTCGACGCCCTCTTCGATGGGAGACTTTTCGTCCACGGATACTTCTGCTGGCTTTCTGCACCATCGCACAGAAGGTAATCTTGACAAGGTTGTAGGAAAGCTTCGCAGACGATACATAGGTCGGCCATCATAAAGTGGTAGTACACTTAACTTGTGTTTTTGGTGTCAGCTTTTGAAGCGAAATGACTAACACAGTTGAAACCAGTTTGCGTTTTATACACACCAGAGGATCCAAATTAGCAAAGCAGGATTATAGCTTTCTTCTGATTGGTTAACTTGTCCACAATTTAAACAATAGTATTAATTTGTGATATTTTCTCACCTCACTCACACAATGACTAAAGTTAAGGCAGAGGTGACCAATTATTTTTGTCTCCAGTTTTGCGCAAAAATACATGCACTAGTATTTTTTTCCGCGGACATTATCTGTTCCGAGAAGCGAACAGTTTCCCGAGAGTGTAACTCGAGGTATATTAACTGTGATCTTCGAGGAACAAATAAATTTCAAGACAAATATCATATCAGGTTGAAGCCAAATGTGTTTATTGTTCTTAAAAAAAATTTTGCAAAAGGCAGGTCACTAATTTTGGGAGATATTTTCTCAAAGCTCTGTTTATATCGGCATTCGAAATATTGTTGTCGCGATGTTCTGTTCTATTTAATTAAAGGGGTTTTGTTTTATATTTGTGTCGAAGGAAACCTAAAAATAATAGTCCATTTTTATAAACAATTGCTGCTTTAGAGCATCAAAACTGTTAACAAGCGTATTTAAGCTGTAGATAGCTACGATGGAAATGGATTGCAAGTTGAAAAGTTTAGCTAAACATTTCAAGTTGTTTCCGCACGTCTTCAAAAATCGATATTTATAGCCGTAGTTAGATTGCTATCCACATATTAAGGTTAATCTTCCTTTAGTTGTTCAAAGATAATGTTTTTCATGGGTTAAGTTTCCTACCACTTATTTCAGAACTGCCTAGACCAGAAATCTACGAATTCCCCGTGACAGAGCTCCTTTAATTAAGCAAGTTACTCGAGATGAAAAGTATACGTGCGAACGTAAATCACAAGGATATAATTAGGGGGATATTTATCAATTATCTTGCGAAATAGCACGGAGTATTTCCTGATACGGAGTCAACGGGTACGTATAGGCCCAGTTGTCAGAAGATATTTGTGACGTAGCGGATTGTCAAGTGAGCATAAGCAAGGGTGTTGCTACGTGCACGCACATACGCACGTGCGTACCTGAAAAACTCGAGAATTAAAAAAAAAACAACTAACTAGCAGTCAACTTCAAAAACCACATGACCTCGATGATAATAGTCAGCGTTTTAACTGCTGTCAATTGTGAATATTTGTGAATATTTCTTTAAACAAACCTACATGTAAATTAGCTTCTAGATTTCTAGTCGGCCTAAAATTTATACCTCCCACTGCGGAACAAAGAATGCTGCAAGCCAACTTCGATAGGAAAACTATAGATACTATCTATATTACTCCTTTTAAAGTTACCAAAGATATTAGGTTTGCTATATTCCAATTCAAAATTATACATCACATCCTGCCAACTAATGCAACTCTTTTCAGAGATAAAATTATTGAACATGACAAGTGTCATCTCTGCGATCAAAAACAAACTTTACAGCATCGTTTTGTGTCTTGCCCAGATGTGCAAGCTTTCTGGTAAAGCTTTTCTAAATGGTGGAATGTTAAAAATGACGACTCCATTGATTTGAATGATAAAACCATAATCTACGGTTTCACAAACAACTTTAGCCAACAACTTGGTTTAAACCTCTGCTTAATAATCGCCAAGTATTATATCTACTCCGCTTCAAGGGAAGAAGAACAGTACTATTTCGAAGCCTTCCTCGCTGTCCTTAAAAGCAAACTTCAAATTGAGAAAGCTAAATGTAAAACACAAATTAATCTTTAATAACATGTAAACCAGCAGTAAGTAGTAAATAAGTGCGAAAATATTGAATGCAGTCGTTAGTGTTGTAATTGCTTTTTCTTGTCGTTAGTATTGTTCGTTTAATTGTAAGTATAGTGTAAACAGGAAAGTACTATGAGCGTTGTAATTTTTTTTCTTGTCTTTAGTCTTGTTAGTTTAATTGTAAGTATAGTGCAAGTAGGAAAGTACTATGAGAGTTTTTGTAAATAGACGGCGTACATTGGATGTTGGTTTATTGACTTTTTCAGAATGAGTGGCTCCTAAAGGAGCCGTTGGTTGGTATTTAGCAGAAGCGCTAAGATCTTTGCGGCATGTCCGCTGATCGTAACTTTTTACGAAGCCTCTTTGCCATGCATACTAGGTTTCTGCGCTGCGGCTGACTGGTGCAGGGTGTCTTTGTGTCAACTCCTCTTGTAGTACTTGTCTGACGATCAATGAAACTGGTTTGACGAGATCTGCAGCGACTTTTATTCTGATGCGGGACTTGATCCTGGCTATTGTCAGAGCTCCTGCAGCTGGGCTGTGGATGTGAGGTCTGTCTCGGTTAACTGTAAAAATTCCATTTTTCCATTGTGTGACTGTTGCTTGGCAAAGAGTACCTTCCGTTGCAACCATGCACTGCCAGGCTGTCGATTTAACCCCTCGCCGTATCACGTGATATGTGTACCTGAAGCTGTCAATAAGCTGCGGGTTCCCGTGTTTGCTGCCTCGTTCTACGATCTGAAAGGTCCGCTCGATCTGGTCGCCAGCGTTCTCGCCTTTTTTGGAGAACTCAACGACTCGTTCAGCGATGGAGGATTTTTCCGTCGGGATTTTACATCCATCACACAGGAACTTAAGGTCTTCTTGACTGCGATGTACAGGTACTTCGCATATGATACAGTAGGCGGCCATCGCAATGGGTTTTTCACGTCTTTCTGGTTTCAGTTTTTGAAGCCAAGTGACTAACTTAAAACCGGTCAGCATTTTATACACACAAAAAGATCAAAATTGCAACCAGGAAAAATGGATCGTTTTGATTGGTCCACTGATTAGTCATTAAAACAATATGCTTTTACTTGTGATATTTTCTCACCTCGTGCGCACAATAAAATCCACGCGTCGGTCTAATTAAGCTCCTTTCAAATCGTAATGAACCTCAAACAAACAAACAAAAAAAACAACAGTGCCTAGCTTAAAGCAAAACTGGTGAGATTTACTTAGGTTCTCTCTTTCGGATTCTAATAAATAACTAGTTTATGTTGGTTTATTGACATTTTCAAACTTAGTGGCTCCTAAAGGAGCCGTTGGTTGGTATTTAACAGGAGCGCTAAGATCTTTGCGGCATGTATGCTGATCTTAACTTTTTACGAAGGCTCTTTGCCATCCATACTAGATTTCTGCGCCGTGGCAGCCTGATGCAGGGTGTCTTTGTTAACTTCTCTTGTAGTACTTGTCTGACGATCAGTGAAACTGGTTTGACGAGACCTGCAGCGACTTCTTTTCTGATGCGGGACTTGATCCTGGCTATTATCAGAGCTCCTGCAGCTGCATGGGTTGTGGATGTGAGGTCCGTCACGGTTAACTGTAAAAATTCCATTTTCCATTGTGTCACTGTTGCTTGGCAACGAGTACCTCCTGTTGCAACCATGCACTGCCAGGCTGTCAATTTAACTCTTCGCCTTATCACGTGATATATGTACCCGAAGCTGTCAATAAGCTGCGGTTACCCATGTTTGCTGCCTCGCTCTACGATCTGAAAGGTGGGCTTTTGTACATTATGCTTTTGTTTCCCCACTAAAATGCTCCACAAAAATGCTCTACTTTTCCCACTAAAATGCTCGGTCTCTCCCAAAAAAGTCACTAAAATGCTCGGACAATGCTTATTATACAAACAGTTTTTTTAATTAATTTCAAAGTTTTTAACATGGTGTTATTCTCACAGCCACGACGAAAACAAACATGGCCGACTCTTGAAACGTAAAACCGCTGACTTGTCCTCAGTCTCCACTCAGCTGTGTTAGGGGTAGTTTTTGTTGAAGTTTTTGTAACTTTTGAGTTTTAGACTTCATTTGTCTAAAAAAAAATAATTTATTTTTTTTATTTTCTCGGAAAAAATTAATTTTCTGGGAAAATGCCACTAAAATGCTCGAATAATGCTCAATGCTTTTGCCTCACTAAAATGCTTGAAAAAATGTTAGCATAATGTACAAAAGCCTACTGAAAGGTCCGCTCGATCTGGTCGCCAGCATTCTCGCCTTTTTTGGGGAACTCAACGACTCGTTCAGCGATGGAGGATTTTTCCGTCGGGATTTTACATCCATCACACAGGAACTTAAGGTCTTCTTGACTGCGATGTACAGGTACTTCGCATATGATACAGTAGGCGGCCATCGCAATGGGTTTTTCACGTCTTTCTGGTTTCAGTTTTTGAAGCCAAGTGACTAACTTAAAACCGGTCAGCATTTTATACACACAAAAAGATCAAAACTGCAACCAGGAAAAATGGATCGTTTTGATTGGTCTACTGATTAGTCATTAAAACAATATGCTTTTACTTGTGATATTTTCTCACCTCGTGCGCACAATAGAATCCACGCGTCGGTCTAATTAAGGTGGCTCGAAGGGGTTTAGATATTCCAGTCTTTGGCATTCTATTGCAGCTACACCAATAACGTTAAGGTTAAGCTTTTAGTACAGCTTTGTGAAGGTTTTACCAATGAACAAATTGTAGTTGCTATGACGTCAAAATTCGTTGCCATGGCAACGTCATATGAAGTCAAAGATACCTTATTTTGTACCTTTTGAGGCTAATAACTTAAAAACTAGACGGTGAAAGTTTTTGTTTTTCATATATTTTTGTCTACTGGGCAAAACAAACAATCTAACAATGTTTAAAAAAATTCTGTAGGTAGGGTTTGGAGCGACCTTAACTTAGTGAAAAAATGACGTAGCTTCGAATCCTACCTACAGATTTTTTTAAAAATTTGCAAAAATTTTTCTTTTGTCAGTAAGATAAAAATATATTAAAAACAAGAATTTTCACCGAGTAGTTTTTGAGTTACTAGCCTCGAAAGGTCCAAAATCTTTGACCTCAAATGACGTTGCCATGGCAACGAATTTTGACGTCACAATGACCTCAATTTGTTCATTGGTAAAAGTTGTACAAGTCTGTACCAAAAGATTTTCCTAAAAAATATTGGTATAGCTGCAATAGAACACCTAAAACGGGCATGTCTAATTCTGACTAAACTGTTATGAGCCACCTTAAGCTCCTTTCAAATAGTAATGAACTTCAAACAAACAAACAAACAAAAATAACAACAGTCCACGCGTCGGTCTAATTAAGCTCCTTTCAAATAGTAATGAACTTCAAACAAACAAACAAAAATAACAACAGTGCCTAGCTTATAGCAAAACTGGTGAAATTTTCTTAAGTTCTCTCTTTCGGATTCTAATAAATAACTAGTTACAGCAGTTTATTTCGCTGATCTTGAGTTGCTTATGGAACGTTATGGACGTACTATTTCCCTATTGTTGGCTATGGCCACACTAACGCAGTTAACTACAGTTCGCAACTGATTAACCTTCGTTTACTTTCTCTCGCCTCGTTATTTTACAAGTTTCCTTGTTGTTTTTGCTTTTCTTTGTTCATATCGCACGTACAGCTGTCAAAATAAGCGTCAAACGGACCACATTCTGATTCATTTTCAGTTCTTTGTTTGAAAACTAAGATTTAACCCATGCATTCTGCTCGGGTATAACTTGAGTTAATTTGTAATGTTTTGGATCATCGAGGGAATAGACAGAGTGAAAAGAGTTGATAAGAGGTCACATTTTTACTGAAATAGCTAGCTAAAGTTAGTTATTACTGTAGTTAGTAGCCTTGATGTGATAGCTGCCATGGTTTCACTTGTGTTAACGGCACCAACATTATGATAAGAACAAAAGTTTATCGACGCCGCTTCCATTGTACACGCGAGGTGAGAAAATATCACAACTTTTACACTATCGTTTTTGTCTTTTAGCAGTTGGCCAATCAGCAGTTGTTCCTCTTGCGAGCATAAAAGACTAGCTAGATGGACTAAAGACTAGCTCAGACTCTCATCAATTTAAATTCGGCAATAACAAACCAAAAATGTTGGACTAGTCTAAATTCCCCGCCATAACAGTTGCATGCCCGTGTGGCAAAAAAATGCGTCGTTTTAATTAGTTCACTGGTGAGCTATTATAACAATAGGATTGAACTTGTGATATTTTCTCACCTCGCGCGCACAATAGAGCCAACGCGTCGACACGGGTCTATTCAAATTGTAATGAATATCGAAAAACATTACAAAACAAGCCAACGACAACAACATCCAGAAAAGGCGACAATTTGTTTACGGCTTTGAAAATTAAGTCCTGCCTAAACAATTTTGTTTCCTTTCCAAATTTGTGTTTCGTTTTGTTTGGTAAACTCATAAGATATCAATTAGCACTTGATCTAAACTTGTGATGTTTTATCGGTTCACGAGTTCAATAGATTACCCATGCCTTGAAATAATTGAATACTATTCATGTTATCCACCGTTATCCACCTCAATCTATGAAGCTCGAGAAAGGGGCAATACGGTAACTACTGGCCAGGAAAGAACTTCAACTATGAGTCAAGCCCCGGCCATTAAATTAAAGGGGATGACAGTCGATAAGAGTTGGTTCTCGTTACATTTTTTATTAATTCTCATCGACCGTCAACTCGGGCCAAACAAGAATCGAACGCGAGTCCGTCGTGAGGGACTACAGATGACATCTGCCGCCCGATATATTTTGTAAGGTTTGGTGGAAAAAATTGATACGCGTTACACCGTTACAACCGGGTAGTGGTCTGGGATTCAATCGACTACCTCGTTCCCATGTTCCCATGCTTTAGTTGTCACAGTTGTCACATTTGTTGGCAATATGGCGAAGCGAGGTAAGAGTAAGCGTTCGGCTGACTTCTCTGTTGAAAGTTTGCGTGAGGAAGTTAACCTCGAATTTCGTCGACAAGATGTCTCCGAAAATATTGAGAAGGCAGTTAGGGAGTTCGATCTCGGTGGAGCTGAAGGTGCATCGCAGAACGTTCTCCTGTGGGCCTTGCTGCTGAAGTTCGGCATGAAGACTGTGTCGTCCCTAAGTGGAATTTTGAAAGATGTTGTTGTTCTTCCTGCCACCTCCCGGCTTCAAGTATTAAAAATCCTTTACCCTACTATGAGCGACGACGATAGAGACACATTGTTCCGTTGTGGAAGTCAGTTATCAGAAGAAATTATGGCATTTCCGTGTCAGGCTGACAGTATGTATGTGTTGTCGCCTCCAACTGATCGTTGTTTTTCTTGCAACTTTTACTTGGTTGCTTACAAACAGACGAAAGAAAACTCAAAACGACTGTTATGAAAATTAAGAGCTAGAGTTTATTAAAGAACTCCTATCCTCGATGCAAATAACTGATACCATGTTCGTGTAACACGTATGCTAAGGCATTTTTTTTTTACCTCAGATAACTAGCATTTTTGCGCTGTCGGAGTGTTATTCGTGTCAGAGCGGCGGCACTCTTTACGCATTAGCCTCCTTTGCAGACGTTCTTTTGGCTCGTCACGCAATCTTTTCTCCCCAACGAACGTCTGCTCAAACGAGCGGGTATTTACGTAGACCAATCACAGCACACTTCCAAATCCTGGAAGTGACCTTGAGAGGTGACCTTGAGAATATCGCACGCACGCGAAGTAAATAGCAGGACTTTTAACCAGCGTGTGTCTGTGTCAGATTTAAATTCTTATCAGTTACTCCTTTCTTGTAGTTCTCCTTTATCCCCTCGTGAACTGAGAGATTTGTTTTAATTTTTCAAAACAAAGTAACCGCTTGTGTCTTTATAGCCTGCGTACGCGTAGCTGGCGGGATTTCGCGAGCGAGTGCTTTTTTTAGCGGCCGCATGCTTTTGTCTTGGCTGCTAAGACGCGAGAGAAAAAATTCACTTCGCCGGCGTGAGAAAAAAATTCACGTTAAATGCCCGTTAATCCCGCCAGCTACGCTGGCTAGTATTGTTATAAACTCGGGTTGGCGTAGACGAACGGTTCGCTGGACGAAAACGGTTGCATCTATTTATTTTAACACGCTTTCAATCAGGCCTGATATATATTCAGTTGTATTCTCGCAATAAGGATCACAGCAAAACTACAGAGAAAACAGTCGTTTCCATCGATCTTTTGAGGAGTTTCATCTACACACGAATTTTGAAGCGCTTTTGATGGCTTTCATGCATGAATTAACTCCTGGAAAGTTATCGCCCCAAGAGAGCTTATGAGCTAGCGCGATTGGCTCTTTAGTCATCTCCACGTGATCTCCAGCTGATCTTTAGGAACAAAAGGAAAGGAATGTGCCGCTCGTTTCAGCAGACGTTCGTTGGGAAGGAATGCGTGACGAGCCAAAAGAACGTCTGCGAAGGAGGCTATTTATGCATATGATTGGCGCTACATGTTGGTCATTGACTTTTTCAAACTTAGTGGTTCCTAAAGGAGCCGTTGGTTGGAAAAAAGCTTATTTCTAGGCTCCACGTAGAAGTCTAACACTCCTGACCGGATGGCGGCTTGCTGTCTCCATGCTGTCCTCGCAAGATTCTTGAAGGAGTCTTCACGGCTGGTATAATCTCCATGGAGACGCTTAACCTTTAAAACAGAAGTTTCCGTTTCACACGGATAATTCTGCCTTCCACGGTTTTAAACTTCTTCTGAAACCGATGGGTAAACTCGGGGTAAAGCGGAGTCTCGTCGACGCCCTCTGCGATGGGAGACTTTTCGTCCACGGATACTTCTGCTGGTTTTCTGCATCCATCGCACAGAAGGTAATCTTGACAAGGTTGTAGGAAAGCTTCGCAGACGATACATAGGTCGGCCATCATACCGTCGTAGTAAACTTAACTTGTGTTTTTGGTGTCAGCTTGTGAAGCGAAATGACTAACACAGTTAAAACCAGTTTGCCTTTTATGCACACCAGAGGATCCAAATTAGCAAAGCAGATATGTAGCTTTCTTCTGATTGGTTAACTTGTCCTCGATTTAAACAATATGATTAAGGCCGCGCTGGACCCTTGCTATCATTATGTATGCATTTATGCACGAACTGCGACGACTGAAGCCGACGGCAAACGAAATATTCATAAAATTTATTTCTAAACGCTCTTTGTATCAGTAATTACACGTTATTGTTCTCAGCTTTGACAGCTTTGTGTCCCGTGCGCTGGAACGTAGCGAATTATCATAATTAGATTCACAGCTTTGAATTTTGCGCACGTTGTTGTAAACATAGACTCGGAAGGTCTTCGGAAGCGGCAAAACCTGCAATTTTGTGTCCAAGTTTTCTCCGCCGATACAGAATTTCATGAGTTGATTCGCAAGGAATTCTGATTCTGATTCTGAATTCTGATTCTGGTCAAAGCGAATTTTTAAAATCCCTTTTCAAAAAGAAGACAGCACGTTTCAAAGTTTAGATTTCACATTTTTACACTCGTAGGAGACCATAACTCGGAGCAATTTTTAAATTCGCGAATTTCGTTCTGACCAGAACACAAAAGAGGTTATGATTTACCACTAGGTTATATATTCGTTTAATTTGGTGCGCTATTCTAGCTGGAAACTTGGACACAAAATCGCATTATCTGCAGATTAACACTTAAGAGCTTGTAACATCAAAGTAAACGGTCATCTATCAGTAAAACGACAATCATGATAAAATTCCATCAACCCCTATTATCCTTGATAAGTTTTGAAGGAATCGGTGTTCAAAATTCGAAGAATTAAACATTTACAACATGACACCCCGTCAAAATAAATTGCTAATGAATTTATTAATGAGCAAGGGTCCAGCGCGGCCTTAACTTGTGATATTTTCTCACCTCACTCACACAATGGGCTGCAGCTTTGGTCACGTCAAGGTTACTACTAAAGTTGAGGCAGAGATAACCAACCCTTTTAGCCTCCATTTTTCCGCGAAAATACGTGCACCAATAGTTAGCGATGAGAAAAATAGAACTAACTTGTGAGATTTTCTCATCTTACATGTATATGTGCAGGCCCGTAGCCAGGGGGGGTGCGACGGGTGCGTCCGCATCCCCCCCACGAGCCTTGGAAGTCCGCTCCTTGTGAATAAATAAAAAAATAAATAAATAAATAAATAAATAAATAAATAAATAAATAAATAAATAAATAAATAAATAAATAAAGGGAAATTAAATGGCATTTCTGTACTTCGTCTATTTACATTTAATGGATCCACCATTTGAAGATTTGTGTGGCATATTTTTGACCAAATTGTGTGATTCTAGGTTAATTTTAACGATACATTCTAACTAATGCCGTTCATAGTCAGCAAACCGACTCTGGCTGATTTATTTAATTACCATTTGACAACGAAATAAAGATATCTATCTTTTTCCAGTCTTCCTTTTAAAGAACTGCAGTCATTGTTAGTTAAATAAATTGTAAATTATGTTTACAAGGTTCTGTTTCTAAAACTACGTTTTGAATTTAAAAATGCATGAGAATTATTATCCTTGCTACCTTCACCTTTATATGGCTTGTTTCCTAACATTCAACATTTTCTGGGGGGGAATACCCCCAGACCCCCCTACAGGCTCGAGCCTGCGGCGCTCGACATTTCGCGCCAGAGTCGCTCATACGCACCCCCCCCCCCCCCCCTCCTCCCCCCCCCCCCCCCCCAGCTAAAATCCTGGCTACGGGCCTGCAATGTGTACAATGGAACCTAGACGCCGATAACCATATTTCCTCATTTTATACTGTAATAAACAAAATAAAGCTTTTGCTTATATCTTATCACTTAGCTGATTATCAATCTGAAGTTAGATCTCAAAACAGTCTCAATAGATTTTTTTTTGGCGTAAGGTCTGTCAGAAAAAAAAGGGGGCAAGCTGGCATTTTTCTTTTTTTGTGATGCCAAATGTCACAACTGGAGAAAGACAATGTTAGCAGAAAACCTCACTGAAAAGTTACAATAATTAAATCAAAATTTACACTCATTCTGGACTAGCTTAATCATGCTTTGAACAACCAGACCCTGGTGTATAAATGGGTACTGATAAATTGACGGGCTCTGTAAGGAACTCTCTAGCAATTTGCCAGGTTGCTTCAACAGGTTACCAGGTGGGTGAATGCAGACCTTTATACCGATACAGTGGCCATCTTAAATCCTATTTTTGTGTCAAATAGCGTAATATGCAGATTTAGCCAAACCTAAAAGCGGAGCTACCCATATACATTTTTTGCTGGAAATATTCTCATTGAACATATTGAAATTATTTATTAAATATAACTGACATACATAACTGTGGCAACTACTCAAGAAAAGTCTTTTCTCTCAGCATCACTCTGTTTATAACTTGAGAGACTCTGAGGTAAAGCTAATTCGACCCAAACCAAGAACCAATTATTTAAAACGAAGCTTCTCTTACAGCGGGGCTATGTTATGGAATAACTTGCCCAAATGCCTAAAAAATGCTGTATCTGTTAATAATTTTAAGCATATTATTAAGAATGTGGCTGATATATCGGATTCCCACACGGCAATCATGTAAAACAGTTTTGTAATTAGTCTTAGTTTTTTTTTTACTTAAGCTTAATTTACTGATGGTTTCCCGTGTATAAATTAAGTTTTACATTACATTACACAATGATCCTGTCATTACCCTAGAAAGAGTTGTGCCTGCGATCCAATGGACAAAACATCACCTGGTCAGCAGTCAACTTCAAAAACCACTTGACCTTGATGAGCGATATGGTCATGTGATAATGGTCAGTGAATACCTTGTTTTAACTGCTGTCAACTGACCATAACATGAATTTCCAAATATATCAAAGATGTAAGCTGACGAGGCGGCATACCTAGGTCAACCTATTTCTGAAGTATGGCTACCATGTTGCGGTACGTCATCCTATGGTGCACCCACACGTCAATAACAACGTCGCTAGTCATAATGAACAAGAAAAATTAAATGCATGGTTCTCCTATTTCTATGAATAAATGATTCTCCTGTTTCAATGGTTATGGGGCCGTTGGAGCTCCGCTATTATGTATCAATTAAATCAAAACCTCAACACTACCCCCAACCCCCTCCCCAGGGGCGGGGCATCTGGCACATTAACATGTACAGGGGATGGTCTTTGGGAGGGGGGTGGAGGGGAATTTGTTCGCCAAGTGAGACCATAATGTGGGGCATTTGAACAAAATAACCTGGGGGATGGGAATTTGAACATCCAAAACTTTAAAAGTTCAAATGCCCGGGATGAGCTGTACATTGAAGTTTTGATTTGATACAGCAATACAACAACATTGCGACAAAAGTTGAACAGAAATTTTGTATGTATTACTGGGCCATTTGTAACAACTTAAATAATATTATGTCCAGCCACACTACTGGTTTTTGCTTTGAACAGAAACGAGTCAGACATTTTTCTAGTTTTTGTTTGTTTTAAACTTTGTCATGACAGATGTTTCAACCAGACAATACAATGCAGTGTTTGATCCGAGTGTTTTTCGTGTCAGAACAGCACTCTTTACGCATTTGATCGGCGCTTCATGTTGGTCATTGACTTTTTTAAACTAAGTGGCTCCTAAAGGAGCCGTTGGTTGGAAAAACGCTTGTTTCTATGCTCCACTTAGAAGTCTAACACTCCTACACGGAGTTCGGCTTGCCGTCCTCGCAAGGTTCCTGAAGAAGTCTTCGCGGCTGGTAATATCTCCATTGAGACGCTTAACCTTTAAAACAGAAGTTTCCGTTTCACACGGATAATTCTGCCTTCCACGGTTTTAAACTTCAAAAGGAACCGATGGGCATACTTGGAGTAGAGCGGAGTCTCGTCGACGCCCTTTGCGATGGGAAACTTTTCGTCCACGGATACTTCTGCTGGCTTTCTGCATCGATCGCACAGAAGGTGATCTTGGTTGTAGGAAAGCTTCGCAGACGATATATTGGTCGGCCATCATGCAGTCGTAGCACACTTAACTTGTCGTTTTAGTGTCAGCTTGTGAAGCGAAATGACTAACACAGTTAAAACCAGTTTGCCTTTTATACACACCAGAGGATCCAAAATTAATTAGGAAAGCAGGAAAAAAGCTTTCTTCTGATTGGTTAACTTGTCTACGATTTAAACTTAAAACCGGTCGTTGTTTTATAAATACAAAAGGATCAAAATTGCAACCAGGAAAAATGGATCGTTTTAATTGGTCCACTGGTTAGTCATTAAAACAATATGCTTTTACTTGTGATATTTTCTCACCTCGTGCGCACAATAGAATCCACGCGTCGGTCTAATTAAGCACCATTCAAATCGTAATGAACTTCAGACAAACAAACAAAAAAAAAACAACAAAAAAAAAACAGTGCCTACAATAGCTTCAAGCAAAACTGGTGAAATTTCCTTAGGTTTTATCTTTCGGATTCTAATAAATATCTACAGTCTGAAATTGGGTTTCAAAAACAAATATGAAATTATATCATTCTCTGTGCTCTACGGTGTCAGTATTTGTCTTATTTCTGTTCACAAGGTTGTTTGTGTAATTTACGCTTGCACAAATCGGGCATTTCTTTCATTCGGGGAATATTGCAAGATGTATATGCACAGGTGTAACACAGTTTCCAGCCTTTTTAGCTGGGAGGAAGCTGTGAATTTGGGCTTTCTTGTTCTTTATGTTGCCAATTGTCGTCAGTAAGCTTTCGCCTGCAGCAATTGTGTTATAAGTAAAGAACAGAAGCAATTTAAATTTTTCAATTTGGCATGCTTTGGACGATGCCTGATGGTTTTCTTGTAGGAAGTTTCTAAGGTAGTATAATTGATGCAGCAGATAAATGCGTGTTCTTTTCGCCCTGTCACTGACTGAAACGATGTTATTGCCATGCATTTCTAGTTGCGACGACTTGTTTATCAGTTTACCGGCATGGAATATCTCATCATGCATAAGTCTTGCAGATACCACCAGGTTGTTCAAGCAAAGAAAGTATTTTGCTAGCTGTTATTAAAGCGTGACATGTTCCGTTCGTCTAGAGCGTTACTCTGTGACATTTCTCGGTCACATTTCTCAGTGACATGTCTCACTAGAAAAAGTAATTTTCGAATGTTTTTGGCGAAGCAATTATTGCTGTTAGGGCGTAAAAACTGTCACCGCCATTCCATCGTGTTCATAATGTGGATATTTCAACAAATTTAAGGCGATATATACGACCACATTCTCACCTCACTATTAAAAGTAAATTGCACTTTACCTTCTCTTTTTACCGTCATTTCGCTGACAAATGTCTGAAAAATCACATTCCGTTCAGTTGCCCACCCATTCCAAACATTCAAACACTAAAAGGTTGCCTTTTTAGTGTTCTTTGGGATCCTTTTACTGTTGCTGGCCAGCAGCTCTTTATCTTTTAATACGGTGATATCCCTCTTCGACGTTTTCTCATTTGTTTCAACGCTTGTTAAAGCTAAACAACCCTTTTATTGCCTTTTCAATGCTGAACTGGGAGTTTTGGTAGTCCTCTAGCAAATTCCCTAAGTCATTGCCAGAATTTATCGATTGAAATCATTAAAACTGCTTTGCGTAAGAAATATGTATATTTAGCAATTCGAAATCGGAGACGTTTATCTGTATCTATATAGGGTCTTAAAATAGGGGGTGTTGTCCTACACAGGGTAGGTATTTTAAGTTTTTGCTGTCCTTAACAGGGTCAGGGTTTCACATCCCAGGTGGCATCCCCATACCTTAGCTTACCACAGTGTTTGTTTCTCAATTAACAATACGAAATCAAATATTTAGCGTTTATAAAAATATAGCTATTTAAAAACTTATAACTACTAAAGCATGGATAAAAAAAATGATGTTCACCAATTTTGTCAAGAAACAATCATCAGAGCATTGTAGATGACCTATTCAGCTTAGTTCGCTTCTGGCCTCCAGTCTCAGGGCAGACTCTTTTTGTGGTCGTCACGCGTTAGTTCTGCACGTGAGGCAGGAACGCGTGACGACCAATCACCTGCCGCTAGTTAATAATTATATAGTCCGTAGTATGCAGTTTATTCGCCAGTTAGTTTTCCAGAAGCAATGTTTCATATTTATTAATAAACCTACTTAAGTCCGCATTAATAATCGCTTTGTTGGAGGAAATACGTGGGGGCAGCTGTCGTATCTACTAATCACCAAAAACCTCTCTAAACAGCGGATCTGTTTGTAACTTGATCACTGTAAAAACGTGGAGAGCAACTCCCCCCCCAAATAAAAATAAATACATAAATAAAATCAATAAAAGAAAAATCCTTAAACAGCGAAATATATGAATATGGATAATAGAACTCAAAATGTTGGTATTTTAAAATACTGCTTAGAGGAATGTTTAGTTTGCGAGTTTGAGGCGCTAACATTGAGATTAATGATTAAAAATTAAATCGCTTTGTGATAGGAAATACGTGCAGACAGCTGCCATGGCTACTTTCCAAAAATCTCTCAAAACAGCTTATGTTGTAACTTCATGACTATTAAAAGTTGTGAAGCAAACTGCCTCCTCCCCCCACCCCCCCCCCCCCCCCCCACCCCCCTCCCAAAAAAAAAAAAGAAGTAATAATAAATGAATAAATGAATAAAAACCTTACTCGGCGAAAAACTTAATGATGGGTCATAGAACACAAAATGCTGCATTTTAAAATGCTGCTAAGAGGAGTGTTTAATTTGCGGCGCTAACTTTGAGAGTTGACAGTTTACGGCAGATGGTTCAACCCCCACAAGGCCTCTTGATAGGTTTAAAAGAAGAAAACATCATTAATTATTGATCACAAAAGGAACAGTGAAGACGTCTTTTTCGCAATATGTTTGACAGGAAAATTAGTTATAAATATACCTATATATAAAACGCTCGTCGATCGTCGTTATGCAAATTTTACCAAGTGCTTTTGCCTTCGCGGAACGGGAAAAAAAGTAAAAACGAAGAGGTGTTGCAACGTAACTATTCATTTTCAGAAGAGTTTGAAGATATAGCACGACAGGTAATTGAGCAGAAATCGCTTTTACAATCCTGAAGTGTAACGTAAATGGTTTAATTAGTAAAAAAATGTTCTCTTTGCACTGTTCTCATCGAGACGATCAATACGTCAATTGCAAGGTCAATATGTTTTAATTTTTGTTTTGCGTTTTTATTCTTTCAAAATAGAATTATATTGCAATTGAATACTATTTTTGATTTCAGAACGAGACGTTTATCGCTGTCGTGATCCTTTTTCTCCACCGTTTCGTTTTCTTTTAAATTATCAATTGTTTAATAAAGTAGAACATAATGGCTGCAGCAGGCGTCTTGAAAAGCGTTTAAATTAATTTATATTTTCAAACATTTAAGGTTAAAATTAATATTTACCTTTAACCAGCTCAGCTATAGTTCGAGATTTACCGATTTACCGTCGTAATAAAAAACAATGTTACCTTTTTCAGATAATAGCAAGTATTTGTCGGCTGTATTTCCTTTGACCGGAATATAAAAGGTCTGTAAGTCCTTTGCGGAACCAGTTATTCTCACAGGGTCGATAGACATTGGAATATTTGAGAGGAACTTCTGCTTGCCACATCATACAGGTATGTTGATGTCTTGAAAATTCTTCCAAATTCTGAGGTTTGTTTAAACGTTCTTCAAACGGTTTCGTTAATCTTCGAGGATGTTTTAAAAATGTATTAAAATTTCTGGTGATTTTCATTTACCGTTCAAAAATAACTTAGTCACTTATCCGGGTTCTCAAAGCGCACACTGTGCGGCCTCGGTACGCGTTTTTATAGTGCGGGCCTTATCGCTATAGGAAGGAATTATTCGCAAGCACTGTTGCTTATGACCACACTCGCTTGTGGGCGGGCGCGAGTACAAGAAAACGCGAAACACCAGGGACATGTATTAAAAACGCGCCAACTTACAATTCCGGTTATAATTAAACACACTTGCTTCCCGTTTATGAGTTTGATTACTTCTTGTATATGTGCTAATTTTATTGTTAAACAGGGCAAGGGAATTGGCACAAACCAAGCTAATATCTAAGTATTTTTGCAGTGTTTTTCAAAGTGCATAAACTTAGCATTCAGTTCTCAAGTGGCAATTTCCGGACACCTGCACACCGAGACATTTTGCTTACGCGGAATAAAGAGTGTTGAGTGATAGGAGTTGAGTGATAAGCGCCTTATATTTTCCGATTATTTTTTCATGAAATATAACAAAAAAATGTTGTAACGAGTCTTAACAAGAGAAAATGACTTAATCAACTGGTATAAAACGAACTTCGAAACAAGTTTTCGGACTAACATGTTTTGTCCTCGACAGTTTAAATATTATAAACAAACAGTAATCATATTAATTATCCCTCGTAAGAGATACTCTGGTAGGCCCATATATTTTCATTAAAAAAAAAAATGATGATCGTTGCCAAAAAAAAATTCGTAATTGACAAGTCTTTGGACAAACTTAAAGTTTTCAAGAATTCTTATAGAAAACTTCTAGCATATTTCGTATATCTTGTGAAATTTGCGTAAAATAATGTGGAATGAATTAGAAAGACATCTTCCAGCTACGCACTACTTAAATAATTAATTAATATTAGCACTTTTTTCCTGTTATAATGGCGCAAAAATCAACAGCTTAGTTGACATTTTAAGTAAAGATTGACATTTAGAACAAACCATAAGACGGCAGCTGACAGACCATTTAATAGATAGTAAGCTAATATTCATATTAAGCTTGGGTCACAAAATAATAATCTTGTGTGTTTGATTTAGTTATTGCTTTTGAACAAAACTACGCCAAATAATTATTTACATTTTTTCTTATAAAGGAAAACGTTAAAAAAATTATGACGTCAAAATTGTCATTATTGTTTAACAAATAAAGAAGCCTAAGCCATGTTTTATACTGTCATAAAACACGACGGGCATTTGAGAACACGAGGGAAATGTAGAAAACATGAGCCGCAGGCGAATGTTTTCTACATTTCTCGAGTGTTCTCAAATGCCCGGAGTGTTTTATGACAGTATAAAACATGGCTTAGGCTTCTTTCTTTGCTTTATGATATAGATTTTAGACGCCGCGAGTGAAAAGTTAAATTAAAATACTTGTAAATGTACAACAAGAGCGACTGAACGAAGATGAAAGGCAGCAAATAGTTTACGGGAAGACCAGAAAACTGACACAATTTCATTCATTGTTCGACGTAAGTTTGTTACCTTTCAATCTTGATCTTGTCTTTTTGAACTTCAATAACCTTCACCGACTCTGAGTGCAATTTCGTCTCAGCATAATGTAGTAGTCTTGATGACAGCCGTGGAGCCGTAAACAAGTACAATATGTAAACACTTGCTTCGCTCGTCTTGCACAAGGCGTATAATTTACAGAAAAGCTATTGCTTCGGATCTTCCCGTAAACCTTAATTGTTGTCACAATTTTCCAGCATGAATAGACGATTTAAGAGGAGATTGTCGAGCAAAATCTTCGAAAGAAAACTCTCTTGCGCGCTGTCGTTGCGCGTTTCATTCAACTCAAGGAGTGAACACCGAGCCACAATTTTTCCCGCCTCCTCATAATATCACTTCGTTTACATCAAAATGAAATGTCCAGTGGATTTATACTTCAGTAAAAAGCAATTTAATAAAACAAATATTCCATTCGCCTTTGTTGGATACGAGTGGTTGTAGCCAACGAGGCGCGAAGCACTCGAAGAAAGCTGACGAAAAACAATAAAACATGATTTTTTTATGTTTTATACTCTGATAAAACATAGGTTTTTAGCCAATCAGCGCGCTCGCAGACTCCTATCTATATTATAATTATAGTTAAAATTGTGTGAGCTCTGCGCGATTTTAGCGATATATTCGAAGTTACCCACTTCCCGGTTTGGTTTTAGCACAATGTTTGTTTCTCAATTAACATGTCGCCCTTTTCGAGAAAAAACGTATATATGAAATCAAATTTATTAACTATTCATTTTAGTTCGTTTCTGGCCTCCATTTTAGTCTTCTGCGCAGACTCTTTTTGCGGTCGTCACGCGTTCTTCCTCCACGTCAGGGAGGAACGCGTGACGAGTCCAAAGAGTGTCTGCGCAGTAGCCTAGTCCAATTGTGCCTATCTGGAAAAACTGTTCTCAGTTAGCCCTGTCCTACATAAAACTTTATTTCTATTACATAGCAGTTGTATTTAAAAAACTCACTTACAAACGCTTTTTGGGTATTTATGTGGAACACCGCTGCTTAAAATTAAGTCTGAATTACAAACTGGTCTGTGGAAAACTAAAAAGAGCCGACTGCAGCTGCTGTAGCACTTATGCCTGACAAGACCGCGTTTAGATTCATGTGTAAAGAAAAGAACCACTTTTGACATGAGACATTAATCTTGTTTTTTTGTTCCATTATGAAGTCTTTTAAATATTCGAACAAAATGTAGTTTGTTTAACCTGTTATGAAAACACAAAAATCAACAGTTTAGCTTTCACTTTATGTAATGATTGACAGTTACATCAACTCATAACACGACAGCTGACAGATTATTTGACGTTTAACCCAGGAAAGTCTCTTTTTATGTACGTACAAAGCCCCGTTACAAAGCACGATTTCCGTTTGCGGGGTTTTGAGTGGCGTCCTCCTTATCACGTACTTTGCAATATATATAAAAAAAAGCTTTTGTGACAATTATGTGATTCACATTTTGGTTATTTTGTTTGTTTTGTTTGTTTATTGGTTGGTTTGTTTATTTTTAATCACTTTATTTTTCAAACAAGGACCGAGATGCATTCGCTGGTTTTCCTGATGGTTGTACTGTTCACCATTCCATGTGCAGGTATGTCTAGTAATTTATCTTAGGGTCCAGGCGAGTGAAGTTTTCGCCTCTGAAGAGATTGGCGCGCAAAAGGCTATTTACGAACCAGAAACTGAGTCAACAATCAATGTTGACTGTAAACTGATAAGCCAACAAGCAAGCCAATCTAACAGTCTCCTTGTCCGATCTGAGAAAATGTTAATGAGAGTTTCCTCTAATAATATTGCCCTTCTCCCACAATAATAATTTCATTAATATTTTTTAGGCTTCAAATGTTTACTTTTCTTATTCTTTACATCAAACATAGTCACGTTTATGTTGATTTTAGTTTGCATACCTCGTAGCTAGTAGCTTTATCGCGCAATTGCGAACTTTTAGCGGGGATGCGCAGGCTTTTTCGTGAAATGTTTTTATTTATAATCATACCTAGAAACCTGTCGAGCCGATCAGTTTCGCTGTGAAAATGGCAAGTGTATCTTTGTGCATTATCGCTGTGATGGGGTGACACACATATAATATGAGGGTTCTGGCGCAAATTTTATAACAAAAGGTTCATGATATCAAACAAAGCTTTTTTCTCAATAAACGAGGCGAGAATGGGAGTCGAGGTTATTGAGAAAAAAGCTTTGTTTGATATCATGAACCATTTGTTATAAAATTTGCGTGCCAGAACCCTCATATTATATGTGTGTGGTTTTAGAGAAAATAACGCAAGCACGGAAGTAAACAAAGAGCATGACCCCAAACCGAGCGAGCGGATGTGTCACACACACAAAAAAATATTTTCTATTGAAGAAATGTCTGCACTGTCTATATACAAAAGTGCGCCAGAATTATTTTACAATTGAACAATTATCTGCGCTAGTATATACGCCGAGATGGGTAGAGGGAGAAATGATGGTCCTATTGATCAAAGCACTAAAAAAACAAAAATTAGAAAAAACAAAGAAAGGGGTGGCGATTTGCAAGTATTTCAGCCACACTGCAAACAAGAAAAATTTTCACCATTTTTATTATCAGAAGGCTTACTTTCAGAAATGAAACGAATGAGCCCGCAAAATTTAATGAATATTCTTTTGCCTAATAATGTAAACAGGGACATTAGTTCGCAATTTAGAAAGAAACGCAACCCTGTTATATCGGTCGAAAATACGGTTAGTAGATCAAATAACTGCCAACTTACCGATGCCATACAAAAACTTCCTCCAGAAATTCGTGAAAAAATCTACAAGGAGTTTCTTACCATTAAGCTCAGACAGCGATCCGCGCTTGGTTGGAACAAGGTGAATTATGCAATTGCCGAAGCACCATTTTGCGAACACAATGAACAAATTGTAAAGGTCTTGTTTTGCCATAAATGTGGCGATTGCATGCGAAATGGTCTATGTCATATGTGTAGCAAAAATGGAGTCAAACACTTTCTCGGCTATCCTGTTTAAATTTTACATTATGAAACTCGGACACGTTTTCCTCTGATGGATCCTCGCCAACTTTTCTTTGCAGATTGCATAGTTCGCTTTGAATCAATTCTTCCCCGTTTCTGCGCTGTTTTGATCGCCTTTTGGAAAAGAATAAAGTAAAGCTTCTGATTTCCATCTTAATCATTTCCCAGTAAAGTCTTCTGTCGTCCAAATAGCCGTATTTTTCTTTATATTTCTCTATGTTTTCCTTGAGTTGTTCGACGAAATTTTTATCTTCTAGAAGAGAATTATTGAATAAAAAAAAAAAAAACAGCTCTGCGCTTTTCATAATCTTTACACAAAAAAGAGAAAGAGACTGCTGCGTGATCTGAGAAAGACACTGGAATTATCTTGCATTCTTTTATTTGATTAATAATGCTGGTAGAAACCAAAAAATAATCCAATCTACAGTGAATTTTTAAAGACTGATGGTGCCAAGTGAACAAAGTCTCTAAACGGTCTTTATTAGCATCTTGGCACAAACTGACTTTCCAGACACTTGACTTGCGTCAGTTGAATCTACAGCATTTACCATGTCCTCAAAGAGATCAGCAGTTGCACCAATGGGTTCGCTGTCCTTGCGTGCATAACCACACACATAGTCAATTATCGCTATGATATCATCTGTGTTGGGATTGTCTGGAGAAGAATTTGACAGAATCGAGCTTACATCACCATTTGCTCTCCACGACTGCATCTGATAGCGGGAGTGTTGAACCATACGTGGGTGGTCACATGGCATCTCGAGGCGAGGTGCTCCATTGTGATGATCAACAATTTCTGGGCCATTGTACAGTTTCTTCCCTGGGCGAAACTCACTTCCAAATTCCACGCGACAGACCCGCTCATTCTGCTGGAACCCTTGCTTAGGATGACGAAGTGTTCTCAAGCAGTAATCAGAACAGCTGTGCAGGCCGACTCGGTTTACCAACAGCAAATGATCCTCCAGTATTGCATCTTGGGTTACAGCTATATCCATTAGCATCTTAACTAGGAGATCTCTGTCGTCTGATATTGGGTCAGATGAACCTTCTGGCGGAGGCCAGAGATCCTTCCGTGGATTTCCTTCCTCATCACTACCAGCTGGGTGTAATGCTGTCATGGCTAGGTTTTTATCAGCCCATTGGCTAAGTACAGTGGTACATTCGTCTTCGTCACTTTCATCTTCACGAGCCTCGTGCAACAGCTGGTGTGGCTGTCTGTCCTCTCTCCAGCTGAGTTGGTGCCAGTAGATTTGTCCCCGGGTCTTGGCAAATTCATACCGGTACCAATAGTCAGAGACACCAAACACAGGTTTTAGTACCTTTTCATGGTATGACTGGGTGCGCAGGTCAAAGTAATTCACAACCACATGGGTATTCTCTTGAACAGCCTTGTAGCGGGCATTGCTATCCTCAGCAAGGTTAACTTCTTTCCCGGTGGTCTGCAAAATGTACTGTTCTAATAACTTTCTAAGTGGAGGAAAGTAAAACTCAGCGCAACTTCCAGTCATGAAAAATGAAGGCAATCCCTTCTTCTCATTAACCATAAACTCGACCAGGGCTCGAAGCTCTCTCCGTCTATGATGCCAGTTCTGAGCTGTGCCACGCAGATTTGCCCCAAAATACAACAGCTTGTTTGTAAATGAAGAATCACCTCTTGCTAGCCGCTCCTGCAGATCTGCAACTGTTAAATGGGGATCTCCTATCTGCTGATCAACAAAGTACATGCTCTGTTCAAGGGCACGCTTCCTCATGATCATGTTGTGAACAACAAACTTCCAAACTTTGTTTCGAGCAAACCTCCCATCTTTATAACACAGCAAATGCTCTGCCCAGTCATGGAGTGTGGGACAGGTTACTAAACGATTGATGTGAAAATCGCCCTTTCCATATGGGAACAAGCAAGGAAAGGCCATTGTGAAAAAATAAGGAGTGCTGAACTCAGCTGCAGGATTTGAGTCAGTGGTTGGCCATGGAATCACTGGTCGTTCAGTGCCTTGTTGAACCTCTTCTGTTTCAGCTTCACGAGGCTCAGACACAACTTCATTTATTGCTGCTTCAACACGTGCTTGCACATTCACTCCTGGCTCGGGAAGAATAACTCCAGAGACTGTTGAATCATCACTGTTATCTCTTTCACCTGCATCCAACTGCTGTGGAGCGGGGCCTTGGTCATCTGTGTGTTCTGCTGTTTCTGAAAACTCGACTGTTCTCAAATTGGGCAATTCGCCATCCGCTGGTAAATTCTGCAGACGAGTGTCATCAATTACAATGTCACCATAAGCAGGATTATTGTCCTTAAGCCAACGGAGAGCACCTTCAACACGTTGTCTTCTTACCCTAAAGTCTTTATGGGTATCATTTTTCCCTTGCCTTCTCACACGTATGATATCCACTTCTGCTGATAGACGAGGCAGAATGGTAGCTGGTTCTTGCACTCCTTAGGGAATGCATTGCAGTGTCCTCTAGAAGCAATACCTCCATGTTTCAACATGTGCACATGTAGAGTGGGTGCTAGCCTTGCTATCAGCATCTGCTCTGCATCTGACATGTCAGACAGTTCCTCAGGAACACACATTGCTCATCTGACGAAACTTTAGGTACCTTTTTATCTCTCCTGCAGCGAGTACACATATTCCCTGTGCCTTTGCCTTCCAATCGCCGTTCCTGGCAAACTTCACAACAACTAAACTTGTACGTCATCTGGTCCACCTCAAATGCACGTATAGCCAAGTATGCACTATCCTCTAGTTCGCTTGACGCTACTGGCGGAGGCGGGGGAAGATCGCCAACTACTCCACGCAATCGTTTTTCCTCGTTTGTATATTTCCTTTGGTTTGGGCGCTGCCTCTTTGCCCTGTCATCTTCTGTTTCCACTACACCAGGCTGCGCAAACTCATACTGCACACCAACTGCTCTTGCTCTTGCAATCAGGCGAAGATCTTCAGAGTGCCTATGGTCATTTGCTTCAGGCTCAGGCAACTGTGTTTCTAATATGCTCCTTTGTGCACAAAGCAGATCATTTCTCGACTGGGGATTGTCACATTCCAACTCTTCTCCTAGAAATGTGGTTTGGAATATAATTAATATGAACATGCCCACACAAAACATTTCAAAACTAATTATTAAGCTCATTACAATGCAACAGAATTTTGAAAGCATCATTCATGGCCTATTTTAAAGTAATTATTCTCGAGATATCAGTCACAAGGTAATGCTCAGGACTGTTCTGATGAAATAAAATATTTTGTGCCATCATTTTATTTTCCTGCCATCACAAGTTATGCGAATATATAATTGAAATATTATAACCAAACATATAATTGTAACAATGCCATGCAAGTGCTTAATCTTCCTATGTATCTACACTACAATGCAATGAAAAAAATTAATGCTTCAACTTCTTATTACCTAGTATGAATTTGATTGCATATAATTTGATTTACATTTTTGGCACTTTTGAACTAAGGTATGTCTGATAAATGGGTTCAATGGATAAAGAGTTTAGACCATGGAAAAATGTTGTCGCATTGAAATTCACACTAACAAAAAAAATTGATTGGGCAATAACTTTTCACTAATACCTGAAAAAATTACATGAAAATATTTTTCTCCTGTATGTAAGATTAATTTCATTGCTGCTTAAAGATCCGTACAACAAGTTCCCTCTGATTTGTCCAAACTAACATTTTGTCAACTTGCCAGATTAGTTTATTGGAAAAATAGTCACAATGAAATTTGTTACAGTTTCCCAAAAGTTGGAAAATACATTACAGGCGGCTCTTACGCAATATAGGGGCAGCACAAATTGGCTCAGTTATTGTACAAAAGAAATAAATTAACTTTTAAGGACTTTCAAGGAAAATTCCCTGATGGAAAAAATCTTCTTGATGGAAGATAAAATCAGAGCTCTTTTACCATGTTGTAGCTGAGTGAGTTTGACCAAATACATTTTGTGTCATCAAATAGAACTGCAATTCCATATTGTACATAACTATAAAGCTGTAATATGCATATTTACCTATTGACAGCTGGTAAATTATTCATTCTTATTATGAAATTAAGTTCTGGCTTTAAGGCTAACTATAGACTGTTTTTCATGGATTGATTGATCATTTACAATGTACTCTGAGTACCTGTATTAACTGCTGCTATTACAACAGAGGCAGGGTTCACATCCTCCATATCCTTTTCTCTAGCAGCATCTGCAACATCCTGATATTGTTGCCTTGTTGATAAAAACATTCTACAGAATAATAACAGTCGTCATCTAGGGCACATAATTTTTCATGTGTACAGCTCAAAATCGCTGGGTGATTGGCTTATTATATCAGCTTCCTGTTCTTCAAATTTGGAAGGAATTGGAAGTCAAATTTTCTAGGAATTTGCGTGCTATTGGTTGAATTCAACCAATCAATCTCATTGCTCAACAGGAATGAGTTAAGGCTTAATGCATCACATATGCTCTCCAAAAGAACTCCTTTTTACAGGTACACCATGCTTATTTTGACTTCCTACAGGGTTCCAACTATTTAATTTATAAAATTCCATGACTTTACATTTCAAGGTATATGTCAAAAATGAGGGTGAGTGCTTCATCACAGGTCCCAGACACTGAGAAATAGATAAAAGTAAGAGGCCATAGGACGAGTGCTTTCATCTGTTTCAAGGTGTCTGGAACCGTGATGAAGCACGACAGTCTTATCAAATGAAACAATTATAAGAAATTATGCACTGACATTTTTTCTCTTGTATTGCATTGTTTCTGTGACTCGTGATGATCAATAAAATATCTCATCAAAATGCAAGTGTTTGATCTCAGATGAAAAACATGTTTGATCTCAGATGAAAACCTGGTTGTGTTTTATCTGCTGTTTCACTAGGTATCAAGATTCAACCACCTGACCCAAATGGCTGTCATTTATCGGCTTTTGACTGCATGAATAATTAATGACTTTTGTGAGAGAAAAAAAAAAACTCCAATAACAAAGGAATTTAAGAAGCTGGGTACAAATGTTTTTTAAAAGTAAACCAAAATGAAATGCACTAGATTGTTATTGACTGCAAGCTGCATCCTTTATGGCTTTAATTTTCTTTTATATACCAGTGGTCAAAATAATATTTAAGCTTATAAAATCTCACAGTGAAAACAATACACTCTTTGTAGTTGTTCCCTTTAAAACGAACTTACATTTTGACGGCCACAAAGGCAACAAAAAAAGTACGGAATATTTGAAGCCCTGTTAAGGATAAATTCCGACTGGGCGACACGGCTCCCAAACAGCATCATCAAGGTGCTCCCATGTAATTAAGACACCGACAAAGAGAAAGCAAAAATAACCACGACATTGGTTATTTTTTTAATTAAACAGCAGCTTGTATGCAAAATAGTCTTTGCAGATTTACCCTTTTATCAGCTGAGGCCATCTGACAGGGTGCGGGAAAAAATAAAATTGTGCGGGTTTTGGGAGGTAAATTGTGCGGTAAAAAACGTCAATTGTGCAGGATTGCACAATTGTGTAAAAAACCACAATCGCCAGGCACCCTCCCCTCCCCCCCCCCCCCCCCCCCGCCAAAAAAAAAATGACAGGGAGGAAACTCTGGATAAATGAAAAGAACGACTATAGCTTTCTTGCTTTGGTAATTAAACATTAACCAAAATTCTCCATTTTGCAACTTCACACTTTCACACTTAAATTGCTGCAAAAACACTGAGCCGAGATCAGTATGCAAATTTTATTGCGTGCATGCTAAATGAAGAAAATTTGATAACACTTTTATTTTTAGTAAAAGCTTATAACACAGATTAGAGTGTAGAACTTGTATTCCTGAATGAAAACATCCTTTACTTGAATAAATAAAAATGTTAATGATTTTCTCTTGGCCAAAGTTTGCAGGGCTTTTGTTTTTCAATTCGCAAATTTGATCAGTGCCGACAGGCGCTACAGTCTGTTCACCTTTGCAAAAATATTTTACAAGTTCCCACAAACTGGCAGCCATTTTGGCTCGGTGATACATTTCTTCAGTGTTTTGTCTTTGCTACCGATATATGTATATAAAACTGACTGAGAAAGCGAACACGTTGAAGAGAATTTAAGCGGAATGATTTTTCTAAGGAAACATGCATCGTGGCGACAAAAAAAAAAAAAAAAACTACAAAAACTATCGCGCCACAACTGTTGTGCCAGCCAAGATGAGCGTAAATTGTCCGAGATACACATCAATAACTTTGTAGTCTATTTTAAGGATCATTTGTGGTTTTGTACAAAGACCAAATGAGCAAAAAAAGTCGGGAAAATATACACACCCTTCACTAACAAATACTTCATTGTTTCCTTCAATGTTTATATCCACTCGAGCTGTTCAGTCATGGAAGGCGGCGGATTTATCGATTGTTTTGGAAGGGATTAGTAGCCTAAAAATAGCCTAAAAACCTTTCTTGAAATCTCGGCAATCAATAGGAATACTGATTTAATTATTTTTATATAGATATTTCTGTATTGTGTGGGATTTGGCAGTCATTTTTACCTCATGGTATCATGAATACCATGAGGTATAGTGAGGGTTGGATGTCACTCCATTCCGTTAAACAATTAATGTATGCATTAAATCTCCATTAAAAGTGAATTAAACAAATTTACTCCTGTCTCCCCCGCTAGGTTTTGATTTGTCCACAAAGTCGGGCCATTGTCTTATGTTCATATATGTGGGGGGAGGGGGTGGAACAAAGACGGCAGTACATGTTTGAGACATGAGCTAAAATGGTGTCTGTCGTGTCGAGTCCGACGCTAAAATTGTAAACAGGGCCCGCGCAGCAAGATTTTGACTGGGGGTGGGGGGGGGGGGGGGGGGGGGGGGGCTTAAACGTGAGCCAGCTTTTTTTTTTTTTGGGGGGGGGGGGGGGAGTGGCATGCTACCCTTGGAAAAGTTGGGTTTTAGTTACTCTCAGATACCGGAAGGTCTTTCTAAAATTATGCTGCTTAACCGTAGGATCTACAAGAGATTATTGCAATTTATTTGCGCTGGCCTTGGAGCTGGCGTTATTTAGATTTGTTACATCGCACCGGTGAGTCCCAAAAAGGACGAAACAACTGTCCCTGCTTTATCGGTTCTGTTCCTGTTGGTGTCTTGGAAAGTTAATTTTACACGTAGTATCAGCCTTGTTGTAATTTCTTTGCAATATCAGTAGATTCAACATTTAGAACCAGACTTATAGATTCACCATCAAATCCTGTTTGAAACAATATAATTTACTCCAACCCAGTACTACTGCCATTAGCCTTTACAAACCCTGAATCCGCCGATTTCTGCTACATTTCATATATATCATATATATATATATCAATCAATGGAAATTAACGAATAAAATTTTAGTATAAATTAGATTGTTCAAAGACGCCGAAATTTCTCTTTCTGTTATTGCTATGATCTGCAAATTCGTTTGAGATGTCAAAAAGTCATTCTTCATGACTTTCATCATTGTCAGGTTGCTAAATCTCTCTTGCGTCATTGTTGAGAAAAAATTTCAGTCTTTAGGCGCTAGGGCGCTGAATGATTGTTCACCAGGATTTACCAATATGGAACAAAATCAAAAACACAGTTTATTACCAGCTTCTGGAAAGACGTTCAAATGAAATACTTTTAGTAATTGTTCGTTCGATAATAATTATTTTTTGCGTTTCTTTCTTTCTTTACTTGTTTATTTACTTAAGTTCTTATTATTTTTTCCTTTTACTGTGAAAAAGTGGGGGGGCTAAAGCCCCCGCCAGCTCCTCCCTCTGCGCGGGCCCTGGTAAAGGCGGATTTTTGTTCCTTTCGCTACACGTTTGATCAAAATACACTTTTGAAGACCTCACATACCATCAGAAAATGTGCTCAAGAATGCTCAAGTGAACAATTGGGTTAAAACTGGCGATGTATCCATCAAGATGTAGGCAGAAACTTGCCCAAATTACCCAAGCACATGGAGAGATCCAGTATGGCGGCTGTTGGCTCGAAAAAAACAGAGGGGTTTTTCGTTACATTCATGTCATGATCATATCAAAATACACGTTTATGGAGTTCTTAAACGAAATGGAATCATGAGAATACTTGACTGCAGAGAAATGAGCACCAAAGTCTAGCTTAAACGTGATGATTGATCGATCGTTGGGAAATGTTTACATACAGTTGGACGGCGACTAAATGACTATAATGCAGCCGCAACAAGAAATTATGCTGCAAGCTCAAATGAAATGAATGCTTTACTATCTGGAAGCAAAGGTAAGATTCCCTTGGTTACCATCGTAGTTCATTTTGTATAAAGCTTGTAGCAAATGAACTGCTATATTTTAACATTTGTTGGAAAACTTGCTTCATAATTTCCTGCAAAGAACGAAAACCATTTGTATTTGTGGCATTCGTTTCCGTCGATAATAACAAGTTTCTGTCGTTATTTCTTTTAGGTGTGCATATAAATGTAGGAGTTATTTTCCTCATGCAAGCAGCAAACCGACTTGACATGTATTTACTGGAATGTAGTGTTATTATTTGTTCATCATTTTCGCTTTAGTTTTAATGAAATCGGGATGATGAAACCTTAAACTATATTTTCGAGTTTCTTTCATTTGTCCAAATGTGAATTTTACGTTAATTTGATAATTAAATATATAACCAGATAATTTAGAGTTGACTTACATTTGTTTACTTGATAAAAATTAACATATTCACGTTACAACAGGATACAACAGGATACAACAGGATACAACAGTTCTAATCTCAAGTGTTGACCATATTTAGCTCATTGCGATTGAATTTGGCCTTTATGACACAAGCTAGATTTCAACTACATGTACTATTTAGTTTTAAATCACATTTGATAAGGTGAATGTTGTTTTTGTCCTGAAGGCAACTATCAGAATTAAATTAAGTTTTCATCTGACGATCAAAAGTGAAGTTTCTGTAGTCACACTGTTTGCTACAAAGGACAACAATAAGGCAACAGATTTAACAAAATTTTATTCTGTGCAAATTTTGCCTTAATTCAGAAGAAGGCAACATCAAACTTGTCATGATCATAAATTGTACTGATGGATTTATGAAAGACTGATATAAAAATACATCTACAATGGCAACTGCCAAGCTCAAAGCTGATAAAACACAACTGATGTATCTTTTCATAACAGTAATCACAGTATGTAACTATCAAACACATAAAAATTCCCACTCTACTTGAGACTTGTTGTTCTTCAGAAACTCTATTACAACTGCAGACAGTTGCTTTTAAGATTCCTGTAATAATTTGTATTTATATTTACATAAGGTTCTTTCAGTGTGAAGTTTCAATCACAATGTACTAGCCTAGTCTTATTGAGCGAAAATTGCTTGAAACCCCACCCTGGGAGGGTGGGTGGCCTAATGGTTAGTGCGCTGGACTCCGGATCGGGCGGTCCGGGTTCGAGCCCTGGCCGGGACACTGCGTTGTGTTCTTGGGCAAGATACTTTACTCTCATAGTGCCTCTCTCAACCCAGGTGTATAAATGGGTACCGGCAAATTTACTGCTGGGGGTAGCCCTGCGATGGACTAGCGTCCCATCCAGGGGGGAGTAGCAATACTCCTAGTCGCTTCACGTTACGGAAACCGGGATAAGCTCCGGCCTGATGGCCCCCTAGGCTCGTATACAGACTTTACCTTTCAGTGTGAAGTTTCAATCACAATGTACTAGCCTAGTCTTATTGAGCAAAAATTGCTTGAAACCCCACCCTGCACAGCGGCATATAGCATGTATATATGGAAGCACCCCCCCCCCCCCCAACCCAACCTTCCCATTCTGCAACAAGTTCATTCCATCCTCATATATTTCTATTGCATTTTTCAACTGAAACAGTTGGAAAAGAGACAAAGGTTCATAAGAATAATAACCAGATACCATGGGGTGGCTCGAAGGAGACTTTGATTATGAATTGTACGGGATTGTGCGGGTTTGACCAAATTGTTCTGTCCTGCACCCGCACACCCTGTCAGAAGGCCTTTTTTATGTTCCGATCTTGCACTTTGTAAGATCATTCTGACATGCAAAAGTTCGGCGTGAGATTTACACAATTTACGATTGCAATCTTGCACTGTACAATGAAACTATTATTTCTGACGCTTTTAAAGTTTTTGAGTTTAACAGTTCCTTTTGAGGTAGAAAGTTGCTGCTTAAGTTAAGTATCTACATAATGATCCATCATTCTGAAAATAATTCACTCCATGGTCCCCTTGTATCCACTCAGAATAACGGAAACACGTCTTAGTTTATACCTCAAAAATTCTCTGGTGTTCATAATTATTATCAAAAGATATAATATTTCTCCCATAATTATAAAAGCGCATTTCCAGACTTCAACATTTCTGATATTATCAGTGAGGAGTATGGACAAATTCGAAATTCCAAAAGCGACATGTGAACCTTTTGAAACTGCGACAAGAAAAGGTTTGAAATTTAGACTGGCGATGTAAAGACTCCCCTAACAGAGCCTCATATGTGACCCTCCACGGGAAAACAGGGAATAAGGTGAACGCACGCGCACGGCACGGAAGCAACACGTTCGCACGGTCCTAACTCGACACGCTTATCGTACGATTATGCAAATTAAAACAATTGATTTCCAGCAACGTGCTTGTGGCCTTTGTTTGCATCTGGCTAACACGGTAGAGCTTTGTTTTATAACACGGTAGATTGACACGGTTATTTTCAACATGGTAGATTTCTTAACACGCTAAGCTTCTTAACACGATAGACTTCTTAACACGGAAGATCTTAACACGCTAGACTACTCAACACTCTTTCTTCCTCACCGAGTACATCAAAAAGTAGATCTGGAAATCCTTTTTATAGTGAAACATTACGAAAAGAAATTGTTTGACGAACTACGTGTTTAGCAAAGTTTGTAGACTGCAAGCAGTCCCTCTTTCGCTTACTCCTGTAAGCAAAAAGCTAAAAAAGTCAAGATCAAAAAAACAGCCTCTAGTTTTTCGCTCGATAGACTGAGTCAAAGATGAATTGCTCGAGGTCAACAAGGTTGACTCGCAACGGCACTGTGAACGCTAATAAGTTTTCACAGCAAGATGTAATGAAATTATACTTGGCCGAATTTGCGAAGCATGAAAATAACAAGGCGTCGTTATCCGACCGAGGGATCCCGGGGTCGAAAAAATTGTTTTGTGTTGTAAGTTTCATGCCTGGAACAGCCGCTTGGAGCGAATGAGTGATTACAAGTTCAAGCTCGAACGACTTGACTTCTAAAACTAAAGAAGGTCGCGTCTCAGTCATGCTTCGTCGTACACGAATGCTGGTTTTAAATAGCTTTACCACCAAAATCATAATTATAAACCGTCCGTGGTTTTGACTAGCAAAGTGAATAAACAGGAAATTTCTGGTGTAAAATATCAGAATATCCGAAACAACTAAGCTTCCCTGGTAAGTACGAATAATAGTGATGCAATTGCTTGATCATTTCCCTCCCAGGGAAAGATATGGTTTGTTGACACGGTCATCGTGTTAACATTTTGCACGCATTGACACGGTGACCGTGTCAGGATGACCGTGTTAAGAAGACCGTGTCACCGAAACACGATTAACGTGTCTTAACACGCTGCTTTATTTTAAGCGTGCGAGGAAAAACAATAGCTTTGCTGCTAATGAGGGAAGTGACTTACACGGTCCTACCGTGTTGAGACACGCATCTTTTGTTTAAACGTGCGAACGTGCGTGCGTTCACCTTATTCCCTGTTTTCCCGTGGAGGGTCACATATTTCAAAAACAGAATATTCTACTTCACCGTGGACACATGACACTAAGTTAGAAAATATTGACTAGTTGGACAAGTATCAAGCTTGTTCATAAAACAAAAATGATTAATTTGAAACATAACTCAACCTGAAGGGGATGAAAATTGCCACTTTAAAAATTAATCAAAGATCTCTTCGAGATTCGACTATTTTGCATGGAGAATGCGTTGGGAAAATGTTAGTATTGAAAGCGATTTACGATGCATTAACCCATTGACTCACAATCCAGAAGGCTTTTATTAGCACGCACCCACCCCCCCCCCCCCCCGAAAAAAAAAATTCCTGGCTCTTTTACGGAATTTAACACAAAGTTGCGTGTGGAAAAAATATACCATATGCGTACTAAATTCAGACAAATAATTCCTTTCTGAAGTAAACTTTTATTACAACTAGACACGCTGAAAGACCAATTCATGATTTAAAATGTTAATTATCAACCTTGATAAATTGATCCCAAACCAAACTTGAAGACGGTGAAAAAAATTTCTTCATCTCCGCGCGTCATGTTAACAACTCGCAAAAATACAAACTCTTTCTACAAAATATAACACTAGTCCAAAACACTCTGGTGAAAGGTAGGTTTTCATTCTGTACAACTGTCACTGACATTTATTTAACCACCAGTGGTATTATCTTGGTACAGAAAAGCGGTAATTGGGGATAATAATTTGCGATTCATGGTGCCGTGAGATAGCAGAAAACTACTGAATTCCTTCCACAAAATTAACACTCACATTGCTTTTTATGCTTTCCATCACTATAACTAATAACAAAAAAAAAATACTTGTTTGCATTTTCCGAAGTACTGTAGTAAATCTTTGCATGTAAAAGGTCGTAAACTGAACACAATCATTAAATAAACAACAACGCGATGGTAAGTCGGCTGCACGCTGCATATCAGATGTCACCATGTGCTTTTCAAATCAATACGCTTCAGAAGCCTAAAATTCCAAACGTAAACTGGGCAAATGAAAGAAACTTGAAGGAAGTTTTGTTTTAGATTAATTCTCATTTCAAGATGTAGCTACTAATGTATCAAAGCTTCAAAATTCTGCATATTTTTGAAGCCGTGAGATCCTGCATTATTCACGCTAAAGCGTAAGTTTAATTTTAGCCCGACGGCTTTTTGCAGTCAATTTTTTCACTAAGTGGCTTTACCGATCCTTCTAAAAATTCCATTTAAGTTCGAAGCAATATTGTACATTACCATTTTCCTGTCTGAAGTCCGTGAATTGTGGTCAAAACAAAAGATTGCGTGACGAGCTAAAAATACTTCTTTCAATGAAGACGAGAAACAATAGACTTGTAACAATAGAAAATAGCATTGGCCAATATCCTCTGACAATGAAGATTCGCAGCAGCTTTTAAGCATGTAAAACTGAGCGACTCAATCGATGAATAGCACAGACCTTTGAAAAATACCTACCTGTAGTTTGCAAAAGGCTAGACAGGCTAAATAACGAGCGAGGCGTGAAAATAACACTTCAGGATCGAGAAGTGCTGACGCATTCCTATCCAATGACGTTTTTATCGCCCACGGAGAAAAGTATCCCCTTGACAAATTAAAACAGTCCCTTGAGAGTATAAAAAAATGTGGGTCAGAGAGTGACAAACGATGCCTCCAATTCTTACTATTTTTCTTGTACCAAGCAAAATAGTCGAAAAAACTAGCTTCTACGGTCCTTATTAGTTCCGCATCCGTTGACAAATTGGAAGAAGCAGCGCTATATTTTGCCTTTTAATTTTTTAGAATGAGAACACTTTGCATAGTTTTTGCACACTATTAGCAGTTATAACAAATAATAATTATACATAATTAGGCAAATCTTTCTTTAAATCAACCAATCAAAAACACTACCAAGTGGGTACCTGAATCACTTTGCTGTTGCCCACACCGCAGAGAGCATAGAAAACCATTAGGTTCAACGCAAACTTGACTGCGTTCTTTACAAGCTGCAGCAAATAACACTAAAAGGGAAATGACAAAATCCATTGCCACAAAATACTTAAACAATTAATTTTCAGTAATATCTGAAAACGTTTCAGTATTTAAAACCTCAAAAACTTGTGTCAAAAATTTCTTTATCTGTATATAAGATTAATAGGCCATTTCCGAGTCGCCCTTTGCCTCAGTTTCAAAACGAGTCTACGTGCGAAACCATTGAAATGAAAATGACTTTGATTTGCATGAAAATGGTCTTGAAGATATGAATGGTTTCGCACGTAGACTCGTTTTGAAACAGAGGCAAAGGGTAACTCGGAAATGGCCTATTTCATTGCCGCTTGAAGTTACCTCTGATTTGTCCCAACTGACATTTCACAACATGCCAGATCAGTTGATTGGATAAATATTCACAATGAAATTTGTAACAAACCAAACGTTGTAAAATACATCACAGGTGGCTCTCAACCAATAAGGGGCAGCAAAAATTGGCTCAGTTATTCTACATAAGAATAAATTAACTGTTAAGGACTTTCACGGAGAATTCTCTAATGGAAAAAGTCTTCTGGATGGGAAATGTAGTCAGAGCTCTTTTTACCATGTTGTAGCTGAGTGAACAACCAAATATTTTTTTTTCTTTGCGTTTTTCCTTGCATGAATTTTTTTTTCTCCCATCCCCCCATCACTTTTCTAATGGTCTGCCCCTAATGTACACAATCAGAACTTCTAACGCTATATCTCGCACGGAAGAAATGGGTTTAATAATTATTGAGTAAACCCATCGATCAACTGTAATATTCCGGGTTTTAGAATTCCGGGGTTTGGTTTACGAAATTCGGAATTTCCGGAATTCCGGCTTTTAAGACAAGGCTTTTTACCTGCATGACCACGAACAAACTGCACTGAATCTGCACTGCGCTGAGTTGGTGGTGACATAATCTCAGGCTCTTCTGGCAAATTGCAAACATATTCACTTCCACTTTCACATTCCAACAGCTGGTCTACACCGCAAACAAAATCATCCCATCACAAACATGTAGAAATAATAACTGGCTTAAAAAGTTGTTAATAGTCTATCTTAATTTGTCTTGGATCGCTACCATAAGTATTAGAACCGAGTCCTATTCCTATGTGGTGTGCTAAGCTAAATGAACAATACATCCTGTCAAATGCGAGCACTTCGATTCGGCATTTCACATACATTTTTTTCACTGGCCTCTTCCACTAGTGTCTTCTGTGCCGGTACACAACGGAACATTCCGTTAGTCGTGATGAGTTTTTATGTCTGATCGGAGCCATGGAAGCTTCCAATTCTTCCAAGAAACATCTTCGATCGACCTTGAAAAGTTTCCGATGAAGGCACAAGAGCATACGAGTCGGGACTTACATGAAGACTGTTAAGTATTTCATTTGCGGTTTCTGATTGGTTAATTAAAACATGGATGCCTTCTGATTGGTTCATTTTCTCTGAAAGCCATTTCCTGAAGAAGAGCATGGAACGTATTCATGCAAATCCTGAATTTTTATCGACCCATTGAAAATAAAACAAAAACAAAAACACAAAACCAAGCTCTCAATTTTGAAAAAAAAATGCTACTACATTACAATATAAAACGATTATCTCAAACTAGACATTAACGGATACATCAACGGAATATTTGGTGGCGAAACCAACGTTTTGCGCGAGTACAAAAGTTTAAAGGTGTGTTTTTTTTTAGAGGGTCACCAGTCTTATTAAAAATCCGAAACTGAAACAAACGAATGGCAAACCTGTCAAAACCATAGCAGTAGCACTAAATATAACCTGTGCCAACTCTAACGGATTAACCGGGAGTCTCCCGGATACAAAACGAATCTCCAGTACGGGGCACTAAATCTCCTGGAAACGAAGGAAAATCATGAAAATACAGGTTTTTACCCATGTTTTGGGAGAAAAATTTGAAATAATTGACGCATTTTTGTGTGTGAATCGGCCGAGCTCTATTTTTAACACCGTTTTGAGGATTGAGAAGAGGAGGTCTCCCCGATATTTTTTTTTAGGTTGACATCTCATAAAAATTTGATTATGTTTTCTGTTTAATATTTTACCACATTTTCCATATCCGGTAGCGGCGAGGTAATTCAGATGAAACGTTTCTTAGTTTAAAGTTTAATTAGGACCCACCTTGTCCAATAGGTGTCTCGTTCTGTCTTGGACCTCTTTTTCTTTGCCATTCCCTTTCTCGTTGCTCTTTTCAAATTCGTTGTTTCCTTTGACGTTCTCTTTCTCGCTGCTCTTCGCTGTTTGTCTGTCTCTTTTGCCAAGCCCTTTCTCGTTCTCTTTCTCGCTGTTCTTCGCTGTTTGTCAGTTTCTTTTGCCGGGACCTTTCTCGCTCTCTTTCTCGCTGTTCTTCGCTACTTTGTTGTCTTCTTTGTTGGTCCCTCTCTCGCTCTCTTTCTCGCAGCTCGTTGCTGTCTCTCCGCCTGTTTTCTCTTGCTCTTTCTCGCTCTCTTTGCCGTCGCAGTTCGCTTGAACCCTGTCTCCCCAAACTTGAATTTAACATGCTCTCGTTTGTCAATATCGACATAACAAGAGCTCGCAATAAAAAAGGTTTTTCTCGCGTCTTAATAACTTCAGTCTCACTGAAATTCGTCGACTATTAGTCGTTTTGAATTTTTTTTCGCAAAAACAGATTTTGGCAATGCGATTTCCCGCCACAGGGCAGCAAACTCGTCCCCAGGCCTAATCCGTGCGTACGGGCGTACGGGCGGGCGGACGGACGGACGGACATGACGTCATAACCAAATTTTCTCGGCTCGATGGGTTTGCCAATCTTGTAGGTATGGATGCTCCGTCATTTATAGCGGGAGCTCCGCTATAAATGACAAAATTTATGTTCTAGTCATGTCAACATATATGCGCCAAACAAAGACAAAATAACGTGCAAATATTTGAAAAATTTGCATAAAATGCTGCAGACAGAAAATTTAGATTGTGAAGATAATTTCTTCTGCGGGGTGATTTTAATTGTCCTCTTAATCCCAATTTAGACAAAAAAGGTGGTGTAATTGTTCCTAGAAAAATGGTCATAGATAATATTGAATGCTTTCGGAATGAATTGGACTTAGTAGACATTTGGAGGATAAAGAATCCTCAAACAAAAAGTTACACTTGGAGCCAAAAATCACCTCAAATATTCTGTCGTTTGGGTTATTGGGTAATATCGAACAATTTGCAAGACTTCATGGATTCAACAGCTATCACTCCAGCACTCAAAACAGATCATGCTGCCATTGAGCTTGTCTTAACTAACTCTAGACAAGAAGCCAAAGGTCCAGGCTACTGGAAAATGAATGTCTCTCTTCTGGACGATGAAAACTATCTCAGTAATTTAAAAGATAATATTCCGGGATGGAAAAGGTTAGGTCTAGAAAGCCTTTCTGATAAACGCAGCATTTGGGACTGGTTGAAGTATAACATTCGAAATCATGCTATTTCATACTCTAAACAAAAGGCGAAAGAACGTAATAGAAAACTAACAGAATTACAAACTGGGTATGAAGAAGCAACAAAGAAATTTGAACAAGACCCTACCCCTATAAATCAAAATTGTTTAAATGAAGCAAAAGAAATTTTCGAACATTTTCATGAAGAAAAAACTAAAGGCATAATTGTTCGTGCCAGAGTTCGTTGGCACGAACATGGCGAAAGAAATATAAAATATGTTTTAAATCTAGAAAAACGAAATAACGTGGAAAAACATATACGGAAATTATTTGTTAGTGGGGTGATTACAACGGACCCTTTCAAAATACTGAATGAACAAAAAAGTTTTTATCAAAATTTGTACAAGTCAACATTTACTTATATATCTGGAGATGATTTTTATAATCTTGCGAAGGAGCCATATATATCTCTTGAAGAAGCAAAAGCAACCTTGGACACTTTTCAAACTAATAAATCGCCTGGTAATGATGGAATGCCAGTTGAATTTTACAAACCTGGGACCGTATTAGCGATTCTTTCATAGAATGTGTTAATGAAGCCTTCAAATATGGAGAAATGTCTAGCTCCCAAAAACAAGCAGTTATTACACTAATTGAGAAACAAGGCAAAGACAGGACCTTCATAGGAAATTGGCGCCCGATTTCTATCATCAATGTGGATGCAAAAATAATGTCAAACACAATCGCAATTAGAGTTAAAAATGTCTTACCATATATTATTCATCAGAACCAAACAGGGTACGTCAAGGATCGTTACATCGGAGAGACAGTTAGATCTATTTTTGATATAATGGAATTCGCAGATACTGAAAATGTTCCCGGCATTTTGATTTTCATAGATTTTAAAAAAGCCTTTGACACATTAGAATGGAGCTATCTCTTGAGATGCTTGAACGCCTTTAATTTTGGTTCCGACTTCATAAACTGGGTAAAAACATTTTATCAAAATATCCAGAGTTGTACAATCAATAATGGCTTAGCCTCGGATTATTTTACATTGGAGCGTGGCGTGAGACAGGGTGACCCCCTTTCCCCCATTGAAGCCTTGGCTGTTTCCATTCGTAAAAACCCTGAAATCGAGGGAATTAAAATAGGAAAATATGAAACAGTCGCTTCAATATGCAGATGACACAACTGCAGTTCTTTCAAATTTAAATTCGGCGAAAACCTTATTTCAACAACTAGAGGTATCTAAAAATTTATCTGGTTTAGAGTTGAACACCTCAAAAACAGAAGGTATGTGGATTGGGTCTTCTAAAGGTAACGAAGAAACACCACTCGGAATAAACTGGCCACGAGAGCCTATTAAAGCACTGGGGGTTTATTTCACGTATGATTTTTTTAAGATAAACTTGATAAAATGAAAAGGCTCACTAATATTTGGTCCTCCAGAGGACTTTCTATTTATGGCAAAGTAACTATAATCAAATCACGTCTCATTTACTAAACTGGTATACATCTTTACATTACTTCCAACTCCAGAAAAAAAAATATTAAAAAAGCAAATCATATAATTTATACATTTCTGTGGAAAGGGAAAGACAAGGTGACAAGGCTTTCAGCGATCAACAACTTAGAAAACGGTGGTATAAGAATGATAGACCTAGAAAGTATGATTAAAGCTCTTAGGCTAGCTTGGTTGAAAAATTTTTTTTAGCAATAATGAAAACACATGGAAGTCTTACTTGATGTATCTGTTGAAAGATGTGGGAGGCTCTTTTATCTTTCAGTGTAATTACGCAATGAAAGATCTCTTAATAACTTTTCTGTTTTACAGGGAACTTCTACACTGGTGGGCAGAATTTCGTGATCTCTGCTCGAACAAAAAATATTGGATTTCGGTAATATGGAATCATAAGGAGATAAGAATTGATGGGAAACCAGTTTTTTTACAAGGAGCACTTTAAATCGGGAATTTACATTGTAAACGATCTCTTATTACATCTGAATAATATCGAATCTTACAATGAAGTGAGTCACAAAATAAACAAAGCTAACTTCCTTACATGGACAAGCCTTAGACACGCGATACCTTCGAACTTAAAAACATTACAATGTTATTTCAGTATAGGCGATCCTTCTTTCACGTGCGGGAATACTATTTTTGATATAAGAAAAAATAAATCAAAAGACTATTATACCTTGATAATTAGTGGAAAAGCTAGACTGCCGAATAACGCCCAGAAACTAAAATACGAATCTGCCTTAACAGAGGAGGAATTGAAACGTGTTTTCAGTCTTCCTCATACTGCGGCTTCTGAGCCTTACGTCAAAGCCTTCCAGTTTATATAAAATCTTAAACTCTATACTTCTCACTAATAAGAAATTAATTAAGATTGGATACAGCGAACATGATAGATGCACTTTTTGCGATAAAGAATCAGAAACGTTACATCATATTTTTTACTACTGCCCTTACTCTAACAAGTTCAGTAAAACACCAAAGAATACAATTAAGTTTGAAAGACATTATACTTGGTAAAATGGAAATTTCACACCCCTTACTCGATTATTTATTGTTATAACATAGCTAGCAGAGCCGCGCAATCAAATTCAGTATACGTAAGCGTGCTCAAAATCCCGATAGTGCACGCTGATGACGTAATCTACGAGTGAAAATCTTACTGAGCTCACACGCTGTGTTTTGCGAAAGCGATCGATGACATCTTATCTTCGGAATGTGGAAAGTGAATCCTTTCAATATTTTTTCAAGGATACGAGCTACAAGGTAAGCTGTTTCTTATTACGAGACGGAGAGCGAAAGAGAAAATAAATTCGATTTTGCCATCAAAGTTGTTTGTGTGCTTTTCTTCTTTCAAACAACAACAACTAAAGCGCGAGTCTCGAAGGACGAAAATCATCTTTTTCACGGCCCTAACGTGGAAGAATGCGTCAACCATGAATGACAACAGTTCGATGACAGTAAAACCTAGCTACCGAACGAAAGTTTTCGCGTTTTAAGCGTTACACCAAAGCGTCAACGGCTTTGTTGTGATTTTTGCCGCACAGGAAAATTTAATTCATCGGGCGATTCATTTAAGGACGTTCGCGCTAATTGTTTATGCGCATCCTTACTGCGCACGTAATTCCTGTCGCAAGGCTACGCCACGTCATGCATCGAGCGCGCGCGCTGAGGAAACTTTCCAACCACATATAGGGTGAGTAGCCGTTGCGATAACTTCGCTTGCAGTTTGCCAGCTTAAATGGTCGGTGACCCCTACTTTTTTCTTAACAGATCACTTTTGTTAACGATTATCTACGTTTTGTGAGAAAATGAAAAAAATCTATCGATGAAAAGGTTGATTTTTTTTGCCCCACGCACGTTCGAATTTCGCTTTTTGATCGTTTCGTTTTGCCGTACGACGGGTTCAAATGCCTCTTCCAGGGCTAAGTTTTGCATAAAAGATGGCAACACTTAAAATTATTTACGCCACAGACGCACTTCTTCAAAATATCACCAAGATCGTTTGCCTCCGTTTTCTCATCATCGATAATTTAAACTACAAACCTAGAAAGCCGTGCAAAATTACGTGCGCCAATTTTTCAAAATCAGGGTAGTTTTCTACAGACCTTATCTCTGAAACGAAGTCGGTGACCCCCACTTTTTTTTGTATTTCTGACACAAGTAACTCATTATCCGTCCTCAGTGAAAATTTTAGAAAAATCTATCGACTAGAAAATTTTCGCGCGAACGTCCTTAAAAAGAAAAACGTTTATTTTCATCACGACCCTAATTCTGCAACCACGAATGAAATCGTTCCAGAAAAATACTAAAAACTAAGCATGGAACCGGATTCTTTGACTCTTTTAACCCTCGGAATCTGCTCGGCTGTTCGAGGCTGTTTTGTTTTAATTTTCTTCCGCTCTGGACTCTGGAGTAAAAATTTAATTCAGCGAAAACTAACCTCGGAATCAAAAGCAGCATTTGCTGTTTTCGTTTGTTTTTTTCCTTCGCTCTGCCACCGAATAAACTTAGTCAATTTATTAGCCATTTGACACAAACTGCACCACTCGTGTAAACGTGTACATGTGTAATTTATCGCTCGACCGCTATGTTTATTTTGTCACACTGCACACAATAAATACAGTTACACTCAAGAAGCTAGAGTTGCTCTCGGCTATCGCCTCGGGCAACTCTTAGGCTTCTTTCGTGCTCTCCAAACTTCCCGCGTGCTCCATAACTCGATAGTGCAAGCTAAAGCATGAACCAATTGTTAATTAGTAGCAAAAATACACATCTTGTCGAAGAAATGGTGTACGCCCTTATATTGAAGGTTTTAAATCAAAAATTAAAATAAAGCTTGAAACCGAGAAGTATATTGGTATATAAAAAAAAAAAAAATAAATTAAGAATTTTCAAAAAAAAGTGGGAGAACTGGGAAATTGGAGAAATATAATACATTACGAGAACTGTTTTAAGGATTGCGTTGTAACTAGTGTGTGTAATGTAGTGTAAGCATTGTTATTAATTAGTTTTAATATAAGTAATTATGTAATGTAAATGTAATAATAATGTAAGTAATTATGTAATGTAATAATAATGTAAGCAATGACTTGTAGAGCTAGTGACAGCAATTTGCGCGGCTGTCGCTTTGTCATTTAGTTTTCGCGTTTGCGTATGTATTTGTTTTGTTGGTATGTATTTATTAAAAAAAAAAAAGAAAAAAAAAAAAAAAAGAAGTTTCAGCTGGTACTCGCTGTTGGCTTCAGCAACTCGCTCGGCAATGGATTATTCAAGCGGCGATCAGCGATTTTCGTTCTCGGCGGCTGATGGAAAGTGTTCGTACCTGTTCGTACATTGTTCAGGTGAGCTCATACAGGTTGATTTTTTGTGTGAACTCGAATAATCGTTCCTTCATATTTAAACTATTAACTTGTTATTGGAAACCTTGTAATTGGACTCCTTGTTGTTGGACACTTTGTTATTAGACACTTTAGCTGCGTGTGCTTCAATTAGGTAAAAAATGGGGCGTGCTAAGAACCAATCAGATTTGAGAATTTTGTTTTAGTTGTGATTAATGCTATTAAACGATAAGTGCACGGAAGTACTACAAGTACTTCAGCTAGTGCAGCTATTACAACTACTACAAGTGCTACAGCTACTACAGCTACGTCTACTACGTCTACTACAACTACTACAACAACTGCAAGTACTACAGCTACTACAACAACTACAAGTACTACAGCTACTACAAGTACTACAGCTACTACAACAACTACAAGTACTACAGCTACTACAACAACTACAACTACTACAAGTACTACAGCTACTACAGCTACTACAACTACTACAAATACCACAGCTACTACAGCTACTACTAGTACTACAGGTACTTCTGCTACTACAAGTACTACAGCTACTACGGCTACTACAGCTACTACAACAACTACAAATACCACAGCTACTACAGCTACTACAAGTACTACAGGTACTTCTGCTACTACAGGTACTACATGTACTACTAGTACTACAGCTACTGGAGGTACTAGAGTCACTACAGCTGCTACAGCTACTACAGCTAGTACAGCTAGTGCAGCTACTACGGCTACTACAGCTACTACAGCTACTACAAGTACCACAAGTACTACAAGTACTGCCGTTACTACAGCTACTACAAGTACTACATGTAATGCAGGTACTACAGCTACTACAGCTACTACAAGTACCACAAGTACTACAAGTACTGCCACTACTACAGCTACTACAAGTGCTACATGTACTGCCGCTACTACAGCTACTACAGCTACTACAAGTACTACATGTACTGCAGGTACTACAGGAACTACAGGTACCTCAGCTAATACAAGTACCACAAGTACTACAGGTACTACAGCTACTGCTGTAAGTACAGCTTCTACAGCTACTACAAGTATTACAAGTACTACTGCAACTACAGCTACTACAGGTAATACAGGTAATACAGTTGCTACAGCTACCACAGATACTACAAGTACTACAGCTACTACAGCTACTACAGGTAATACAGGTAATACAGTTGCTACAGCTACCACAGATACTACAAGTACTACAGCTACTACAGCTACTATAGCTACTACAGCAACTACAGCTACTACAAGTACTGCAAGTACTACCGCTAGTACAGCTACTACAAGTATTACATGTACTACAGATATTACAGATACTTAAGGTACTACTAGTACTACAGGTACTGCAAGTATTACAGCTACTACAGGTGCTACAGATTTATACAGATAATACAAATCCTACAGGTGCTATAGTAGTTTATTCGGACAGTTATTCATATTCAATACTGTGTCAAATTAAAATTGCTTGTTCCAGGTATAACCAAGTACATGATAATCATGGGGATCGACGGGGAATTGGCGGATATCGCGCTTGTATAGTAGGCAGCCCCGACCGAGTGAAACAATCGCCGAGACGATGGCATCAATAGTGGGATAACTCAATTGAAGGAGCTCTCCAAGAAAAGAACCAGATGGAATACCATCATTAACTAATTAGCCACAAGGCCAGCTCAAATATATGATCACTTTTGGTTCTTGCAAGTCGCGCTTGGCCACCGTGTTTAGAGGAGAAACCACAAAACCGTCAGGAAAAGGCGGTACATCGAAAGGTCCTGCAACTCGACCAAGCGAAATTTCGTCACTGATATAGTCTTGAACTGCGAAAGGAAAATACAACGCAGCACGGCGGGTACGAAGGACAAACACTTGAAGGGTGTGGTTAGTATAATCAAGTGGCCAACCAAATTCCAAAAAGTAACAAATGACACTGTCATCATAGTCTTGAAGCAACGCACGCCACACTGGGATATTCAGTCGAGAAGGAACGGGAATACGAAGTCCTGTATTATTGAACTGTTCCGAAAAAAAAGACAGCACAGTAAGCGTCGACAAAGGAACCGCTGACAGGACGTGTTGCGTAATCAGAAACTAAATGCCTCGATTGTGAAAACTAATAAACCCATTGTCTTGCGTAGAAGAACTAGGGCTGGGACCATGGGGACACGAAAACTTTGTCAGTCCAGAATCGAAATGTCGCGCAGGAGAAAGTCTTGCAATGAAAAGTCTCGAGTAAGGGTCCGGACGCACTGGACTGACAAAATTTGTTCGGCCCTTACAAAAATCTCGACAGAATTCGTATCTGTCAAATTTTCATTTTCAAGCGTGGGCGCATTGAGACACAGCAAAATATTTGTTAACCACGTCAATCACACGGAAATAAACACTTTGTCTCAACTTGACTGTTTTCAATTTTGATCAGTCGTGATGCAAGTTATACATGTACTCGGCTGACTCGGGAGGTTTGCATACGCATGTAGAAATTGAACAGCATTTGGCCCTTGAAATGCCGCTGGAACGTAAACTTGGGAACCGTAATCAGGTAATAGTTGTATTCTGAGTAAGGACCATTAATATGCAGCATGCTGGGGGTATGAATCTTCTATCTTCACCGTTTGATGGCGCAACAAATATAAAATAATTTTCGCGGGCTTGGGGCTGAAATACTCCGACTAAAATAGAGATCAATTTTTCTTGATAGACATTTTCCTTCAAATCATGGCGTGTAAATTGACAAATCTGTCAGATTTCACGCCTGACAAAAATTTGTCCTGCGCCGAGACAGGACGACGGGGTCTTTGAAGTTTGAAAAGCCTTGACAAAATTTGGTAGATATAGTGAACTGATGACAGATTTTTTTTTTCGCAAAACAAACAAAAATTTGCCCAGTGCGTCCGGGCCCTAAATTGGATAGAGCCATAACCAAAATTCAAAACGAGCACGCCCCCAGCGTCGGTTCCGTAAAGAATAGGAGGCGTAAATTAGTGTAGTTTTTTGACGTCGCCGGCGAATATTTCGCAACCAGAGCTTTTAGAGGACAATCAGAAGAATTCTCCCAATGCGACTCCTGCTTTCGAAGACGAGTCAAGCACTCTGCGCAGATATGTTTTGACAATTTGTGCTCTCCACGGATAATACCGAAGTGGTAAGAGAAAGTCAAAGATTTCTCCTGCAATGGGTGTCCGTTAAGTGTTCTACTTTCCAAGTAAAGATAGGAGTCTCCTCATTTAACAAGTCCACGCTCAATTTTGAGCAATACTGAATCATGAAAATTAAGAACGGCTGACCGTTCTTACTGTTGTGCGAAATACATTAAGGACACTAGATGTTGTTCACGCTCCGTGCGCTCTAAAGGAATGATATCCTTGCATAACAAAATTTGAGCGTATCCAGCCACGAACTCCGCCAACGTTAACTCCTCGTATTTGACCTCGCGCTGCGCACGTGTGATACAAAGAAAACTGTGGGGCCATCTTTGAGGATACAAAACCTCACTGATAACTTTTGCCCACCGGCCCAATTTTAACTTACCAGGACGCCAGGAAGGTGCAGAAGTACTGAAGTACTCATTCTTAGACTCGCTATCATCATTACAGCCAACGCCAAGTTGGTCTACGCGTAGATTCACGGTCTTAGCCAACTCGGTCATGGCACGCAGCTCTGGCAATGAAACAAGGGCGGTACTGCTGGTGTTTGCTGGTGTTGTGAAGCGGAAGGACGCACTAACACGCGCAATTCGTTAGTCTCCAGTGCAAGAGATTTAAATTCGGTGGTTAAGACCTGCACCGATTCTTCCAAATATCGCAAGACGTCAGGTTTTGAAGAAGCGGTATCGTTGGAAACTGGACCCCTACAATCCTTTCCAGGACGACCAAAATCATGTGCGGACTTAAACTCGTTGCAACCTGGTCACCTGTTTGACGGCCCGTTAAGGTAAAACGAAATAAGAAGGAACGAAACAGTACGATTCAAAACTCAGTCTTGTACGCTCGAAGTAAAAACTCGAAGTAAAAACGAAACTCCTATCACCTGATGCCAATGGGTGTGTTTTGCGCTATTAATCCCTTTGCACACGTGCTTGTCCAAAGGGGGTAATGGTAAGTTTATTTTGGAAGGATTTGGCGAGAAACAACCTGAGCCATACAATCCTGCACGTGTACCAACTAACCATAAATATTCTCCTACACTATTTTTGCGCTTTATAAGTCTGTCATTACGGATCGAATCTGCATAACATCCCCCAAGTAAGTACGCCGACTGAGTCAGTGCGTATTAGGCTGGGAGCTACAACTAAGTACAGATCACATTTGGCTTACATCGGTAACGAAATACAAACAGACTCGGGTCTACTTGGGTTTGGCACAAATGACATATCCAAAGTTCCAATTCAATCCTACGTCGGCAACTTGGAGTTGGAGTTCTAAATTATAGAGCACTGAAATTATTAGCAAATAAAACAGCTTCATACATTAATGTAGATAGAAAAAGAATAAAATCCCTTAAACTTACAGAGCTGAAGAACTGCTCACAAAACAAATGCGGTCTGAGTGGAGGACCTGTGTGAATGAAAAAAAAAAAAAAAACAGGGAAAATTTGGTTAACTTCTAAGTGGTTAGAAGTCTATCCCGCGAAGATCTAGAGAAGGAAAATTTAAAAAAAACGTAACAAAAGAAAAAGAATAAAGACAACAAAAAGTCCCGTTTAGATCTGGTTTAAACGCCGCATTTTACATGCGCGAATCTCATACAAATAGTAGTCGACTCGAATTACAACAACAACAAAAAAAAGAAAGTCGTCATTGGATTAAAATGTCGCATTTAATTGTGCCGAATTTAATTCAGAGGCGTAGCTAGGTGGGTACTGGGTGCCCGTGACAACCCCCCCCCCCCCCCACCCCTACCCCTTCTTTGTGAAATATTTCATTTAAAGTAAACAACATAAAAACCTTATAATTCAGGTAGCGAAAAAGCGCGAATGCGAAGACCCAACATGCCATACATCTTTTCTAGTGCTAGATATTTACATACTCTAATTTTCAAGTACCCTCAGTGTGACACAGTGTGCCCCCCTCCCCCCCCCCCCCCCCCCATGCCCCTGTAATTGCTGAACGTGAGTGACATTTTTATTGCTGGATTTTGTTTTACGTTTACCACCAATATTGCTGACATAGTCAATGAGGACCAAGGAGCAGGTTTTGTGTTTTCATCGTTTATTCGTGCAAACTGGAGACGGCGACTTAAAATGCAAACAAGTTTAGCAAAGAGCTACACTTCGTCCTACGTACCTTACAGATTAGGTGCAGTGTCTGTACCGGTGTTTCATTCACCATTTTGCACTGGCGATAAATTTGCATTCCGCGGCGACAACTCTTTCCAGTATTTTTATAAGTTGCCTGAAATGGCTTCTTTGTTAAATCATCGGAATAAAATAAAGAGTGAAAACATGCAATAAATATATGCTCAGCGAGCGAAGATCTGCTTAACAAACGCACAAGGCTTGAAATTGAAGTTTATCTCTACCAAAATATTTTAAAAAACGCCTTTGCTATAAAGTTAAGTTTGACCAAATTCGTGCACAGTATAAAATTTATTTACCGCCACTGTTGAGGTCATCCCTTAACAAAGGTCTTTAAGGACAAGTCCATCCCTCCGTTCTGGTATTTTAATTACGTAATACCAAACGTGCATTTAAGGTGACTCGATCGAAATAAATGACGCGCCGTATGGATGCCTAAACACTCTAAGAACTTCATCATTTCTGACTCGATTTCTTCACATTTTATACGACATTTATCGAGGTATAATATGTATGTCAATATGTTGATGTAATATTCGTTCGTTTTGCGCGACGTTACATTAATTGAACACTATTTTTTGGATAAAATTCTAGCGCTAAGATTCCGTTTAAGCTTCTGCAGTTAGCTCGTAATAACATCTCGCCATGACTGTTCAATTTTCTACAAAATCATCGGAACAGAAACCCCGGTACAATTTGGACATCAAAATATTAACTCCGGGCGAGTTTCGAAGTTTCGAACACTCCAGCGCCTCCCAATTTCACCTAAAAGCACAACAACCGAAGAAAAAGTAGGTTCAATGTATCAGTTGTATTAGCTCCAAATCGGCTATTTGCAACGATGAAAAGGTTTGAGGTAATATATATTTTTAATTTTTTTTTCATTTATTTTATATTTATTGTTTATTTTTTTAATATATTTTTAAAGTGAAGCACTGCTTCAACTCTGTTGTGAACACGGCCTTGTTGTTATTTGAATTCTACAGCTGACGCTATGCAAATTTTTTTAATTGGATGATAAAACTGCGGTTTTTTTGTATTTTTCATTTAGACAGAAAAAGCACCCCCATAGATCGATCTTTCATGGCGAATTTGAGCGATTTTTATCCGCAGAGACGACAAAATGAAGCAATTGAGGTCGATTTACGTTAATTTTGAGCTTACATTTAGACATTACTCGCAATATTTTACTATAATAAGACCCTTTCGATATTATCATATATTTGTTTGTATTTCGATCTGATAGAGTCACACCGCTTGTATGGAACCCTCTGATAGAAGTTGGGTTTCTTTTGTTAATTCACCTCTTTTTAACATGATCACTCTTCTCAACTGTTTCCTCAACGTACTGACTCGCCTTTTGAAAATCGCTGAACCCGATCCGCTTCTAGAAAATTGTTTACAATGCAGCAGTCAAACATTCATATATTTGTACGACTGTTTTTGCGTATGCAAAACAGGAGTTATGAGATGAAAGGGGAGTTGAAGCGGTCGATCCTTCCTTCATCGGTCGATCAAATGTAAACGAAAGGTATTGACAAATGGTTGGCAGACCTAACGCGACTCTTAGTTGGACATTACGGTTTAAGACCCATGACAGACCACTGTACTTTACGCGCTAATGTTTTTTGTTTTTATCAAGTACTTGGCTGTATGGGTTGATAGGTTGGAAATCGATTGTGAACATATTCTGCTTTTATTTACTCTTAAATCAGGTGAATGTTGTTTCTGCTCCATAGAAAAACCAACAGAATTGTATTAAGTTTGCATTTGACGGTCAAAGCAAAATTGAAAGCGAAGTTGTGTAATCGCTAGCTGATAGAAGATTATCAGTGTCACGCTGTGCGCCACAAAGGTCAAAGACAACGCAGCAGATTTTAAAATCAATTTTACTCAACGCTTAATTTTTACAACAATCGAAGAAGGCAAAATCAAACTTACCACGCTCATAGATATTGATGACGGATTACCATTCCCATGTATATCTTATAACGGCCGGCAGCCGTTAGTAGCTACTCGAGCGATGAAAGCTCAAGGTTGCAAAACAATAGATGCGCGGATCGATAAAAGAGATCATATGTTTTCAAACACGCCAAGAAAAATACAGAGAAGAAAACAGCTTGCCTCCAAAATTATCCAGAGGTACACGCAATCGAATTCCAACAAAAAGTCGTTCCATATGTCATCGCTTCACCACAAAGTCAGAGTTCGCGGCTCAAACTTACAATAATTGGCGAAGAAAACATTGCAACATCGATATACTTAGCCGTAAAAACGTTGTACAACTCAACCAAACCGCTGGGAGCTGCGCTCAAAAAGCCAAGATTCTTATTAAACTCGAGTTTTCACAGCTTTGGTTTTTAATCTTTGTCTCCCTCTTACCCAGGCAACCTCGGTGCATCCGTTATTCTTGGCCACCTCGATCACAACAAATACTTGGGGAAACTGATTTCTTATCTAGACCCAGTTCTTCAGATTGCACCCCGCAGTGAATTTGTGCGGTGTTGGCATGCTAAGACAGACGGCTCGGCTGCATCGACATTCCACAGCAACTGTGATGGAAGGGGACCAACAGTGACAATTATAAAATCCGGCGATTACATATTTGGTGGATATACCGACGTGTCTTGGCACAGTAAGTCTTCATCTGTTCTTTAATTCTTTTTCTTGGCCTCGTAAACAAGTGTAAAAACTGTCCACTTTCGCTGTTGGTCTTATGCTACAGACGCAACATCACGATGCCATGTCACGCAATGAACTTTCGTAAATTCATGCGTGATACTTAAATAGGGTGATTTTCATTTGAAAAACCAAAGCAATTGTAAGTGGGCAAGTTGCGGATTTTTATTGCTTATGTAGTGGATTGGTTGAGTACGCCGCACGATTTTTTTTAAACCAATCATGGAGCGTATTAATGAAGACCAAAGTAATACCGGATTACTTTCAACGCTCAATTGAAAGTCGCTCGATAAATCTTATAATTCTTTTTCCGTATCATGCATTCATTTTTGCCAAAATCACACGATACGCCTTTGCCCTCTCGCTGCCGAGTACTTTTTTATTTTTGTTTGTTTATCTGCTCAGTTTATTTTCGTGTGTTTATGTTTTGAAATGAATTATATCCAGAATGTTTAAAACTTTTGTTTCATTCAGGTTCTGGCGGTTACACTTCAGCCATTAAAGCTTTCCTCTTCTCGCTTTACAACGCCAAAGGATATAATCCTGTTAAGCTGACTCAGTATCGAAATCAGAATTACGCAATGCTCCGAATCTCTTATTACGGACCCACTTTTGGTGCTGGACATGACATCTACATATCGGACAACGCTTTGAGCAACCAAAACTCGTATACGAGATGTGGGTACACATATTCGCCACCGTCGGGATATTCAGCTGGTGACTGTCGGTTTTTCACTGGAGCTCACTATTTTACTCCAACTGACATTGAAGTATTCTACGAAATAGGTAACTAAACACTAGAACATACATCTTTAGTCAATATTTTTGGTGAAACTCTATAACAGGGAACGTTATAAATAGTGATAGTAAAGTAATAGCGGAGCTCTCCAGCGGTCCGAAGGGCCGCAGAGCGGAGCCCCATAACTATCGTGCATGGATAGTATATAGATTTAGGCAGGCCTAAACGCGCAGCTCCCATTTATTTATTTATTATTTTTTTTGCTCGAGTTAATTACAGTGTTGCTAAGCAAGTACACACTATATTTGTAAGCTTTATACGGAGGCCCATATAGGTATAAAATAAATTTTAATCGCTCATGGTTTAACTTAATATCTTAAAAATCTGTCATGGTTTTGTTGACGAAAGCGATGTCAATATATTTCAGTTAACCCGTCTGAATTTTCTTGCCGGCGACAGGTTCTAAAATTGAAATTGACGAGTGCACTTTATTGGGTTCCTCACGTACGCACGTAGGCGCAAAACAAATCTTTGTAAAACTGTTTACAACGTTTACTGTACACTATTAAATTAATACACCTCTAGGACCTTTATGAGTTATTCAATGTAAAAAGAATCTTGACCTTGTTTTGATTACTACAAAACCATAAGGGCAAGAAATTCAACTCAAGGCAAAAACACAAAACAGAGTGAACTTGCTGCACGGCAAACTGAAAAAATCACGGCGGCAAAACGAACTTTGCAAATTGATGGTGCCGGTTATGTAAGTCATTTTTAAGGAAGTTTTTGTGTAAGCATTGTGGCAGTTTGTGATTTGTGAAGTGGTGAACGCTAAGTTAAAATAATCTTACAATAATGTTGTTTTGACTGTTTTGAACCGTCTTCCTTTCGTTGCGGTTTGGTTGCATGATTGTTTTATCGTACGCGTTGCTAAGAGGATTTTATGTAGAAAACTGAATGAATTTTCTTCATTTCTGGTAAGTAAATATACGTTAGGTGAAGCCTGAACTCACTCAGCCTAGCAAAGGTAACTCGCAACGAAACTGGAGAAATAATCATTTACGCATCTAAGATATTTCAACACACTCACTGATAAGCAGTGATAAGAGATACAAAACAAATGCAAGCGAGCCAAAATCGTGATTTTGATGTTAACAATTTGTTTTGAAAATCCAATAATGAACATCACAGTTAACTCCACTAACACAATACAAAACTCGGCTTATTCTTAGTGCACACATTTACGTTTGTTACCTTATTATTCAAAACCAGCCCAATAAAAATATCGGAGACGAACACGGCAATTTCCTTGTGAGCTTACTCCAACACCACCGCGAATAAATTATGTGAATTATCAGCGAAGATCAATTTCTTTCTTTCAATCGGTGTAGCCTTTAACAGTCTTTTATCCTTCACTTCAGTGAACTTGATCAGCTGTGAGTTCACTTTTAGTTGAGCTCAATTCAGTGATTTTCAGCCTTGCTCAGCTGCTGGTCGAACCCTGGTCATCGCTCTTTTTGACTTGTTCTCCGATATATAATGTTCATGTCTTGATCTTCCCGTTACGAGGTTGTCCTAAATGATTTGGCATAAGTTTTCATGATGTAGGTGAGTAAATACAGCGAGAAATATTCACGAAGACTTAAGACTTGGTTTCAGTAAATATGAACCGGTGAGGTGCAATAGTGAAAAATCAAAAAATCTGAAAAAAATTCACAGTATAGCCCTTGGTGAACTATTACTAGAAATATAGTTTTTATTTTGATCCGATTATTATTTTGGGCGTACGGAGGTCATCTTGATTTCGCTGTTCTCGAGCGGTGTTTCAAAGGCTCTCATACTGCACATCGCGAAGACCTCCATTCCAAAATCAAAACAACTTTTCCCAGAGCAACAAACAGATAACAAGAAAGAATAGATAATAATAGTCATTTTGAGTGGTTATTTTCTTTGTTTGGATTAGTAAAGAATTTTTAGAAGATTTTCAATTTTTTACATTTAGTTTGAGCGATTTCTCACAAGTTAAAATTGACAAAATTCAACGGCTAAAATCGTTGACTGGGACATGAGCTAAGGTAAAGAAACTTATACCACGTGAAAGAGCATTCTTTCTTCTTGTAAAATCCTCAAAACCTTGGGCAACTCAAAAGATGATTTTTGAGGTCGCAAAATGTAAATGGCACTTTCGTGAAATTTGAGCTTTGCCCTAACGGCCTCCAGTCGATGAAAACATATCATGTAAACACTTCTAAACAATAAAGCTTCAAATACATTCATTATCAAGCACCATCACACATTTACAAGACTATTATGAGTGTTTAATTATCGTTCTTAAGAAAAAAAGTAAAATAATTTAGCAGATTTGTGCCTTTTATTTGACCGCGCGTTCCAAAGTTTACACGGCTCACGTGCCATTTGTCAAGGTCAAAAGCGGTCTTTATCAGATCAAATCGGTTTCAAATCATCCAGAATTTGCTTTCTTAATTTAACACTCGTAAAATAGGATAAAAAGAAGTTCGTACCTTTCACTGAGCTTTCTGTATGTTGAGAAAAATCCAAGAGATCAAAAGAGAGCAAAATCTTCCGGACTGTTTCGAGTCAGAGAACGGCAACATTGCGTTACACTTTTCTGGATATACCGCTGACAAGTAATCTCAATCGCAGTCTTATCTTTGAGAAATGTTTCGTTACATTGGGCAGGAACACTGGCCGACAAACTCTATTCAGACTGCGGATGAAAATGCAAGTGAAATGATTTTCTTTTTAATACATAAGCTTTTCTATAGCATGACTGGTAACGTCGATTTCACAGGTTCCAATCTTGTTGAATCCTTTAAACACTGGTGATTTTTTTTTTTTAGGTTGAATTGATTCTGGCTCAATTTCTTGAATTGAAAAGTCAGAAATCCACTGCAGAAATCGATTCAGTCTTTTACTCATGTTTGTTGTAAGCGATCCCTTTTCCTCTTTATTTTTCATGTAAACTAACAAGTGAGCTGATCCTACTTGGTCTACTTTTTTTGTATGTTTTCCTACCTTTCGATTTCAATACCTGTGTATCTAATTCAATTCAATAAAGCCTTGTGTTTTACCCGAAAATAACAGCTAAACAAGGGTTCCATGCGAGAGGGAACTTGCCAAAGTCAAGGCATACAAAAACGTTCAATTTATTTAAAATCATCTTACTAGGTTTTTAATTTCATAGCATTTTTTTTGCACTTTCGAGCAATAGCTAGAGCCGACAAAGTCTGAAATAAAATTTATGTAAGGCCTGGTTTAAACGTCGAATTTTACATGCGCCGAATCAAATTGCCAAATTAAGCGCATGTAAAATGCGACGTTTAAAACAATTAAATTCGGCAGATCTGAATTAAATGTGAGTTCAGTCGAATATTCGACTGTTCCAGTTTCATTGCTGTTCATGGCTGTTCTTTGCGGAACAACAACGTGACATGACCAAATTTTGCGTATTGTGGACACCCTGAACCACGACGGATAATTTTTGTTTTTTTATTTTATTTTGCATGTTTAAGGATAATCGTAGAAAAAACTTTGTATGTGTAACAATTTCCGAAAGAATAATTTTAGTTGTTGCTTATTGGAAACGCCAACAAATCACGTGACAACAATTTTGAAAATTAGTGCTGCCGCAGAGTAAAAACTCACGAGTAAGAATCTAAAGCAGTTAGGCTTAAATTTGCCAGGTAGATCCTCTTTGTATAAGGACCGCTTCAGCCGAAAATTAACCCAATTTTAGCCTAAATTTGTACTAATTACCATTTATGTAAGAACCTGTTTAGGCTAGTTGAGAAAGTGCAGATTCCTAAATGCGGATTTCCACTGTAATATTATCACCAGAAACTAAGGTGATGTTACACGGGACAACTTGCAACAACGATTTTTCGCGCAACACCGCGCCAACTTTTCGTGCTATGTTACACGAGTCAACGTTTCGCGCAACATCGTACCAAATGAACTTGGCAACATGCATGCTATACGAGACGATTTTTCACGCAACCCGACACGCAACATTTTGCGTATCCAAGCAACGCGCGTCCTGGCCATGTAAACAAAGAGAGAGAGAGAGAGAGAGAGAGAGAGAGAGAGAGAGAGAGAGAGAGAGAGAGAGAGAGAGCCAGAAGAAAGGGCACTTTTGTAACGAAAAAAGGGAACTTTTGTAACGAAAAAAGGGAACTTTTGTAACGTGGGGAACTTTTGTAACGTGCTTAGGGAACTTTTGTAACGTGTCTAGGGAACTTTTGTAACGATCATCGGGAACTTTTGTAACGGTGGGGAACTTTTGTAACGCGAAATAGGGCACTTGTGTAACGACCATACAAATGTAACTTCCGACGAAAGAGCATGCGATTGTCACTTCTAACAGGAGTCATGGGTAATGATGTAGGAGTATGGCAGGTGGTGGTCATCTTCGTTTATTAAAACTTTTCTTTGTTTAGTTTTCTCAGATGCCATTATTTGGGATGGTTTTTCCTTTTGTAAAGCCTCGTGGGATGGGCTTCATCCCTGGTTCCAGGTTTCCTGCACATTTATTCGCTAAAGGTTTTTTTTTTGGCGTTGGTGTAACCACGTTTGTTTTGTGAGCAGATTCTCAGCTTTGCTAGCTTTTTTTTGCCAGGTTGTTTTTAAAGAACTAGTCATGTTAATACAGGATTTCATGTTACGCAAATCGTAGAAATAGTGTAGTAGAATGTTTATTGTTAATCGGTACAAGTGTGTAGGGTTCGGGCTCGTTCTCGCACGTCCCTCCCGAAATAGACTTGTTTAGTTTTGAACTTGTGTTTATATTTGTTTTTCAGCGAAGACCAAAAAATGTGTCTAACATAACATTGGGTATCCACGGCTACGCAACTATTCAAGTAGGGTTTTGGTATTTTGAACTTTAAAAGACATTAACGTCGACGAATATCGTTAGCCTAATATAGTTGTCCATTTTTTATAAGCCGAAAATTATGTCATATCATGAACAGATTTCTTAGATCTAATTGAAAGTAGTACAAGTCAACAGATGTTTTCATTCTATTCTAATTTCTGATGTGTTTTATCCTTTTCACTCTTCTGAGAATGTCGCTGCCCGCGTTATCACCTTTTCCCGAAAGTCGACTACATCACTCCAATAATGAAAGAACTGGCTTACTGTTTCTGAACGCATTCACCGCATTCGAGATTCTGTTACTTTCCTTTAAGGCTCTACATCGTCAATCTCCTACTTACAATCAAGATTTGTTAACCTGCTGCTAACCTTCTAGAACACTCCGATCATCATCCTCATTACGCCTAAATCCCAGTCCTAATATGGGTCTCGAGCCTTTGCTGTTTCTGCTCCTGAACTCTGGAATAGTCTGCCTGTTTTTATCCGTTCACGTGCCAATTTAAGAGCGAGTATCCGTAAATATCGCCTGGAGGAGTGCAATTTGAAAAAAATCGATAATTCCCAGAATGTTGGTCTAGTGGAACTATTTATAAAAAAAAAGTACTTAAAGTTCAATCAGATTTTTATTTTACGCGAACGGCGACGATGACGGTTTGAAAGCTCTAACAAGTGGTTCACACATGACTTAAAAATTTACCAAAAAAGCACAGTCAAACAATTAACACATCATTCAAAAGAAGACATACGGATTAACAATTTAAATGGCTAAATAAACAATTACACTCAAAACATAATATTTTCAAGATTTGTAATTTTTCGGCCTATTTTGCCTATTTCAGAACGGTAAAAATGGCAATGTTGAGAGCGAAAAAACTCAACTTGGTACATGAGCCAGTGCTATAAAAATACATCCTAAACGAAAGAGCAACATTTCTTCTTCCAATATATCTAATAAAATTTTTGGGCTACTCGAACAACAAAATTTGACAGTGGTACCGTGAAGTGGTACCGAGCTAAAAAAATCGCTTTTTCGTGTCACGGTATTTCCATCAACAATAAATCGCACTTTGGTTTGTCATCTAGTGTTATGAAAATATAACCCAATGAAGAGCAACGTTTTTTCTTAAAGCAAAATGTAAAAATACTTTTGGGCCACTTAAACAACGAATTTTGAGAGCGCTGTACGCAAGTGTTACTGAGCTCAAAAATCCGTACATTTAAAATTGCGTGACACATCCTCTAATCGATGGCCCATAAACCGAGCTCCGAAGCACTTGCGAGTTTCCCTTGCGAGGGAAGCTCGAAAAAAGAGGTCTAGTACGTTGTTGTTATAGTATGAAAAAATGATTTGGTAGCGCTTGAAAAGGTAAGATACTTAGTATAATGAACGTTTGGCTAACGGGCTTCTTACAAATTTTAATAAGTTCTTGGAAGTTCTTCGCTCTTAAAATTTTCTTTCGTATTTGACAGTTTAGATTGCTCAATGAAAACGACATTTTAAGCTATAGGCTACCAAATAATTATTGATCTTTTCAATTTACAAAAGGAGCTTACCTCCAATGACTGCTACTTGATTATATCTTAGCTGTTGGCTGACTACACGCGGAGAACAAGAACTTGCGTAACCTTCCCATGAATTGAAATTATTGCGTGACAGTGTGGTCAGTCTAAGTATAACGGCCGAATAAATATCACAAATTTCAGAAATTATTGTTTAAATTTTACCAAAAAAAATATAAGCAGTTGCTAAAACAATAGCTAGGACTGATCATTGTTGATACGCTGTGAACTGTCAAAAAGTTTCGTTTTTTTCGATGGTAATCGTCGCGTCTTCGATTTCTTCGGAAATACCCATAGAAAGGCTCAAATATGGAACCTCTCCAAATAAATGACAAGCTGACGTCATCACTCCAGACACGTGGCCGAAGATACTATCTATGCTTGTACAAGATAAATTCGGAACGCTACAAAATATTAATGGAGCATCCAACAGGCACACTTCCCTGAACCACTGAAACGCGTCAAAATTTGCTCACACTTCCAAGGGTTAAAAAATCAGTTTATTTTTTAAGGCAAAATACTTTACATATACATGCTATTATACTAAAAAAAGAACGTCTTGATTTCATAATTGTACATTTGTTTATGGATGAGTACCTGCAATACCTTACGTTAGCCACGCACCCAAAACTTTGCGGTCTAGATAGGGTGTGGGTATTAGAGATAACGCCCTCTCTAAAACAGCTATGTATGGATATTTTTTCCCGCAACAGTGCAGATCTCTGCTGCGCTCAGCAGGAAGTGTTATGCTAAGTGGAGGAAACCTAAAAGAAATCGTCATTTATGCATATGAGTACAATACATATAGCACCAAATATTAGATCTTGATAGTTAGAACATCTCAAGGCTTTGTGCGGTGGATCAGCAACCTTGATATGGTTTTCTTTTCTTTGCGCCGGGTTTAACAACCGTTTAACAGTGAAACGACTTTCAGTGTTTGAAATCATTGCTTTACAACTCTGTGTTTCTGTTGCCAAACACAAGCTCTTCTGGAACAATTATTGTGTAGTGGGTTTGTTAGTCTTCTTATATTCGACAGAGTGCTTTTCAGGGCCTCGGTATGCGCAATTGTTAGGCGCGTAGTTTTTAAAATATCCCTAAGTTGTGTGATGCGTGTTGCAAGGAGCAAGTTTCTTATGTTATAAATTATGTCAATGATGTATTTGCATCACTGATTTGCCCATGAAGTAACTCAAACTGTCAATTTTTGCGTTCATAGAGACTTAACCACATTATCGCTCAATTACGCGGGTGTTCAAAAACCCTTTTCGTGGCCCTAACTCCCTTTCCTTGAAAGGGAAAAATCTGAAATTTGGGTCACTTGTTGCTGTCGTGATGGTGTTTAATTTGATTATAATATTGTGTCCTATCTCTCAAAAAAATATGCCGATAATGACATTCGGAACATCTAGCAAATAGGGAGCTTTCGTAACGTTGCCGCTTTTAAGACATTAGTAACTTAAAATCTTTATAAAAAATAAAGGAGTGCGCCGTTTCCTTTGATTTTTCTCTGATATATTGCCTAAGCATAACTTTATCTTGTGCTAAAGTTTGAGCAAATTTGGTCGAATAACTTTTATGGAATAAAGTTTTCAAAGTCAAGAAACAAAAAATGAGCTTTTTCCGATCCATGATTCTGTTCATTGGCATGAAGAGTCAAACAGTTACACGCAGAATTTTTCTGGGCGTCATATCTCACATTTAAATCATTGTGGTAATCGAGAGAATCGTGTGGGACATAAATGGTAAGCCAATAGCTACATTTCGGCCGAGAAATTAGATTTTAAGCTTTTAACAGGATGCTTACCACGAGATAGGGAACTTATGTAACCTCTCAGGTATATATTAGAGTCTTATTCAGTGAAGTTGAAATGGTATATGTTGACCACTTGTATGCATTGGAATGACATGTTAAAGGTTATTTCAGCCTTTGAATGATTTCGCTGCGTGTAGAATTGTTCAAGCTATCAGAAAAAGAGAATAGCGTTACAAAAGTGCCTTACTTTTCTTCTAGAGAGAGAGAGAGAAGAGAGAGAGAGAGAGAGAGAGAGAGAGAGAGGGAGAGGAGAGAGAGAGAGAGAGAGAGAGAGAGAGAGAGAGAGAGAGGAGAGAGAGAGAGAGAGAGAGAGAGAGAGAGAGAGAGAGAGAGAGAGAGAGAGAGAGAGAGAGAGAGAGAGAGAGATTTGCGGAGTTGGATTATTTGGTCGAAGACATTTATTGCTACTCAGAGTTTTATGCTTCTTGCGAAGCAATCATCAGGCAACTGCCAAAAATAACTTATACATTTGAAGATAAACAAAATTTGAAAATACAGAACAATGCCTAGTGGCGTAACATGCAAAGATATGATTGGTTAAGCTAAGTGAGTACGGTTTTTAACAGGAATTTCTTAGAAAGTCTACAAGTAGTCATCAGTTCGCTTCTATTGTTCAGTGTTGACATTTCGGGTCGACAAATAATAAAATATTTTTCCCACAAACACAAATTACATCTCTTGCTAGAATTACAATATGATCGGGCCTGTTTAACCTTACACCATTGATGTTGAACACAATTTTCCTCTCTTTAAAGGCTCCAAATATATTTACTTAATTTCGGTTGCTTGTTTATATCGCTCGTTCCTAAATGAGCATAACATGGTTACTATATCTTAACTTGAAACTTGTGTCGCAAAGTCCAATGTATGTCTCACTGAGGTTGGTGTCGTGACCCTCGGCTTGATAAATGATGTTTTGATCGTAGCATCTTCCGTCCATGGAACTCACGCACGTGCCCCCACCGTATGGACCAGAATAATAAGGTCCACAC